>SRMA01024034.1:0-32612 GCA_007224835.1 Danionella cerebrum
TGCTTTGCTAAAAGACACAAAAATATAACTTTAAAACTATATGGAGAAAGTCTGAAGCAAGTAACAGAGATTAAATTCCTTGGAATAATATTTGATGAAAAATTAACCTGGCAAAAATATATAGAATATGTTAAAGATAAATGTAAAAAAATAAACAACATATTAAGGAACCTTGCAGGAAGAGAGTGGGGAGGTAGCAGAAATGCATTAATTAAAATTTACAGCAGTATAATGAGATTATGGTTGTTTAGCGTACATGGCAGCGGCAGAAACATATCTCATACAATTGGAGAGAGAACAAAAGAAGGCACTCAGGCAATGCTACGGAGCGATAAAAACATCTCCTCTGGCAGCTGTACAGGTGGAAACATGAGAAATGCCTCTTTTATGCTTAGAAGAATAAAGACAATGATGAATTATTGGGTGCGAATACAAAGTCAAGGAGAAGAACAACTTCTAAAAGAAATACTAAAGGACTACTGGGAACATAAAAAATCTAACTATTATAATCAAGGATGGACTGGCAATATAATGGCTAAAAAAAATGGGATTCGACAAATTGAAATACAGTATAACATAGAACACACAACTAATATAGAAAATACATAGAAAAATATTACAATAATAAAACTCAAATCTTTACAGATTATGGATCCAAAGATCCAATATCTGGCAGAACAGATGCTGGAGTCGTGATCCCCTCAAAGAAGGTAGTAATGAAACAGAATAACGGACCATTTAAGTGTATTCACTGCTGAATTAACTGCAATAAAAATGGCACTGGAATGGATAGGTAAAAACAAAGAAAAAAATGCATTAATCTGCGTGGACAGCTCATCTGCATTAATCAGCATACAGGAAAAGAAATCAGAAGCAAGACAAGACATAGTAAATGAAATAGATCGTAAGATTGAAGAAATGGACAGAGAAGGTAAAATCATACAGTTTCTATGGATACCAGCACATATAGGAATCGAGGGAAATGAAGAAGTAGATGCAGCAGCTAAACAAGCAGTTAAACAAGAAAAAATAACAATGGAAATACCTATAGGGAAAAGTGAGGCAAAAAGCATAATACACAACAAGATTTTAGAAATATGGCAAGAGCAATGGGATAAGGGTGAGACAGGGAGACATTTGTATGGAATACAAAAAATGGTAGGAAAACAACAACATCCTCTGAGAAACAGAACAGAAGAAACCATCATGGCGAGACTTAGAATAGGACATACAGGACTCAATCACCATGCATGAATACAAAATAGGAAACCATCCGACGGGGAAATGTGCGACATGTGATGAAGATGAGACTCTAGATCACGTGCTAACAAAATGCATAGGGTATGAAGAGAAAAGAAAAGATTTGAAAGAAACTGCAGTAAACAATAAAATACAACAGTTCACAGCAACAAACCTGTTAAGAGACGCCAGGATGTATAAGGGAATATTAATATTCTTTCATAGAACAAAAAACACTTTCAGAATATAAAAGAAATTAATAAATAATAATAAAAACAAAAAACACCAAATTTCCTTTCCCCATACCCTGATGTCAACACAACATCAGTAGGTGGCGGTAATGCACCAAAAGTCAGGTTTGCAAACTGCCAATAAACAAAACCGAAGACGAAGAAGAAGTAAAAGTAGGACATGGTTGCCAGGGTAGCGGTTTTCCCGCACAATTGGGCTATTTTAGAAAAGGAGTTGCGGGAAAAAATACGGAGTTGCGGGTTGCGGTTTTTTGGGCTACATTTATAATGTACCGCGGCCGCAAAAAAATAAAAAATAAATAATAATAATAAATAATAATTGTGGACAAAGATAAAAGGGAACCTTTTATTAGTGGGTGTTGATCCCCGGGAATGAATACTTGGCAACAAAAGCTGCTTCTTGCGAGACGCAAATAGGCGCGCGCGCCACATGTGCTTTTGATATCACCAATCAAGCATCATCATCATCACGTCACTCCTTGAGAGCGTTGTAGTCAGAAGCGTCGGTTCGGTTGTCTGTGGATGAACAAGTACAAGTAGGTACTTCTGACTAGGGTCAAAAAAAATTCAGAGAGCACATGTTCTTATTTGACCTTTATTGTATGAGATTGTGTATTAAAAAAAACACAATGTGTGATATTAAGAATTTGGGTTAGACTAAAGGCCAATACTTTAAACTTAAACTTGTATAAATTTATTTTAAGGCCCTTTGTGGGAATCCAGCCGTTGTCTAATCTGATTGGACACTGAAAATTGGGCTAGTTTTCATTCCATTTGGGCGGATTTTGAGTTGTCATTGGGCTGGAAATATTTCTGGGACCTGGCAACCCTGAAGTAGGACAACAATTATCAAAAACAAGAGAAGTGGAAAACGGGATGCTGCAGGAAAGTGTGTGCAGCCCGGTGTTTTTTTTAACATTATGACAAATGATATATTCAGTAATATAGATCAAAATATAGGTAAATCCTTATATATGCTGATGATGGGGCAATTTGGACAAGAGGACGAAATGTGAAATACCTAGAAAAGAAAATGCCAAACGCAATTAAAAAATTAAAAAAAATAGAAAACCATTTTAAGAAAGAAGCTTCTTTATTGATGATTCACAGTGAGAAGACCACAAAACACAGAAAACAGCGTTCTCAATGTGAACATGTCTGACAGTTTCTGGAGCCCTCTATTTGTAACGTGGAGACCACCCTCCTGTGCGTCATTCATGTCCTTCTGATTAGACTCCTTACTTTTGTAGGATGTCGGGCACCAGAGTTGATTCCTACGTTATGGTCAGAGATGTTATGGCATGTTGGTGTGGTTCCTATGGGTCTAGAGATATTCTTATCTTCATATCATGGAGCACAGGAGGATAAGCTTCAAGGCACAGTACAAGATGTTAAGGTTGGGCTTAAATGACATTGAGACATATTCAAAGGAAAATCAAGAGGAAGACCCAGAATAAAACTGTATACAGAAATCATATAGCACAAGAATCATTTGACAAATAAAATCACAATAAAAGTGTATGCATGGATGGCAAAGAAATAGTTTTCCCATTACAATCTGCTTTTCAAAACGACATAAAACAATAAACCTAGAATTATACAACTAGACACTTGCACAAGTAGATGCAATCAAATTTTTAGGAGTAACATTTGACGAGAAACTATCATGGAAAATTTACATAGAGGAAATTAGAAATAAATGTAAAAAAAACAATAATATATTAAGAAACTTAGCAGGTAGAGATTGGGGAGGAAATAAAAAAAACAATGTTAAAAATATATCAGGGACTAATGAGACCACAAATTGAATATGGATGCTTAGTCTACAGCAGCTGAAACTCATCTTAATACAAGTGGAAACAGGAGTACTGCCGCTCCACCGCTTTGTACGCTCTGTCTGTCGTCGGCTCTGGCGGCTCGTTTTATGTAAATGGGGTTTCATTCACGGGATCCGGGAGAGTTTTATTTTATAAAAAAAAGATAAAAAAACTAAATTGCTAAGAGTAAGTAAATAAATAAAGGCAGAGAACGGTTTTAAAAGAAATGCATGTGAAACTGTGTTACTGTTGAAAAATATGAATTTGTGAATATTTATGAATTTCATTTACTTTGTTATTTCATTTGTATTTATTGAATTTTAAAATTGTGTATTGACACTGGTGTTTGTGTGTTTAAGGTTTTTCACCTCGAAAAAATAAAAGAGACAAAAGAAATAAAGCCTCATTATTGGGAGTGAATCCCAGCAAATTCCTTCAAAAAAAGAAAATGCTGTGCCAACAAGCCCACTGCTTAACAACTACCAATCAGATTACGAAGAATAAAACAATGATGACATACTGGGCACATATACTATCACAAACTAATCATCTGTCAAAAAAAATCATTGAAGATTGCTGGGAACATGAACAAACTAATTTTTATAACTTCGTTGGTGGAGCAAAACAATGGCAATACAAATGGGAATATATGCACTTAAATACTGCACAGTGAAAGAAATAGCCCCATGGAATATCAAAAAAACAGTGGATATAGATTTAAAAGAAATAATAAAACAAATCAAAAATGAATCAGAACAAGCAAAAAAGGCAATGGAATATATAGAAGAGAGGTATAAAGATCATAAGAAGATATACACAGATGGCTCAAAAGATCTGAATACTGGAAAAGCAGAACTGGCAGTAGTAATACCTGAAGAAAATGTAATAATCAAAGAAAGAATTACAGATCAAGTAACTATATTCACAGCTGAATTAACTGCAATAAAAATAGCAATAGAGTGGATTCAAAATACTTTTTTTCAACAAACTTTAATCTGTTCAGACAGCTTAGCAGCACTGGAGAGTCTAAAATCAGGAAACTCGGAAGCAAGACAGGATATAATTAATGAAATACTGGAAAACTTAATGGAAATGAAACGAGAAAATAGAAGAGCGGTGCTTATATGGATACCAGCACACATAGGAATTAAAGGAAATGAAATGGCTGATAAAGCAGCAAAACAGGCTGTCAAAAAGAGGGAAATAACAATGGAGACATCAATAAGCAAAGCTGAGGTTAAAAATATAATAAATACAAAAGTAAGAGAAATGTGGCAAAAGCAATGGGAGGAGGGAGAGAAAGGAAGGCATTTATACAAAATACAACAAAAGATTTAAAAACAAGAAATGTATATAACTAACAGAAAAGAGGAAACAATAATAACAAGACTCAGAATTGGGCATACAGCCTTAAATTACACACAATTCATCATAGGCAATCATCCAACAGGAAATTGTGACAAATGTAATGAAAAAGAAACAGTTGAACATAACTTAATAAAATATAAAGCGTACCATGAAGAAATAACAAAAATGAAAGAAAGCTTGAGGAAACAAAAAATTCAACATGACAAAGTTGAAAATTTATTAAGTAACAGCAAATCATACAAAACAATTATAACGTATCTTAAACATATACAAATAATACATATAATTTAGAGTCCTGTAAAATAATAATATAACGGTATAAAATCCTTTCCTTAATCTAAATCCTGACCAAACTACAGCTCGGTAGGTGGCGGTAATGCTACAAACGCTTGGATTGCAAACCGACAAAAAAACACCAAAAGAAGACGAAGTAAAACTTTCCAGTCCAGTAGGTGGCGGTAATGATCATAGACTGTGAACTGCCGACGGAAACAATTGACGCAGAGACGCGCCACATCTCGATAATAATAGTCTTATCCTCCAAAGAAAACTCGTCCAAGTTGTGGAAATGCAGGGGAATCAAATCACAGACTGCAATAATACTATAATAAAGATGGAGTTTAAAGAAGAACCATGCGAGGTACAAGAAGAACCCTTCGGAGTAAAGGAAGAAACAGAGGATCAAAAAGGTCAGGGTTTGCTTTCGCTGCTGCTGAGGAAAATTGAAGTAAAATTGTTCTTAGAAACTTGTTTATAAAATATCCTTTTACAGAGTAATTTTTTTATTTTAGGATTTGCATTTTGGTCATCCTTTAACTTGTCTTTTAACTTTAAATCTGCAGAAGAGACCAAAGCCTCCAATACCCTGTTTCAGAAAACAGATTTCTTAAAGGAAGAAGAATTTATTTTAAAGATGGAGGAGAATTTCACCGAGAAACCAGCTGCAGAAACTGGAGCCAGTAAAGGTTTCTCCTGCTCTGAGTGTGGATGTGGCTTCAAAAATAAAAAAGAACTTAAAAGACATCAGCAGATTCACCCTGGATTGAATCTGTTCCGCTGTGATCGGTGCAATAAAACATTTGCTGATGAGAAAAGCTTTGAAACCCACCTTAAGCGTCGATGTGGCGTGAACACTCACGTCTGTTTGTCTTGTGGAAAGAGTTTTACAAAAGCAACAGGTCTAAACAAACATATTCGAATCCACACTGGGGAGAAACCTTACAAATGTTCACATTGTGAGAGAAGTTTCACTACCTTATCTACTCTTAAATCTCATGAGAGGATTCACACTGGAGAGAAACCATATACATGTTCACACTGTGAGAAGAGTTTCTGTCAATCATCCTCTCTTAAATATCATGAGAGGACTCACACGGGAGAGAGACCGTACGAATGTTCATTCTGTGGGAAGAGCTTCTCTCAGTCATCTTCTCTTAGAGCTCATGAGAGGATTCACACTGGAAATCAATTTTACAAAAGTTCACACTGTAAGATGATTTTCCCTCAGTTATCTAATCTAAAATCTCATGAGGGGATTCACACGGGAGAGAAACCTCACAAGTTCACACTGTGGGAAAATTTTCTTGCACTCATGGGCCCTGGAACCTCACGAGAGGATTCACATTAGAGAGAAACCCTATCGGTGTTGTACATGTGGGGAAAAGTTCACACAATGTTCTGGTCTTAAAAGACACATGGTGGTTCATGAGGAAACAACTAAATAAAGAGGGAATAGTGTAATCTGTGAACCTCGGGTGATTTCTAGATTTTTCATGCATTCACGCAGTTCACTCCTGTTTTCTGCAGCTTTGTTTTCATGTGAGTGTTTTTGTGATTTGCTGAAGTATGTACTGTGTTTGCTAACATTAACATTAGCAAGCGAGAAATGCTGCATCATCCACGAGATGCTAATTCTGGCCAACATTGTAACTATTGAGATGGTGATGCTGAAATAAGTAAAGTACTTTAGTTTTTTCCAGTAAGTGAACTGGTGGATGCTCTGCGAGAGACTTTAGAACCAACGGCTGACAGAACGGCAACGACGGTGTTGTTTTGTGCATGCGTGACCAAACAACATTCGTTTGATCGTTTCAGGAGGATTAACATTAACAGATTTGTTTTCATAAAACGAATAAACTTCACAATGTATTATGAAGTTTTTTTCATAGTGAAACCTTATCTAACATCATAAACTATTTCTTTTTGTTACGTGACCATGTGTAGCTTTTAAAACGATTAATAAATGTTTTTGTCCACTGCTCTGCTCTCGATTTCTTTTGTGTTTATAATGTCCTTTAGATACGTAACCTTTGAGCAAAGTAGACGCAGTTTTCAGCTGTTGCTGCCGGACTCTCTGGGTTCAAGTCGAGTTTCAAGTCGTCAAATTAATCATTCGGGTCCAAGTCATGTGACTCGAGTCCACATCTCTGCCTAAATACATTGAGTTGCTGCCATGTTATTGGTTGATTAGAAGTTGGCTTTAACCAGTGTGGTGGAAATGAGCCTTCACCTTGCTGAGAGAGAGAGATGTGAACATGTCAGACAGTTTCTGAGGCCCTCTATTTGTAACGTGGAGACCACCCTCTTGTACGTCATTCATGTCCTTCTGATAAGACTCCTTACGTTTGTAGGATGTCAGGCGCCAGAGTTGATTCCTACGTTATGGTCAGAGATGTTATGGCATGTTGGTGTGGTTCCTATGGGTCTAGAGATATTCTTATCTTCATATCATGGAGCACAGGAGGATAAACTTCAAGGCTCAGTGTTATTTATAACTGGAGCCTATGTGAACTTAGCCTGCTTTTAGAACTATATCCAAATGGTTAGGGAAAAGTGAAGTTTTATTTAATATTTACTAAGGGAAAACTGTATTCCGTAACAAGTGGAACATTATAAAACTAGCTCTTTCCATCATACAATGCAAGCATTAGTGATGCCCCCTAGTGGGTGGATGATATCATGCCCTAATACAAATCGACCTAGACACTAGCCTTCTTAGCTTTGCCATTACATAGCTTGTGTTCAAATATCAGCTTCTTTTTAAAATTTGTGTTAAGTTCTGTCATATCCATCACGTCGTGGATATAATTGGTCATAAGTACCTAATTGATTGTGTGCAATATTACAATTTTTGGTTTTCAACATTTGATATACCGTAAGTCTGAAATACTTTGGCGATCAGACACTTTTGCAACTTTTCCTTGATATTTAAAATAGTTTAATAATCTTAAAGTGGTAAAATTGTACCTTTGATCAGGTTATTCAGTGATAGGAAATGAAAATAAAAACAGGAAATTAAATTTAGCCTTTGATTGTCCCCACAGTTGTGATCTTCTGTGTTTTCCATCATGCACACGTACTGGAAAGGAACAGCATTCACTCTCTGCTGAGTAAGATTGCTCTGGTGTTGGGCTGTGTGGTGTCCATTGGCGCTTTTGTGGCTGGCAACTGCAATGTAAGTACAGATAGTCATCAAACATTCGATTGCTCATTTCATCCAATTCCACAGCCACGGGTGTTTAAAATCATGCTATTAGCCAGCAGACAGCAAAAAAATGCTTTCATTCTTTCAATTTTTAGTGAAAGAATGAAAGATTGAGAGTTTGTTCTATGAGCTAAGAACAAAGACTCTAAGTTGTTTCTGACCAAGAGGAGAGGGGTAGAACTAGACTGAAGGAAGTAGAACGGGAACGGTGCAGGAGGTGCATTTGAAGAGGCTGGTAGGAATGGAAGAGATGTTGGACGAGGAGAGTTGCAGAAGATAAAAGTTGAGAGGCTGGAAATGATGGACGAGATCCAGGAGGAATAGACGCTGGGGGAGATCCAGGAGGAGGAGATGTTAAAGGAGGTGGAGGAGGGGAAATTGCAATTATTCCTGGGGATTTTAATTCTATGGAACAAAACATTGACAGAAGACATCTGGAGCCTCAAATATAGTCCCAAAGTCAAACAGCATTATGGGATACAGGTTTTAAACACAAATACCCACTTCAAAGATGTTAGAACATTTTTAATCTTACATTTTTTTTGAAAGCCGCTTTTATTTCATAAATTATATAAAATTGTATATATAGTCTAAGTTTAAATTTTTACTTTTGTTAAAAGGTTTTTGAAATGTTGAGAATTGATTTGATATGTGTCTGTCCATCACACGAATACACTGATATTTATTTCTTTGATATCAGACCAGAACATTCTCCTGGTTTTATGGATGTGTGTGGCTGGTGGGGTGTATTTTGTTGTGGGCACAAAATGGCAGCCACGCTCTGTCCCCACCAGTGTGTGAATGTGGAGCGAATGAATAATGCTCTGAAAATTGTGAAGCATCTTTGATCAGCTGGAAAAGCACTATATAAATGATCTCATATTTTGTTTGAGTTCTCCCAGAGTGGCTAGAAAGGCACCAGTGAATAAAATGTATAATTATTATCAAACAGATTTAATAGTTTGTTTGAAAAAATATTGTATTATTGTGTGTGTGCGTGTTAGTAATTATTGTGTTTGACCTGTTGCGTATACTATGTTTGTTGTGAATAGTTTTTGTACATCAGGGAAATAATTTTAAACAACGATATACCATAGTGTTTTTATTATAATGTACCGGTATATTTAATAAAATATCCCAAACGTGAAACCTTCCAGTCCAGTAGGTGGCGGTATTGAACACAGACTGCGAACTGCCGACAGAAACAATTGACGCAGAAGACGCGCCACACCTCGATAAGAATAGTCTTATCCTCCAGGAGGCGACTAAGATGGCGTCCGTGTAAGACCTGTCATAGCAAGCTCTACCGAAAAAGTGCTTTTTTTAAACAATATTTGTGCACACGAAGATCTAATATCTACTTTTTGAGGCAACTTACTCTATCTGCACAGCTACGTTAGTCTTTGACTTTCTTCATCTCCACATTATTAATTTTGGAATCTGTTTTTGAACTTTGCACGTGTCTATATGGAACCGAACGATATTCACGCTACCCTGCACAGTTACGCCCGGAAATCTCTGGATCCATGCTTTGGGGATATGAAAACTGATTCTAAATCTCCACCTGAAACCCCAGACTCACGCCCCGCCAAAAAAAAGGTGAAACCCAGCACCGATTCCCCTGAAGCGCCATCTGCTATGCTAGCTGCCCTGTTGCGCATAGAGAAGCTACAAGAGGAAAGTATACGGAGGCTAGCATCGGTGGAGGCTGCCGTCAAGGACAACATCGCTTTAATCAAAGTACTCGCGGACTCTCTAGATACTTTAAGATCGCGAACGGATGCTGTGGTTGATAAAATTGAAGCTGTTGATAACAGGGTACTAAACTTGAGAAGGACAATGGCATGCTGCATGAAAAGTTTGAAGAGTTTGACACCTATAAACGGCGTTGGAACCTAAGAGTGGCGGGTTTGGAGGAACGCACGGGAGAAAACGTAAAACAACTAGTGATCAATCTTTTCAGCGAGGTTTCTCCAGATATTGCTCATCAGATTTCTAAAGCTGTGGATATCGCTCAACGATTGGGACCGCGCTCAGAGAAGTTCAAAGCACCACGTCGCATTATTGTCCAGTTCATCTCACGCACACACCGAGACCAAATCTGGAAGGATGCCAGAACATCCGCCATCCTCCAACAGAGAAAGATCTGCATAATGGAAGACCTCACGCAAAGCACCAAAGACGCGCGAAACAAACTCTGGCCCCTGGTTGACAAAACACGGCGGGAAGGGAAAAAAGCAGGATTTCGTGGTCCTTTCGCTTATATTGACGGTAAAAAACTGTCCGCCAATGATCTGTGATCTCTTTTGATCTTTTTTGACGTTGCCTCCAAGCTGAGTTCTTTTTGAATACGTTGCGGATTTAAAGGTAGATGTTTAATCTTCCTCCACTGAGCCTTCAGAGGGGTTTTCCCTCTATTGCCTGTTTTTTCAAAATCAAATCCTCAAATGTGCACACAATACCAATAGCTATTTTAGCAAAATTATTTTTCGGTTGAGTTCAAACCTTACACACTTTCAAAGTAGTTTACAGTAACAGTTTTATTGTTCTACTCTCTGTAATTTACTGTTCTTGTTCTGTCTTTATCGTTCTTCTCTGTTGAGTATGGCTGAGAAATACTGTCAAACGTAAAGCACTGTTCTTATTTGTAAAGGAGCACAAAACTGATTTCTGCTTAATACAAGAATGCCATTCTTCTAAGGAGGATACTAAATACTGGAGGTCGCAATGGGGCAGTGATGTTTGGTTTGCGCACGGTTCTCAACATTCAGCTGGTGTGGGTATCTTAAGAAACAAGTTTGAAGGAGAAATCTTGGCTACTGATCCGGATTTACTTGGCCACTACTGCTTATTAGTTGCATCTCTTAACCAAAATACCTTTATTATTATTAACATCTATGGTTATAACTGCTCCTCTAACAATTCTATTTTGCTTGAAAACTTGGAGAAAAAAATCTCAACTTGGCTTCAAAATCACCCGACTGCTTCAATTATTATAGGAGGGGATTTTAATATAACAATGAATAACTCATTAGATAGATGGCCCCCCAAGACCTCTAACCCAGGTCATGCTGCATTGACAGTTTTTATGGATAAGTTTAACCTCAATGATATTTGGAGAGTGCAATTTCCTGACACTCTTCTTTACACGTGGAGTAACAAAGATCTTTCTAGACAGTCTAGAATTGACTACTGTCTAGTTTCTAATCATTTAATCAACAGTGAGTGCTCTACTTATATCTTTAATGCTCCATTAACAGACCATAGAGCTATCTCTCTTTCTATCTCTCTTTTGAAACATTCTATGCAAAAAGCATCTCTTTGGAAATTCAATAATTCTTTTCTTAAAATTTCAACAGTAAAAGAAACAGTTTCTAATATTATTAAGGCAAATACTGAGAAATTATTTAGTATTAACTGGGAACTTTGCAAATTTGAAATTGGGAAATATTGCAGACAATTTGGTGCTATATTAGCTAAAAATAGAAAAGCAGAGAAGGAGGAAATACTTATTAAATTATCCACTCTCCTTAATAAAGAAAATCTGTCAGATCTGGAAAAAAATGATTACATGGTACTTCAAAATAAATTAGATGATGTATATAAATTGCAAGCTCAAGGAGCATTTATTAGATCTAGAAGCAAATGGATTGAAAAGGGTGAACAAAATTCTTCGTATTTCTTCAGACTTGAAAGAAGCAGAGCCACTAACAGTTGTATAGAGAAATTAAGAATAAATGGTACAATTGTGGATGACTCTCGTGTAATTGCTGCTCATTGTGCCAGATTTTATGAAACACTTTATCAATCCAACTGCTGTAATGAATATAGACTCTTTCTTAGACTATATCTCTATATCTCTTCTATATCTCTAAAACTCTCTCTGATGACGAAAAAGCTCTTTGTGATTATCATATTGACCCAAAGGAAGTGTCCTCGACTATTAATTACTTAAAAAGCAACAAGTCTCCAGGAAATGATGGTATTACAGCGGAATTTTATAAATTTTTCTCTGATCAATTATCTCCCTTCTTAACTGAAATGTTTAATGAGAGCATAAATAATGGCTATCTCCCACCTTCTCTGACTCAAGGCGTAATTTCTCTGATCCCAAAATCCAAAAAAGACACGTTGTTGATTGATAATTGGCGTCCTATAACTCTTCTAAACAATGATTATAAAATCCTAGCCTTACTTTTTGCTAATAGAATAAAAGATGTTCTTAACTCAATAATAGATGAGTGTCAGTTGGGATTTATGAAGGGTCGTCACATAGTTAATAATATTAGGCTTGTGTTAGATTTATTAGATTATAGCGATTTTATTGATTCAGAAAGTTTCATCCTATTCCTTGATTTTCACAAAGCCTTTGACTCTGTTGAGCATAACTTCATCTTTAAAGCACTACAAAAATGTGGTTTTGGACCATTTTTTTTGTAAAACAATGAAGACCTTGTACAATAATAACAGTAGTTCTGTTAAACTGAAGTATGGCACATCACCTCGTTTCTCCTTATCTCGTGGTATTAGACAGGGATGCCCGATCTCTCCCTATCTTTTTCTTATCGCCACTCAGTTCTTAACATCTCACATTCTACAGAGCTCTCTTAAAGTCATCTGTCATCTGGCGGATGATGCCACTCTTTTTCTTAAAGACTCTGCTTAAGTCTCCATGGCTTTAGAATTAATTAGCCCTTTCTCCAAAGCCTCTGGCCTAAATCTTAATATCAGTAAATGTGAGCTTTTAGCCATCAAATCTTGCTCTGCACTCTCTTTTTGTAACATTCCTGTTAAAAATGAAGTAACATATTTAGGAGTCATAATAAGCAAAAACTCTAAAATAAGATGCACTTCTACCTTTTCCACAATCATAAACAAAACCCAAACTAAATTTAACTCTTGGCTCCAAAGAGACCCATCTCTAAAAGGTAGAATTCTGCTCTCTAAGGCTGAAGGTCTGTCGAGACTCACATACACCGCTCTCTCAATAAATGTTGATAACCCCACATTAAAAAAAATAGACAAACTGTTGCTGGACTTTGTCTGGAAAATGAAAACTCATTATATTAATAAAAATATGCTAATGAATTCTGAGGATCATGGTGGTATGAATTATTTAGACTTTACAACTTTGAACAACACATTCAAGATCAACTGGCTGAAAGGCTTCTTAAACGATCCTAACTCATGTGGAACGCTATTCCCTCCTACATTTTCTCCAAATTTGGTGGCCTAAGATTTCTCCTTCTTTGTAATTATGATGTCTCTAAGATACCTCTAAAGCTTTCCAACTTTCATTCCAACTTTCCAACTTTCATTTCAACAAATGCTTCTTTCCTGGTCTCTGATTTACAAGCACAACTTCTCACCCCACACATACTATATTTGGAACAACAGAAATATAACGTTTAAAAACAAGACAATCTTCTTCCAAAACTGGTTTGACAATAACATTTTATTGGTCCAACAATTATTCAATTCAAATGGCTATTTGTATAGTTACACTGAATTTCTCTCTGTTTTCTCTCTTCCTGTGACTCCACGAGAGTTTTCTATTGTGATGGATGCCATTCCCTCTGCTGTAACTATGTTGCTAAAAGACTCCTCTATTCTCTCTCATAATGCTTCAGATATTAACCCTCTCAATACTTATATTGGCAAACTGTGTTTCACAGCTTTCCCTCGCAATAACAAGAAAGTCAGAACTCTTTTTCAGCAGCTCCATGCTTGTGTACCACGAGTGCTATCTTACTGGAATGGCTTTGTTAATAATATTCCCTGGAAGAAAGTCTGGTCTTTACCAAACAAGTACCTTTTGACAAACAAAACCAAAGAAGTCACGTTTAAGCTGTTCTATAATTATTATCCTGTCAAATCTTTCATATCTACCAGGTTTAATAAGGACATTGACACAAACTGTTCTTTTTGTGGTGAAAATTGTGAAACTGTCTGTCATCTCTTCTGGACGTAACTTCTCTGCACGTTTTTGGTCTGACATACTTTTCTTTATTGAAAACACTTTTCTTAACAGTTTTGACTTTGCATTGAAAGATGTTGTTTTTGGTATTCATAGGAACCATGCAGAAGAAAATGATAAATATTTTTTCATTAATTTAATTTTTATGCTGGCAAAATTTCATACTCACAAATGTAAATTCAGTAACTCCAAACCCCACTTTTATGCTTTTAAAATTGAACTTAAAAACTATTGTGAAAGTATCCAACACTCACAGAAGAAGAATCTCAAACGCGGGAAGCAGTTTTTCCATAGGAAGCGGGAAGGAGATGGCGGAAAGCAGCGACAACTCTGCAGATGAAGATGGAAGAAATGCTCCTGGAAAACCAAAGGGATCAGCAGGAAAGCTAGCTCGAAATGGGAAGAAAATCAATATGCAAACAACTGGGATGAAAGTGGAGAGGATATGGAGGAAGGAAATGATACACTTGTTGAAACAAAGGAAGTAAAGGGTGAGGCTAGAATGAGCAAAAAGGAGTATTCTCGAAAGAGAAAAAAGTCAAACCTAACATCAGATTCGCAGTCAGTGCAAACAAACAGTTCAGACAGTGATACGACAATTAAAAAACAGGAAGAGATGCAATTCAAAGTTCATAAAACTAAGTCAAGAGGGAGCATCATTTGCAAAGTTGAACCCAATAGGGCCAACAAAAATCATTAACAAAATAATAGGAGAAGTAAGAGAAATGAGAATCTTGAGAGATGGACAAATGCTAGTAATATGTAGCAACAAAGAGCAACAAGACAAAGCTAGCAAATTTCAAACAATAGAGGGAAATAAGGTAACCTGTTCAATTCCAAAAGAGAGAAAGTATGCCAGAGGAGTCATTACAAGAATACCGACAACAATAAAAACAGACAAAATAATAAGTAACATAAAAGGAGGAAAGATAAATATTGCAAAAAGACTAAATACAAACCGAAATGGAGAAAGATGCGACAGCCTATCTGTTATGCTACAGTACAGTTTGACCAGGAAACACTGCCATCCAAGGTATTACTTGGTTTTTTCAGCTACCAAGTGAAGCCATACATCCCACCACCGCTCCGATGTTTCAAATGCCAGAAATTTTGACATATTGCAAACAACTGCAGAGGCAAGATTAAATGTGGAAGGTGTGCTGGAGACTATGAATATGGCAAATGCAAAAAAGATGCAGATATAAAGTGTGTTAATTGTGGAGGTAATCACAGTGCAGCATATGGGTTGTGAAGTAAGCAGAAAAAGTACAAATGATAAAAGCAACAAAAGGTATTACATATGCAGAAGCAGTAAAACAGGTAAACGAGACGACAAAAACAGTGATAAAAAAAGACCCCCCAAGGAAATGAGAGCAAAGACACAGTACATTTGAAAAAGAAAGAATTCATTCTTTTCATGGTAGAGGTAATAAATTGTGCTGCTCAGACAAACAAAAGAACAGAAAAAATCAAAATAATAGTCAAAGCAGGAGAAAAGTTTCTAGGCATAAAAGAGATTAATTGGGAAGAGGTGAGGGAAAAATTGGGTGGAGAAAATGAAGAACAAGCAGAAGGAGGAGGAAGTTGTTGTGCGCAATAGGGAAGCACAGGCGGACCCAGATGCAAGGTTAACTAAAAGTCTTTAATTAAACTAAAGGAGAGAAGGCAAAAACACAGCCACCGGCACTGAAGCCTGAACAGTTCAAAAAAACCAATTTGTCCAAAAAGGGGAAAGCCGCGGAGAGCCTCCGGTCCCGAGCAACCACCGTCCACTACCAGCTTCACAACGACAGGGAGAGAGACACACGAGATCCTGCCGACACGACTTGGAGCAGAACAGGACAGGACTGAGGAAGAGATATAGGTAAGAAATTGTAGCATAGATGTCACTGATGTATAATCGTCTGACAGAGAAGGGCTAGAGGAAGGAACGTTAAGAAGGCTTGTTAATCAGCGCGCGACAGGAGACCGGTGCGCGTAATTGAGCCAGACAGGTGCTCTAAATGAGAGATGAGAAAGAGAATGAGAGTTAATTAGATAGATCACAGAAGCTACTAACACTGCCCCCCCCCTAAGGAGTACCTCTAGGTACTACAAGAGAGCGTGAGCGAAAGTACTGATCAATGAGAGACTTGTCAAGAATATCACGTGCGGGTACCCAAGAGCGCTCCTCGGGGCCGAAACCCTCCCAATCAACCAGAAATTGATATCCCCGACCCCTGCGACGAGCCTCCAATAGACTCTTAACTCGATAAACCGGCTCCCCTTCCACGATCAGGGGAGTCTGGGACGTACACGAAGCGTTGGAGACAGGTGGGATGAGTGGTTTAATGCAAGACACATGGAATACCGGGTGAACGCGCGCCATAGAGCTAGGAAGCCGTAAGCGCACCGCGACCGGACTTATGATCTTAGAGATGGAGAACGGACCAATAAATCGAGGTGCCAGTTTGCGACAAGGATGCTGGTTTGGAAGATTACGTGTGGCCAGCCATACCCTCTGGCCGCAAATATAACGGGGTGTATGGCGACGAAAACGATTACCATAGCGACACATGCGTTCCTGAGACTCAAGAAGCGCGGCCTTGGTGAGCCTCCAGGAACGGCGAGCGCGAGACATGAAACCTCGAATGCTTGGTGCGGCCGCCTCGCTCTCCTGAGAAGAAAAGAGAGGTGTCTGGTAACCGACGGAGGCGGCAAAAGGAGAGATACCAGTAGCGGACGACGGAAGGGAGTTATGTGAATATTCCGCCCAAGATAAATAATCAACCCAGGAGGACGGAAACTTGGAAGTAAGGCAACGCAAAATGCGAGCAAGATCCTGGTTAGCCCTCTCTGACTGACCGTTACTCTGCGGGTGAAACCCAGACGAAAGAGAGGCCGAAGCTCCGAGCGCTTTGCAAAACTCTCTCCAGACCTGGGAGGTAAATTGGGTACCACGATCAGAAACGATGTTAGTGGGGATGCCATGGAGTCTAATGACATGATCCAAGAGGAGCTTAGCGGTCTCGGAGGAGGATGGCAATTTAGACAGCGGAATAAAATGCGCAGCCTTAGAGAAGCGATCTACCACAGTCAAAATAGCCGTATTACCACGAGAAGGGGGCAGACCTACGACGAAGTCGAGAGAAATATGAGACCACGGACGGGAGGGCACCTCCAGCGGGTGAAGAAGCCCGTGTGGAGGGGCACTCTCCGTCTTATTGCGTGCGCAAATGGTGCATGAGCGAACGAAAGTGCGCACGTCTACGCGGAGCGATGGCCACCAGAAGCGCTGGCGGACAACTGCCTCGGTAGCACGAGCACCCGGGTGTGCAAATAATTTAGACGAGTGGCACCAACGTAAAACCCTCTGCCTCAGATCCTCGACAACAAATAATCTCCCCTGAGGACAGCCCTGCGGCGAGTCTACGGACTGAGCGGCGCTCAAAACCTCACGTTCGATACCCCAGGAGATCCTTCCAATTACACGACCAGGAGGAAGCACGAAGTCGGACGGGGCGGACACAGGCAGGACCTCGAACTGACGAGAGAGAGCGTCTGGTTTAACGTTTCTGGACCCCGGCCGGTACGACACGGTAAAATTAAAACGGTTAAAAAAAAGTGACCACGGGCCTGGCGTGCGCTCAGGGTGCGCGTGGAACGAATATGGCTCAAGTTTTGGTGATCTGTCCAAACCAAAAAAGGAACGCACGAACCCTCAAGCCAATGGCGCCATTCCTCTAGCGCTAACCGGATGGCGAGCAATTCACGATCACCTACATCATAATTGCGCTCGGAAGGAGAAAGGCGGTGAGAGTAGAATGCGCACGGGTGCACCTTCCCATCCTCCTTAGCGCGCTGAGAGAGTACGGCTCCAATCCCAGTGGCAGAGGCATCAACCTCCACAATAAATTGCAAGGAAGGATTTGGAGAAACTAGGATGGGAGCCGTCGTGAAGAGCTCCTTAAGCTGTTCAAAAGCCCTCTGAGCCTCAGCCGACCAGGAATACCGGCGTTTTACGGAAGTCAGAGAGGTTAACGGAAGCGCAATGAGTCCAAAGTTCCGAATGAAACGACGGTAAAAATTGGCGAACCCCAAGAAGCGCCTAAGCGCAGCGCGGTTCTCGGGAACGGGCCACTCAGAAACAGCACGAACCTTATCAGGGTCGACCGCCACGCCCCCAGAACCAATGATGTGCCCGAGAAAGGGAACCGAAACCGAGTGGAACAGACATTTCTCCGCCTTGACGAACAGGCGGTTTTCGAGAAGGCGCACTAATACAGAGCGAACGTGCTGAACATGCGTGACAAGATCTGGAGAAAATATTAAAATATCATCAAGATAAACGAAAACAAAAACATTGAGCATATCTCGGAGCACATCGTTGATCAGGGCTTGAAACGTAGCCGGGGCGTTGCATAAACCGAACGGCAAAACCCGATATTCAAAGTGTCCGAGGGGGGAGTTAAAGGCGGTCTTCCACTCATCCCCCTCACGGATACGGACCAAGTGATAAGCGTTACGCAGGTCGAGTTTCGTAAATATCTGGGCCCCGTGCAGGACATCGAACGGAAGCGGATAGCGATTCTTGACAGTGATCTCATTCAAGCCACGGTAATCTACGCACGGACGGAGGGAGCCGTCCTTCTTCTTTACAAAGAAGAACCCGGCTCCCCCGGCGATGAGGACTGGACAATAGTACCTGCCTGGAGCGCGAGCGAGAGGTACTCCTCTAAAGCCCTCATCTCAGGTTGAGAAAGGGGATACAGGCGCCCCTTAGGGGGAGAGCAGCCAGGAAGGAGGTCAATCCGACAATCATAAGGGCGGTGCGGGGGTAAGGAAGCCGCACTGTCCTTACAGAAGACCGCGGCCAAATCGTGGTACTCATCAGGCACGCCAGATAAATCAATATTTTCAACGGACGACACGGGAGCAGGGGTGCACGAAGACACAGCGGAGATGAGACAAGAGGAATAACAGCGCAGACTCCAAGAAGTAATAATATTAGATTCCCAGTTAACATGGGGGTTGTGCAATCTGAACCAAGGATGGCCTAAAATAACCGGACAAAGGGGAGAATTAATAATAAAAAACTAATAAATTCGTGGTGGTTGCCAGAGACCGTGAGACTCACCAACCTAGTAGCTTGGCGGCAGCGAGACAGAACCCTCCCATCCAGAGCAAAAACAGTACGGAGATCAGGAGACTCCGTAAGAGGAATCCCGTGGGTCCTGGCAAACTCTCTGTCCAAGAAGTTCCCCTCGGCACCGGTGTCCAGCAGGGCGGCGCAGGGGAGCACACGTCCCTCAAAGCGAAGTGTCACCTGAAGAGAAGAGCAGGAGGAAGGCGGGGTTGCAGAGGAAGAAGAAGCGCTTGCCAGACAACCCCGGATTACTGGCAAGCGTTGGATTTTACTGGACACCCTCCAGCAAAGTGACCGGAACCACCGCAGTAAAGGCACAGCCGAAGGGAAATGCGCCTCTGTCGCTCCTCGGGAGACAGCCGAATTCCACCCAGCTGCATTGGCTCTTGAGAAGAGGAAGGACAGATGGTAGATGGGTTTTGGACCCGGGAGGAAGACCGTTGGGTAGGAGTTTCCAGCGTAGTGGCACGGGAGCGTAGAGCGCGGCGCTTCTCTAAGCGCAGCGCCAACTCCACCAGATCGTCGAAGGAGTGAGGAAGCTCCTGTGAATACATGTCCTCCTTGATTTCACGCCGAAGACCCTCCAAAAAGCACGCGCAGAGGGCCTCCTCGTTCCATCCAGACGACGCAGCAAGAGTGCGGAACTCTACGGCAAACTCCACAACGGAACTGGATCCCTGGCAGAAAGATACCAAGGCTCTGGATGCCTCATGACCATGCAAGGAACGGTCGAACACCTTGGTCATCTCGGCGCGGAAGGAGAGGAAGGATCTGCAGCATGGCGCCTCTGCTTCCCACAACGCCGTAGCCCAGGCCCTGGCTTTTCCGTTGAGTAGGGACAAAACAAATGCCACCCTGGACCTCTCGTCAGCATAAGTCAGGGGTTGCAAGGAAAAAATAATTTCGCATTGTGCCAAAAATCCTCGGCACTGAGCCGGCTCCCCACTGTAACATGGCGGATTGTTAACGCGCGGCTCTGCGTGCCTCTGCGGACTGGGATCGCCACGTTGGAACAGCGACAGCTGCGCGGAGAGATCCGCTACCTGGGTAAGGAGGCTCTCCACGGTGCGCCTCGAGGCGGCAAGCTCCTCTTCGTGACGGCCTAGGAGTGCCCCTTGTCTCTCCAACGCGCTCTGGAGAAGATTCTCTCTTGCTGGGTCCATGTTTGGTCAGACGATTCTGTTGTGCGCAATAGGGAAGCACCGGCGGACCCAGATGCAAGGTTAACTAAAAGTCTTTAATAATACTAAGGAGAGAAGGCAAAAAACACAGCCACCGGCACTGAAGCCTGAACAGTTCAAAAAAACAAATAGTCCAAAAAGGGAAAGCCGCGGAGAGCCTCCGGTCCCGAGCAACCACCGTCCACTACCAGCTTCACAACGACAGGGAGAGAGAGACACACGAGATCCTGCCGACACAACTTGGAACCGAACAGGACAGGACTGAGGAAGAGATGTAGGTAAGAAATCGTAGCATAGATGTCACTGATGTATAATCGTCTGACAGAGAAGGGCTAGAGGAAGGAACGTTAAGAAGGCTTGTTAATCAGGGCGCGACAGGAGACCGGTGCGCGTAATTGAGCCAGACAGGTGCTCTAAATGAGAGATGAGAAAGAGAATGAGAGTTAATTAGATAGATCACAGAAGCTACTAACATTATTAGTAATGTAGTGACAATGTTACTGGCTATTATTAGTAATGTAGTGACAATGTTACTGGCTATTATTAGTAATGTAGTGACAATGTTTCTGGCTATTATTAGTAATGTAGTGACAATGTTTCTGGCTATTATTAGTAATGTAGTGACAATGTTACTGGCTATTATTAGTAATGTGGTGACAATGGTACTGGCTATTATTAGTAATGTAGTGACAATGTTACTGGCTATTATTAGTAATGTGGTGACAATGTTACTGGCTATTATTAGTGATGTGGTGACAATGTTACTGGCTATTATTAGTAATTTAGTGACAATATTACTGGCTATTATTAGTAATGTAGTGACAATGTTACTGGCTATTATTAGTAATGTAGTGACAATGTTACTAGCTATTATTAGTAATGTAGTGACAATGTTACTGGCTATTATTAGTAATGTAGTGACAATGTTACTGGCTATTATTAGTAATGTAGTGACTGTTACTGGCTATTATTAGTAATGTAGTGACAATGTTACTGGCTATTATTAGTAATGTAATGACAATGTTACTGGCTATTAGTAATGTAGTGACAATGTTACTGGCTATTATTAGTAATGTAGTGACAATGTTACTGGCTATTATTAGTAATATTGTGACAATGTTACTGGCTATTATTAGTAATGTAGTGACAATGTTACTAGCTATTATTAGTAATGTAGTGACAATGTTACTGGCTATTATTAGTAATGTAGTGACAATGTTGCTGGCTATTATTAGTAATGTAGTGACAATGTTGCTGGCTATTATTAGTAATGTAGTGACAATGTTACTGGCTATTATTAGTAATATGGTGACAATGTTACTGGCTATTATTAGTAATGTAGTGACAATGTTACTGGCTATTATTAGTAATGTAGTGACAATGTTACTAGCTATTATTAATGTAGTGACAATGTTACTGGCTATTATTAGTAATGTAGTGACAATGTTACTAGCTATTATTAGTAATGTAGTGACAATGTTACTAGCTATTATTAGTAATGTATTGACAATGTTACTGGCTATTATTAATAATGTATTGACAATGTTACTGGCTATTATTAGTAATGTAGTGACAATGTTACTAGCTATTATTAGTAATGTAGTGACAATGTTACTGGCTATTAGTAATGTGGTGACAATGTTACTGGCTATTATTAGTAATGTAGTGAAAATGTTACTGGCTATTATTAGTAATGTAGTGACAATGTTACTGGCTATTATTAGTAATGTAGTGACAATGTTTCTGTCTATTATTAGTAATGTAGTGACAATGTTACTGGCTATTATTAGTAATGTAGTGACAATGTTACTAGATATTATTGGTAATGTAGTGACAATGTTACTGGCTATTATTAGTAATGTAGTGACAATGTCACTGGCTATTATTAGTAATGTAGTGACAATGTTACTGGCTATTATTAGTAATGTAGTGACAATGTTACTGGCTATTATTAGTAATGTAGTGTTAATGTTACTGGCTATTATTAGTAATGTAGTGACAATGTTACTGGCTATTATTAGTAATGTAGTGACAATGTTACTGGCTATTATAAGTAATGTAGTGACAATTTTACTAGCTATTATTAGTAATGTAGTGACAATGTTACTGGCTATTATTATTAATGTAGTGACAATGTTACTGGCTATTATTATTAATGTAGTGACAATGTTACTAGCTATTATTAGTAATGTAGTGACAATGTTACTGGCTATTATTAGTAATGTAGTGACGTTACTAGCTATTATTAGTAATGTAGTGACAATGTTACTGGCTATTATTAGTAATGTAGTGACAATGTTACTGGCTATTATTAGTAATGTAGTGACAATGTTCTGGCTATTATTAGTAATGTAGTGACAATGTTACTGGCTATTATTAGTAATGTAGTGACTGTTACTAGCTATTATTAGTAATGTAGTGACAATGTTACTAGCTATTATTAGTAATGTAGTGACAATGTTACTGGCTGTTATTAGTAATGTAGTGACAATGTTACTGGCTATTATTAGTAATGTAGTGACAATGTTACTGGCTATTATGGTAATGTGGTGACAATGTTACTGGCTATTATTAGTAATGTGGTGACAATGTTACTGGCTATTATGAGTAATGTAGTGACAATGTTACTGGCTATTATTAGTAATGTAGTGACAATGTTACTAACTATTATTAGTAATGTAGTGACAATGTTACTGGCTATTATTAGTAATGTAGTGACAATGTTACTGGCTATTAGTAGTAATGTAGTGACAATGTTACTGGCTATTATTGGTAATGTAGTGACAATGTTACTGGCTATTATTGGTAGTGTAGTGACAATGTTACTGGCTATTATTAGTAATGTAGTGACAATGTTACTGGCTATTATTAGTAATGTAGTGACCATGTTACTAGCTATTATTAGTAATGTAGTGACAATGTTGCTAGCTATTATTAGTAATGTAGTGACAATGTTACTGGCTATTATTAGTAATGTGGTGACAATGTTGCTGGCTATTATTAGTAATGTAGTGACAATGTTACTGGCTATTATTAGTAATGTAGTGACAATGTTACTGGCTAGTATTAGTAATGTAGTGACAATGTTACTGGCTATTATTAGTAATGTAGTGACCATGTTACTAGCTATTATTAGTAATGTAGTGATAATGTTGCACTGGAACAGTGATGGTGATAACGAATGGTGGACTTTAGAATGATGAGTGGGGCAAAGAAAA
The DNA here is from genome assembly GCA_007224835.1 of Danionella cerebrum. Taxonomy (NCBI): domain Eukaryota; kingdom Metazoa; phylum Chordata; class Actinopteri; order Cypriniformes; family Danionidae; genus Danionella; species Danionella cerebrum. The sequence continues at coordinate 23,661 of SRMA01024034.1, forward strand.
ACATTACAGCCTTTTTTTTTGTTACTTTTACTGTTTACTGTCTGTTCATGTTACATGTTTGGCTGTTAACTTTTACACAGTTGATATAAAATATTTTACAACAGTATTTGGTTCAGAATCTTTTTTTTCTGGATTTTCCTCTTTAAAAATTGGGTGCGTCTTATGTGCCGGTGCGTCTTATGAGCCGAAAAATACGGTAAATTTTGTTGGACAACTCATATAAATTTGGTAACACTTAAGACACCTTGACTACACTATTGTGATATCTTATCGATATTGTCTTCCTAAATATTGATATTGTCTTCCTTAGAAACTAATTCACACAGAGACGAACTATAACCTTATTTCGCAAAGTCATAAAATCGCTCAGGTGGGTGTGGACCGACTTGGCTGCAATTTCGTAAACCCTAAGATAGATGGAGAATAGTGATGTAAAAGTATATTGTGGCACAAAATACAGCAATACAAACCTATCACAATATGTCTGTGAGCTAAAGTGTATTTACTTCTTGTTGTGATGGTGCTTCTAGTCACTTCTGCAACTTTCTTACCTTGTATTTTTATTTATGAAGAGAGAATTATGTTTACTCACAAATTTAAATGAGAGAAACATTATAAAGTGTCATCTCTCAGTCACTTAGAGTTCAATACATTACTTAATGCAAACTGTAACGCTGCCCCCTAGTGGAAGGATGAAATTAAATAGATTAGACCCTAGATTTCTTTGTTTTGCGGTTGCTTAAATTTTTTTCAGGAAGTTTCATTGCACCTCTAACAGACAAGGCAAATATTTGTAAGAAAAAAACCCCACATGTGACAGCTTTAGGAGTGGAGTTTTTCAAGATGAGAAATGAAGTAGAAAGGACCTTAAGTTCAGTGCAACCTCGTCTTTCTCCCTTCCTGATTCTCTATCCAGGTCACTCCCTGCGCCACAAGAAAAAAAGATATAGACTGAGAGCGGGAGGAAGCCGTGCACCTTTAATTAAAATCAAAAGATAAATCCCTTGCACTTAAAACTGGGTTGTGGAGATGAGTCCTCATCTATTTTTGGCTGAAGTGGAGAGCATTTGAACAGTTTTCTGCTAAAAATATACCACTCATGCTTGGTTAATTAGGACAAGGAAAAACTCATTACTCAATAAGAATCCTCTTGTTATTCCGCAGCTAATGAATGCAGCTTGCTTTGAGTTTTGACAATGAAATATGCGCAGGCAAGCAGAGGCTCTCTCTTCTTTCCATCTTTGCGCCCCCTCACTACATTTCAGCCTTCTGTTACCTGTTTCAAAATGGTCCCTAGTTTAAAGATCATCTCGTTGCATATAAAGGCTCTCTGCATCAGCATTGGTCTGCAGGATTTGACAGATTCACGAATTTGATTTTATAAAATATTGTCAGTTAAAACAAACAAAGTAACATTCTCAGTATTAGTAACATGTCAAACATACACCTCTGGTCAACCAGTGCTAAGTTAAGTTTGAATATCAAAATAGAAAAGTGAAAATCTGTGATTGGAATTAACTTGGAAAAACCAATAATACTTGTGAATTCTGAGTTGGGATTTACGGTATTTGAACCAAATGTAAACAGATTCCTGTCTAAAAAAGGCACTAGTAGCAAGTTTCACATGTGTCTGTATGCGCATTCTGTAAGACGTCTTGTATCAACAGTTGGTCGCTTTTTTTCAACCTAGACTCTTCTATAGTGCATACTGGAACCAAATCATGAACTATATGAAATATGTGTGAGGGGTAGAAGTAAGATATCCGCTATTGTTCTCCTTCTAAGTGAGGTGATTGGGGGGGAGGGGCACTCAATGACTGGTTGAAATGAGGTTGAGGTTGAAATGACTATTTGGTTTATATACTAATGATTAAATTGAAAGTACTGAAGCACACCCCTAATAACTCCTCCCGAAAACCGTTGTATAGTATTGACAATTGCTGCATTTCCAACCTATTAATTATGCAAATTTTTGAATAATCTATGATGGAAACACATTTACAGAATACCGGTAAATCTCAGCATACCGCACAATAATGATGCGTTTTCTGTCGGAGCTGGTACGCGATGATGTAGCATTAATAAACTAACCAAAGGATGATTTCATTGCACAACATCTGAAATGTTGTTTTGGTCATTCTAAAATTATGTATATAATTCCCAAAGGCACGATGACCTGACTGCACATATTGCGTTTCGTCTACGTGTTCTAAGACACAAGTATGTTGTTTTATATGAAAATAAACTTCTAACACCGCAACCTCCATTTTTCTTTTCATGGTTGCTGCCAATTTATCAGGAAGTGACGATTTTGTTCTCTTGGACTCGTTAGATGGAAACATGGCTTATGTCTATGTCTGAACCATTTCCAAATCAAATGTTAATACCTATAAAAAGATCGTCATATCGAGTTTTCGATGTCCATTGCGTGCTCGGCCAATAGAGTTTAAATTTCCCTGAAGTGTGCATCTAATTAGGTTCTCTTGAAAACCCATTGTTTATTGATTTAAGACTAAATAAAATCGTCTTATGATGTATATTAGAATCCCATAACCCCATTACTAATCTATTGTTTTACATTTATAACCGAAAAGGCCTTGCAATATATATTTACTTGTCTGCACACCAAAGAACTTAACTTAGGGAGCTAAGAAGGGGGGAAATAGCAAATAAGTAAACAGCCCATCTTCCTTCTTTTCCCCATCTTGCTGTGTTTTTACGCAGACCCTTTGCTGAGAGAAAGGCACAATTACCAGTCTGCAATTAGACCACTCTCCATTAATCAGGGCTGTTAATTGCTGTACGCCTTGCCATTAGCCATATGGTGCTGCCTGGGCCTGCAAGCACCAGACGCAGACGCATTTCCCCAAACATCCCGCTCCCAGGCATGGCTAGAAACAATCACTCAAACACAACTTTGGACTCTTTATGATGGATTTCCACATCTTCATGTGCATATATTGATGTGGGGTACATGTAACATCAGACAGTTAGTGACACTACAGAAATACAGATTATTAATACAGGCTATTTCTGTGTCACAGTCAGGAGCTAGGATCATGGCGGTTCAGCTTTAATGGCATCAGCTAGGGCCACATCCTGGTAATTACGTGCTGCAATTTGTATTTAATTTCTTGAAATGCTGAAGCAGGAGGAAACACTTGAGATTAAAGATTACAGTTTTCCTGTAGGTCCACTGGGAGCAAGTGAAACGAGCCAAAATGGGCGAAAAATCTCCTTGAGGGCGCATGCTGCCATTAGTATACTGGGGGGCTTTGCAGTTCACCGGTGGTAGTGGCGCCCCATGTTTTAGTTCTGGATAACTTTTGGGCTATCAGAGTGTCACGTCCATCAGCACACAACCCTCAAATCCCAGATAGCTGTGCTCCTGCATGACCCACTTTTGAGGGAAAATTGCAAAATACTACGAGAGAAAATGAGTGCGGAGAGAGACAAGAAGGCAAAAATATGAGTAAACCGACACAAGAGCATGACAACGCAATATGGACAAGACCACCAGTCTACAAGCGAATGAAGGGTCAAACTCGGTCCATGTTATCAGGCCCATCAGGTCTGAAGTAGAACCTCTCAAAAAGAGACCTGATCGTCTCCAATCACACGCTGCCTCAAGCCACATAGACTCTCTCTCTCTCTCATTCAAGCCCCTCTGCTCTGCCATCTGTGCAGGGAAACCTGAACCCACCACCCCACCTGCTGTTTACCGCCAGCCTCCCTCATATGTACTCCTCCTTTCTATTCCTCCTGTCTTCTTTCACTTGCTCACATTCAAGCCTCATCTTCATCTGATTTTGGAAATTAAACAGGTAGCCGTTGTCCTTGGAGATGTACACTTAAACATTTTTTTATGGCATTTACTCATTCTGGGTCTGTAAATACGAAATCAAATCTGGTGGGTGTTATGCGTAAACCCCTAATAACTCTGCATAAATCAAAGATAACTCAATCATTAAAGGAACAGAATGTAAAATTATGGGCAAAATTGTGTAGCCACATAAAACACCCGGAAGTGTGGCTCCTCCCTCTCAGACTAAAGGTTGCCAATGGTAACTGATTGCGGTACCCCCACCACTTGTTGTTTTACCATATAAATAAAAGGTTTGCACATTTTTCAATGATTACTAAATGTTTGGATGTTTTTTTACACAATTACTAAAGGAGCAGTATGTAAATTTGTGTCCAAAATATTGCAACCACATAAAATATATTGTAGCCTGGCTCCTCCCCCTAGTCTCCTGTAAAGTCACATTTACACATATCAGGTCTGGAAATACTACATAAAATCTATCCCTTTGGGTATTATGTGTAAACCCTTTATAAAACTATGAATGAATGATTTGACTTATTTTTACAAATGTTTTAAACAGTCAAAAATTGTCCTCCCTGCTTCCAATTGGTCATTGACACATTTGATCTGCCTCCTCTGCAATTTCATTGGCCGCTGAGGGGCCCCCAATATTTTCATTGATCTGTTTTGCACGATGAACCGCCTCCTCAACATTTTTAAAGGTTTTATAAATGTATTGATTATAAAAGCAGTGATGCATATTTAAATAATCAGACTTGTAATTTCAGGTGTCAAAATGATTGTAATATATATATACACAGTCCATACATTTGTAATGTTTAGATTAATTAGGAAATCTCAGATACTGTTGCTGCTTATTTAAGCAGTAACATTAATGCAATTAAAAGCTTCATCTCACTGTTGGTGAAAAGTGGATGACCACATTCTCAAATTCAGTTAATGTTCAGTCTAATATTTACTACGGTCACCAATCTGCTTGACATGAGTGCTGTGGAGTTTTGAGGAAACTCCTGAAAGCACAGAGATACTTTCAAAAAGCTAATTAAATTAAATTATACACATGTAAAATATGCAAAGACTTAAAACACAACTAACTTTTCTCAGACCAGGAAAACCCTCTTCTCCAGAACCATTTCTTCTGATCTCTTGGGTCATCTCCTCTCACCACCCATCACCTGATAACTGCTCTACTATCAGCCACACTGCTAATCCTCCAGGACCATCTCTGAGTCAGTCAGTCAGTCTGTTAGCAGTAATTACTAAAACAGAGGCAGAGAGACGGCACAGTGTACACGGTGCACAAGAGTATTCACTGTCTACACCGAGGAAAGCTTTATAATTGCTGCCTTTTCCTTCTCTGAGTTTGAGGTCAGTTCTGAGTTTATCTGCTGTAAAACCCAGGTTAACTGCTCTCTTCTTTTCTTTCTCTTCCTCCATCTCTGTCTTTATTAGCCGCTGCTGTGACAAGAAAAGTTGTGGCAACCGAAATGAGACGCCTTCTGACCCGGTCATCATCGACAGGTAAGGACTGGGTGTTGCTTTATTGTGTGTTGCTATAGACCGCGGCTAGAGGTCCTGGTAGAAAGAAGCGATTCGATCACATTTATGGTTCGATTTGACACAAATTAAAATAAATTATACAAACTTATGATGCCTTTTGGATTGTATTTTCATGATATTTTAAATTATGAATTATTTTTAAATAATTTGCATCTAAATGTAGTTTTGAAATGTAGTTTAAATTATTATTGTTTGGAATATTGTATTTGTTGTTTTAAAAAAATGTTATTTTTAATTATTAAAAATGTACTTTTTTATAAAGTTTTAATAAAAATGTATATAAAATCATATATACCTGCATTTTTTTACTTGAAATAAAGTTTTAATAAAAATGTACATAAAATATATAATAAATAAATATGTTTTATACATGTATAAATATTTTAAAATAAAAAAAATGATGCATGTATATATGTTTTACTGTTATTTATTATTACTATCTTTTTAGGATTTTTTTAAATATTTTTTTTTTTATACATGATATATTTTTTTTTTTATTTATACATAAAATATTTTTGGTTTCAATCCCTTACAAAATAATTAATATATATATATTTGTGTCAAATCAATCAGCATTGCCTATCATGAGTTTGTAAACACACTCTATGCATGGTCTTCATCAAACTGTCAAAATAAGGAGAGCAACTACAGAACTATCTATGGAATAATCAATCCGACAAAGCCAATAATTCTGTGATGTGTTTCCGAAGAAGTGGTTTGGTTATCAGGGCTGGCTGGTTAGGTCTCACCAGGGTTCCTGAGAACACAGTGTGTTCTAAAGTATGTGTGTTGGAAGAATCAGCAGCGAAGTCTTCTAGAAGTTGTGCAGTGAAGCGCTCGCCTACGTTTTGTGTTGAAAAGAGCAAACATCCATGTTGCTTTAATATCATTTCAGATTAATGTGTGTTCAAGAGTCGAAGCTGTTTTCTCATGTGTGTGTTAATAAGTCAGTGGCCTGTGCGATCAGATGAACACAGCTGTAGGTTCACTCTGTGACTTTGGTGACAGGAGTGTGTGTGTGTGTGTGTGTGTGTGTGTGGGGGGGGGGGTTCTACCTGGCTGCTGTGTCTGGCCCATTTCTGCTCCACTGAGCTAGAACGCTTCACAGCTGCACCCTCGCTCTGCCACGTGGCATCACCTCCACCCAACATACAAACACACTGCCCATCACTTACTCTACTTGACTGTTTCCCTACAAAGCTCATCTGAAATGCTTCCTCAGATCCTTCTGCTGCAGTTCGCGGTTTGAACGGTTGCGGCTCCAGCCCATTTCCGCAGCTGCGCTTGAGGTCATCACGCAGACCCAGGTGCGAGGGCAGTGCTAATTGCCTGCGAATGAAAAAAGGAATTAGTTCCCCTTTAGTCACGTGCATTCCTTTGCAAAAATAGGTCATTTCAAATGTATGTTGGGGGTGGGGAGGTGGGTTTTTGCAGGAACTTTCAATATTTTCTTGGGTGCTTTCACTTCTGTGGTTCCCAACAAACAAGGCACAAGATGGAACAGAATCAATTACGCCGAGCCGGCGTGCTCCGAAATTCATCAGAAAATATGATTTTGAGCGTCTTCCTTCCCTTGAAGTTATTTAGCTGAATAAATAAGAGCTCATTAGTGTGGTCTTGTTTCAAAGAGCTGATTAGGTTTTACAGCAGTAATTAGCCAGGCTAGCGCTAATTCCTCTGGAAGAGTAATGAAAGTGATTTCCTAATTAGGTTCCTCTCATAAGACAGCACAACAGGCCACTTCAGCGAAACCCGAGGAATGTCAGGGAAATAAAGCCAACTAACAATGCCTTATTAGATTGTTAATAGAACAAATCTCACTCGCAGCAGTGCGAGATTTGTGCTCATGGGAGCGCCGGCTAACGGTTTGAGTTTGGGAAGCTTTTGAAAATGTGATTGGTGGTAATTGAATTGCACATAATGAGCGAAAACTGGTCACGAGCTGCTGTTTTCTCACAGGGAGATTAGTAAACTTTTCAGGATTATTTGTGAAGGGTTTCTTTTGAATCACACTTGGACTTCGCAGGTCAGTGGTTGAGATCTGAAATCTGCTGGTTCTCGTCTGGGATATACCAGTGCCTTTGAATGCATGTCTATAAGATTCAGTGTGTTTATTTTTATTTTAAGGGTTCAGTGATATTCAGTTTTTTATAATACGTTTCGTCTCATTGTATGGGAAATGTGATTGTTTTATTTTTCATTTAAATCCCATTCAATCTGTTAATTTGTTAGCCCAGGCTTATTCCAGAAATGAGCTGAGATTTTTATTTTTTTTTTTCAGAAAACTACTCACCTATTGGTTACTGATTTGCATATTCAAGACGTGTATGTAAAGTGACTGTCTGAAGTTCAATGTAGATGTGAGGGACGCTGATTAATTTCGAGCAACTTCAAATCACGTAGATGCTTTAATCCCATTTGGAGAAAACGTTACACAACCGTAGCTCTATGAGCCAGAATCTGATCCTGAATCAGATGCAAACACTCCTTCACTGCCATTGTTACATCACTTGTTTTCCGGATATTACAAGAAGTTTGTTGTTGCTTTGTGGATGGCACATTAGTTCTGGGGGAGGGAAATTTTCCTTTCATGCCCAGTCGTGACGTAACAATTTGACTCGTGTGACTTTGTCAATGGAGTTAAAAAAAAATTAGTTTTTATATGTATTTTTTTTTTCAGTTAGGTAACGTCCATGTTTTGGACCCAGGTCACATTCAGATTTGGTCCTAGATCTCATTTGTCAGATTATTTTCAAAAGTGAGCATTGTCTGAACTGCCGAGTCGGATGTCTCCGACTTTATCATCAATCCCTATTCAGGTGTGCTTTCCCAGATTTAAAAGTTGCCGGAGAAGACTGTTTTTCTGTGATTTATTTTTTTTTTTTTTCAGAAATTTAAAAATAAACTAAATAGCATTATAAAAATAAACTGTGGCAACTGTGGTTGGCAGAACGTTATCATCAAATTTACGTTAGCACGGTTATTGGTTTTACAGGAGTGTACTGTAAATTTTACAGATTTGTTTTACATTTATAATTGTCTGTGTAGCAACAAAATTAAATTTAAAGAAACAGTTGAAACTGAAATCTTTCAAATTTTTTTTTTAAAGGAGCAGGAAAACTTTACTGATAACAAGTTTTGTCACAAAACAATAATCAAACAGGACTTGATTTTTTTCAAATTTGTGTTTATTGAAACAAAAACTCTTCATATGGAAAGGACAAAATTTGCCTATTTTAATCTAAAGAAGATTTTTATTTCTATTTTTACTATGAGTGGTGTGCTCATGAAGGCCGAGAGTTTGATGGTGCAATTGAGGTAAAGTGATTTACCCATCCAGGATTGAGACTGCTCTCCTTGTGAGCGCTGTGTTTAGTTTACATTGGAAGACTGTATCTTATCTCATTTCATGTGTAAATGTATGTGTGTCATGACTGACTCCACGTCTCCACCTTTTCTTCTCCTCTTTTGCCTTGTGAGCTCCGTTAATGCCCCAGTAAGATTATTTCAATACTTTAATCTGCTCTCATTGACATGGACACAAAAGGCCAGTGACATCTAATAGC
>SRMA01024035.1:0-283170 GCA_007224835.1 Danionella cerebrum
CAAACTTTAGTCTAATCAAGAAAAATATCAGTTCTATCAGTTGTCCAAAATACTGTCAAATTGAACATTTTTTTAAATCTGCAAATGTGCTACCATATTTTTGATATGTTATTATCTAATAATTTGAGCTGGTTTGTAAATGTTTGAGCACGTGACCTGACGTCATTCCCGCGCGGCCCAAAGAAGATCAGGTGCATGAGCGCGTTCTCTGTCTTCCAGTTTGAAGCATTTAAAAGTAGTTTTAATTCTAATTTAAGATTATATTAAATACATCATACACAATACTGATACCTGTTCGAACAATGGTGGGTATTGTTTAATTTTCAGTGGAAATGCATCGGCTCAATACATCTGTCAGTATAGCCGTGGTTTTTAAGCTGAGGTAAATTTACACGCGGAAAATTGTTTATTAACGTAAGAACTAACACAACTACTATCAACGAATAACATAGATGTTTAAATACTGATTTGGGATCGGAGTAAATAGTACTTCTATGTTAATAATATCGTTTTTTCACGGTCGGCAAAGGAAAACAAAAGGATGCGCATGGCATTTATACTCGAAACGTTTACCGATGTTTGTCACCGTCAATGTGACTTTAACAGTTAACTTTATGTTTCTAATGTGTTCACAGGGGCTGAGCAGTAATACAACAGCTGCTGATTTGATCATGATTAAACTGAGCCGACCCTGGGTCGAGACCGCTCCCACTGGACCCGCAAACAGTCTGCAGATTCGGCGTGGGCCGCGGAAACCGAAGCCGACATCGGCGGGCCGCAACCAGGCCGAGTCCCCGTTATGTCCACGGAGGAGGACTTCTGCTCCTACCCTGCTAATCCAAAGGCAGGAAATGGCCGCTTTCTTCAGGTTGTTCGGTGGGTATAGAAGCAAGGAAGTTGCAAACATTGTTCATTAGAACTAGGAATAAACAGCAATTTAAAAAAAATAAAAAGTCATTTTAAACCTAGAATACAATTTTGTATTATTTATGTGCCTAGAGAGAACTAAGGATTTTTTTCCTCAGCGCACACGATCACATCTAAAGGTTTTAATCCTAAGCTTCAAACTCCAACATGGAAATATAAATAGAAAAAGAATCAACAAACCAGATCATTAATAATATGATTGACAGCACCAAAAATGTAGAAAAAGTAGGTAATAAAATTAAAAGTGAAACATGAAATAAAATAAACCCGCCACAGCTAAAATGCCTGCAAGTAAATTTATAAACAGTGTTCTGAGTGGCCATTTTGTAGCGTAAATTCCTGGAAGGAGTTTGCATGTTCTTCCAGTGCTTGCGTGGGTTTCCTCCGGGTACTCAGGTTTCCCCCACAATCCCAAAAATATGCGGTTGGGTTAATTGAATCATCTTAATTCCTAGGTGTGAATGTGTGAGTAAATGTTGCCCTGCGCTGGACTGGCGACCTGTCCAGGGTGTACCCTCGGCACTCGCCCAATGTGCGCTCGAGACCCCAAAAAAGGGAATAAGCGGGTTGTAAAATGAATGGAAGCTTTAAAAACAAACAACAGAATGTTAAATTTAATTAAGGGTAAAATGGGGTTATGTGATTGTCGTTTTTCTCTACTCAAACGTGTTGCCAATCTGTTTTTGTTTTAAATTTGCTCAGATGATGATCTAATACAGGACTTTCTGTGGATAGACTGCTGTTGTAAACTTACAGATAAGGTAAATTTCTATTAAATGCTGGGAATATTCACTTGCTTCTAGATAAGCACTCGGATGATTTAATGGATTTATAGCTGTTTTTCATGTCTTTTAGTATTTGCTGGCAATGACATTTGTGTACTTCAGAAGAGCTCGCTTCAATATCGCTGAACACAACAGAATGAACTTCTTTCTCGCTCTGTGAGTTGATCATATATTTTGTATACATTTTATGTTATATTTTAAATTTAAAGTGGACATCTTGAAGTACAAAGATTGCCTACAATTGCCTTGAAGTACAAAAGGCTACCCAGCTTGCCCCTTCTGCTGCGAGGTATAAATATAAACAGCAATAAAAAGTATTATTTTGAAAACAAATGCACTCACTCGTTCTGGAGCTGAAGTTGGATCATGAACAATTGGTACAAATATTACTTTCTGAATTAACCTGATTGTAAACTGCATTATACTACAGTGCAATAGTGTAGTATATTGCAGTTACATGACTGCCGTGACATGACTCAAGCAAATGTACATGTGAGATTGTTTAAGATTTTGTGATTGACAAAACCTTGATGGATTGTAATGCTTTTAGCGGATATTTCTTTTCAAACACATTGAAAGTCGTTTTTTTTCCTAAGCTAATTTTATTAACAAAACTAATCCTCTAGTTTTGAAGTTGTATCATTGCCTCTGAAAACACCCAGAAGTGCACATTCTGAATTGTTCATTCATTAGCTATCTAGCAAACACTATGGAAGAAGACGAGGAAGAGACCAAATATGAAATCTTCCCCTGGGCTTTGGGAAAGAGCTGGAGGAAAAATTTCCCACGATTCTTGAAGCAAAGAGACCAACTGTGGGCACGTATGGAATATCGAGCTGCAGTCAGCAGACGATGCTGTGAGGAGGTCTGCTACTTGTTAACTGTTCAGACTTTTAATTTCTCACTCCCATCTCTCAATCATTTTGTGCATTGTGGCAGGTCATGGCAATTATGCCATCTCATTTCATCTGGCAGAGGGATCGTGCAGACCATCACAGTGGAGCTCAAAGAATCTACCAAAAACGTGATGAGATCCAGGTTCCCCGAGGACCTTTGGCTTCTCCAGTGCCTTGTTCTCTTTGTGCCAAGACCCTTGCTGTGCATAAGCCAACCACAGGAAGATCTTTGCTTAAAAAGAGCTCTGCTTCACACAAACCCAGTAAGATTACTAACGCCAATAGATATTGTGTTTATTGCAAAAGATGAATGTATGTGTGGTTCCCTCTAGTGGAGTAAACAGAAACTTCTAGGGTTGCGTATTGTGACCGATTCGATTCTTATTTTTATGGTTTCGAATAGATTGAAATATTTCATTTAAAATGTTGGTTTTGCAGACATGGTATCAATGGTATTGTGATTTAAAGGCTGGTAACCGAAACCCTCCTACTTAAGTTTATTACTGAAATACACATTTACATTAATAATAGGGTGCACACAATTGTTTAACCAACTTTTATTTTAACGAGAGGTGAATATTCATATCCTCTTATATCGGATTTCCCGAATCGATATTGTTGCGTTTAACTGAAGATTGATTAAAATTTTTACCCAGCCCTAGAAACTTCAGTCAGATATTCATTTCATGTTTCTTAATATTAATCTAAAGATAGCAGATGACTGCATGCAGATATCTTAGATCCTCCTCTCATCACATTATTTACCATTGGAATTTTTATGGAAATTCACAGGGCGAGATTTGGTCAGTGGAATGCGTCAAGATCATTCAATGGACTGGATCAGCGAGGAGTAGCTCTACTCCAGATCAACCAAGTCACATACAGTACTTACATACATGCTTAGTATAGCAGAGGCCTTTCAGCTGTTTAAAAGATAACGCTTCAGTCTTCTGCCTGTTGTACAGCTGTGGATATGGTAATAACTGTACATTGTTCAATGTTCTTTCAAACTTATAGCTTTGCACATCTTTCTCATCAGATCTTTATCACTATTTATTTCTTCCAGTGCAATGAATTAAAGTACAGTTAGTCAGAGAGATATTCACGTGTTAAACGTAGCAGGTGTAAGTCTGTGTCCATGAGTCTGCATATATATATATATATAAAGATGAATGTGAATAAACATCTATGAGACTTAATATGTGAACCCAGCATTTTATTGAAGATCCGAAGAGACATCTTTCTCGTGTTTTGAAGCCATTACTTCTGAATCTTTCTTAATTTCACAAGAAAAGCTGAAAAACAAAACACTTGATTAAAATATTTTAAAACTTAAATTTCAAAGTACACATCAGTAAATCAACAAACCTGAATGGGCAACCTGTTCGGGATGGGGACGGGCAACGTATGGGACCTCTCCAAATGGCGGTACCTCTTGACAATTTACATCACCTTCCACACAAATAAGTATTATTTGGACAAGAAACAAGATTTGGAATTTGTAGAAACACTGAATTGACTAGTTGCACGCGATGACGTATTTCTGTTTTCACTTTTTGATCGAACGCACAAGTTCTTCCGGCTTCGATACGCATCGAGAAAGGGCACTTTCATAGATGAGATACTTTTAAGGTTTACCAAAATAACAATCAGGAATGAGCACAGGGATCTGCAGATGGAACACCCTTCCCCTAGCAACATGTGGGAAAAAATATATTGAAGATTTATATTGAGTTATAACTCTAAACATAAGTAGCAACAGTAATGCATTTGCTGTCTACCTGACGAATCTCCGCTTATCGTGTCCAAACATATGTTTGATTCTTTCTAATAAACTATGATAACAATTACTGTTGTCCTGACTTTAAACAAAGATTCTTCTTGCAGAGCGAGTATTGGGGCTCATGGTTGTGCTCACAAGTTTACAAACTCAGGCATAATTTTTGATTTTTCAGAAAACTTGAGTGATAAAAAAAATTCTACTCATAGTTGAATAGGTGAAGTCATTTGTGGTCAAACGACTGTTTACTGTTTTTTTTTTTTTTTTTAAATCTTAATGTCAACAGAAACCTACCTAGCAGTTTGACGTACTGAATTCAGACTACCATGTTACATTTGCGTAGTAATGGCTTTCTTCATCGCATCTCGTCCATGCAACCCATTTTTCAAGTGTCACTGTATTGTGCTCCTTGAAGCAACTGCGCCACATTTTTATAAACTTTTTTTTTAAGTTATTTGTGGATTTTTCTTATCTCTTAAAATTTTTCTGCCAGTTGCAACTGAAAATTTGTTCATTAACAAAATCCCTCCTTTTCCACTTCTTAGTTAAGAGTTTAAACACTACTGATTCCCAGTTCACCAGATATCTTTTTATAAACCTTTCCTGTTTTCTACAGTTCAATAACCTTTTCATGTAGATCCTTTAACAAATCTTCAGTTTTCCCCATCGATCAGATTTTAAAAATGTCAGCACATCACTGGTTGAAAGAGGCAAGGGTTTATCAGGTTGCAGGTGAGTATAGTTATCTTTGCCCTTTTGTGTCAATTTCAGTGCATGTTATCAGGCCAAAGTAACAAGGGTGTGTAAACTTTTGATCAGGGTTACTTGGAAAGTTTCTGGATGTACTGGAAAGCGTGTGTTTTAAATCAAGATTAATTATTGCACATGGGCACACACCTTTTCAAACATCGGAAGGTTTATAATCTTTTTAATGGCCTGCATCACTTCTGCCTTGTATATAAACCAGAAACCACTGATGGGAAACTTTCATTTGTACACTCTGCCACTAAAGAGAAAAAAAATCTTTTGTACCTGTCTCTTCATTTGGTTTGCCCAGACCAACAGGTAGATTTAGGGATTTTCTTCTACTAAAAGTGCCATCTTTTTGGAATGAAGCAGCAAGTAGCCAGTGCCTGTGCTGAACCTCTATAATTGCTTCACATACCAGAGGAAGAGGAGAACAACGCAGGCTTTCCAACAAATCAATGACCTGTGTGATACTGGATGACAAAATCAAGGAAATTGTAACCAAAAAGTGTCTCAGCAGAAACAGAGAAACATGTACATGATTTGTACTAATTTACTGTACTTTGCTTGATAAAGCGTGCAGATGGATCCAGGGTGGAGGTGAGGAACCACAATAGGTAAAACCAAATGTGGGGAAATCATATCCAAAGCAACCTATAGTACAAACATAAGAAATGTGTAGGTAAATGATTCATGCATTTCTACAAAAAAAATGGACACATTATAGGGAGTCTTCTCACAGAGTTGAATCCCTTTCCAGTTAAAAGAGGACCAGCCGAGATGAGATCTCCATGGTGAAAGTGGACATTATCTGGCCACTCCTCCCCTCGCCGCAGATGCCATGTAGTGCGCCAGCGCTGGTAATTTAACGCTGCTATTCTATGATGGTCCTTCCTGATCTCCACACTCAAAACACTTCCTTTCGAACCCACTGATGACAATAATTGCAAACATAGCACATCAGTTCAACAAGGCCAAGGGAAATGCCACTTGTAATGAGGTGCCATTACAATTCCTGATAAAAACAGATAGAAGACTGAAGAAAAACATCACACACCTGCCCTGGACAAGAAGAGGCTCATGGCACCAGTTCCTGAGCCGGAATCCAGGACACAATCTCCTTCAGTCACATCCATCATGGTTAGCATGGCACTGACATCCTGCAAGGTGATTAGATCTGATGAACGATGTTTATCGTTTCATTTTGTAAAGGAGGTCATGAAGCTTCAGAAAAACAGGGATCTGAAATGTTCTGACTTGTGAACTTTTACTCAGATCAAAATACACCCATGTAGATAAGCTCATCATTAAGCAAAGCACATAATACTTATTATATTCTCAATTATCACTCATTTTAATATGAATAATAAGTTCACTTTTTATTTCTTATTTCACTTTTATCTAAAATAATGATCAGAGAAACGCATAGTTCCTTCAAGAGATCAATCTGTAAAAAGTTATTATAGTTTTTATTACTTGAAGTTTTGACTTTTTATTCATTCCTGCGATGGACTGGCAACCTGTCCAGGGTGTACCCCTGCCTCACCCGATGTGTGCTGGACCAGCAGACCCCCGTGACCTCCGAGGAAACAAGCGGATTGGAAGATAAATGAACTTATATATATATATATATATATATATATATATATATATATATATATATATATATATATACTTTTTTTCTATTCCCATTTAATAAATTTTTTCATTAATGTATCAGTTCAAAAGGGTGTTTAAATAAACCGCTAAAGATGAACACTATGAGCATGCTATACTTTTAGTTTTATAAACACTCAGTGGTCACTTTATTAGGTACACCTGCCTAGCTGCTGAACAAAAATTGCCATTCACCGATGCCAATCACATGGCAGCAACTCAATGCATTTAGGCATGTAGTCATGGTGAAGATGATCTGCTGCGGTTCAGTTTGTGCATGGTTGTTGATGCCAGATTGTGTTTCAGGAACTGCTGATCTACTGAAATTTTCAAGTACAACCATCTCTAGGATTTACAGAGAATTGTACAAAAAAAAGAGAAAATAATCCAGTGGGTGCCAGTTCTGTGGCAGCAAATGCCTTGTTAATTCCAGAAGTCCGAAGAGAATGGACAGACTGGATTGAGCTGAAAAGAATGCCACTTGCGATTTGTTTGAGGGCTCCATATGCTCCAGAGATCATGTTTTAACATTTTGGAAACTATTGTTCTGAAACTGATGCATAGAGTGGGAGGAGTGACATCACCCCATCTACCATATATGCACAAAATTGGCAATAAGAGTATTTCACCCTAAAGTCAGATGAATATTCACATTTCACTCCAATTATTATCTTTTTGACCAAATTTTTATTTTGCTTAATCCCAATAACGCTTCATACTAAACTGAAAAAAAAAACAGCTTCTTATTTATGGTTTTGAAAAATAAGATGCAGAACTGTTTAATACTAATGATGTTTCAAGTGAAGCAGATCTGATCTGTAGTTTCTGTTTGTAACTAGTGCAGATATGGTGAAGGTAACAGGCCATTTGTTATTTGTGGCCTTCCTTACTTACTTTAGGGTATGCGATAACTGGTCCTCTCTTCATGTGGACCACAAATTCCTCCAGACTGGGTCGGTGAATGAGCAATGGGAATCCTCGTGAAGTGTGAATTACACTTCCAGCTGGACGACCCTCAATCTCCTTATGAGCCAGTGATCCCCACATACTCGCCAGTTCTTTACCCTCTTTCAGCTCAAACATTTTAAGAAAGTTTGTTTCCCTATTTCGGCGGTAGCGTACCATTAGATATTCTCCAAAGCGCAGTGGTCTTTCCCCAGGAACACATGTATAATTGAAAGCTTGACGCCCCTTTTCCTCTTCAATCGTTTTCATTGGATCTGGAGAGTCTCCAACGTCCACATGCAGTGGTTTTTCCCCAAGAACACAAGTGGAATTAAAAGCTTGAGGTCCCTTTTCCTCTCCAATCGTTTTCATTGGAAATGGAGAGTCTCCAGTGTCCACGTGCAGTGGTCTTTCCCCAGGAACACATGTGGAATTAAAAGCTTGAAGTCCCTTATCCTCTTCAATCGTTTTCATTGGTTCTGGAGAGTCTCCAGTATCCCCCTGAGTGTGTGTAGGGCTTCGCAGATCCCAAACATCAGTGCTAAGGCAGTCCTGTGGCAGTAACTGACTGACCCTCTCCAGAGGGGACAGGGGTCGCCTTTTCCCAGATAGTGCTCTCCGAGATATCTCTAAAGGATCCTGAACTCTTTCCGAGCAAGTAAAGTCTTCAGAATCTTTTGCGAATCTTCTTGATTGAACTACAACACTGTGTCTCTTCAAACACTGCAGAAGTATCCTGGCATGTTTACAAAATGTGTGGGGGGACATATGCAGTTTAAGTGCCATAACGTAAAGTTAGACGAAGATTATGCGGTTTGGAGCTTGAGAATTAACGTTATTATTACAGACGAGACACTGCGCAAATCAATATGATGAGTCCACAGATAGGTAAATGGCTCCTTTTAAATTCCAATATCAATCAAACTCGAATAACACGCAATATATGTCTTAGCAGAAATAAGTTACATGTTAGACTCTACTGCGTTAAAAGAAAGCACCCCGTTAGTAAAGCATGTTTCTTACTGGGCGCCGCCATGATGAAACAAGCGTTCCTGACCTTTGTTGCTGACAAATGCAGTACCACACGTTCACGGGGAGATGGTGGTCTTTTCACAAAATCGAATTTATTTTTATTACAGTTTTACTCTAGTCGTTAATTGCAAACATTCGCATCGAAGTAAATTTACACTGGGTTCAAAACCAGCTCCCTCTTCTTTGCCGTTTTCTCAAACAAATTGCACGTGCCTTACTGCCACCTTCTGGAATGGAGTGTATTTGGGATAGCTCTATTTTACTCCCTCAATTCTTTCCCGTTATTTCTTAAACTTGATTCGTATAAAGAACTTCCTAAATGACTTCTTACAATTTGTTCAAATCCATTTCAGTCTTGTCATAGACTGAACAAATAACATATAAACTCTCATTTTGTTAAATTGTTCAAATAAATCTGCACGACTAAAAAAAATATAGAAACATCCGTAACTGATTGGATAATACATAAAATATCCCGCCCAAGAAACCGAGTATGGCCAATAAGCTTTGCAGGAGGCTTCCGAGGCTGCGCATGCGCATTATTCAATTTTCTTTCACACGTGTTTCCCGTGGAGCAGACGAACGCACGCGGAATGGTAAGATGGCGGCGGACGGAGTTCGCGCTGTGTTACCCTGCTCCTTCAGTTCGAAATCACAGCAGTTTCTGGCTCTTTGTGCTCAAGACGGGAGGTTGAGAATATGGAATACCGACAGCAAAACTCTGCAACAGGAATACGTGCCTTCCGCGCACTTGAGCGCAGCCTGTACATGTGTAGCATGGGGACCGTGCCGAGCAGTTCAGGTAACGTTAGCACATAGCGTTTGGTTATGTGGCTTTTTTAATGTGTATACGTTGCTAATTCACAAAGCGCACGAATATATACTTTGTGTTTTCCCTTATTTGTGAGGGGAATCACAAGCTAGTCCTACAGGTACTGAGTTGTGTGAGTTTAGAGTTCCCTCGTGCTGCGCACATGCTCAAGAACAGGCCTCAAGATTCGAGATTACAACACGACATTCAACACAAAACTGTAGAAAAACACTTAATTGCTCCTAGTAATATTATGCATGCAGTTACAAACCTTGGGAATGTTCATACATTATTGTTGTCGTATACGTTAAAGTTAGGAGGGTCCCATAGTAATGTTAAAAGTGATTATTGTACATTTATTTTACCTTAACGTTACCGCACAGTTTATCGTCAAACTTTCTGTTTTGATTTTCTTTAACATCATTTAGGAGCGGGGTTATGTTAATAGGAATTTAACATGGTTGCAATCTTGAACACGCAAAATTAAAGTTATTTGGTCAGGTAACTTAAAGTTACTTTGTCAAAGGACTGAACTTAACTCATGCTATAAAATTACGTGCTAGATAAGTCTGTTTATAGTCGACTGGCATTTACAATAACACTGTTTCTCAAGAACATATGTTTCATAAGTTGAATTCATCTAGTAGCACTGGTAAGAGTTTATTTGTGAAAGTTTATTCGATAATTAAGTTAAAAAATATTTAAACACATAAAGAACATTTGTCAATAGTGACTTTAGTCAGAATTGAGTTGCTCAAATAGCTGAATTTATTTTCACTGTTCAGTTATATTGAACACATATTGAGGATTGTACTGACAGAACTTTTAAAACATTTGTACGTGATGCCGCCTCCACAAATAATAACCAAGTCAACAAATGGCTTGGCATTAGTTTAAAACATAAATCAGGAGACCATATTTAGTCTTAACAAACATTTATTAAGTTATAAATGTGGCCCTGGTCCCCTAAACTTTCTTGCTGTAAAAAAACTGTACCTTTTACTAAGTTTAGTATAGTAATCATACTGAGGCTGGCTTCATTTTCTTGCTCTTACCCCAACCCTTTACTGAAAAAAAGAAGTGGGACACCCATGTGAATCAGTCAAATGGTTCTGAAGTATCAGCAAAGGTATCACACCTGGCACTTTTGTAAAATCTTAAACTTAATCACATGAAAATTTGACATGCCACATGTGAGTCTTTTGCTTAACTTTAATTTTGTAATTTTAATTATTAGTAGAACTGTTTATATGTATAGTGCTACCTCAAGAAACGAAATTATTCCATTCCAGCGTGGCTTTCGTACCTTAAAGCAAGTTTTACATGTAAAACTCCTAATCCATGCAATGGCGTTCAGAAACAACAGTATAAGGTTTTTTTTTGATAGTATAAAAAATGGGAAAACAGAAAATCAAGTAACGTTTCTTTGATTCTTAAATCTTCACATTCTAAATGTAACAAATGATAATAAAACACATTCAAAATATGTAATATGTACACAAATGTGAATCCTTACCTTGTGTCTGAGAAGGTGGAATGGGTGGCAGAAAACATTACGGCACTACGTATGAAAGTTAAGACCGTACTGAGGGTGTGAAGGGATCGAGCAAGCACTTCGCTCACAGGGTTTCTCTAACTTGTGCTACAGAACAGCACTTTCCTCTTTATAAACTTTTAAGGCACTCTAGTTTTTTTATAGCACATTTTTGGTAATCAATACATAATGTTTTGCTTGATTCAAAACTTTTTTTTAAGTGTTTTAAAGCGTATCAGCCCTTTTTAGCACTGTCTGTGGAAAGCGCAGCATGACGTCGGCCTTAACAAGCAGATAATAGAGCAGAACTGTTGGTGTTTTCGTATCTTAGAATTTTTTTAAAATCTCGAAGCAAAATATTTCCAGCGAGAATTTTCGTAACTCAAAAGCATTCGTATCTCAAGGTACCATTGTATTTTCTGTTTGTGTGAAAGGTCGGGCTGTAAACAATAAACTAGTGCAAGCGTATATCTGGTTGAACATGCACGAGATACTGCTCAGTCTTCTGAATCGATTTGAAACCATTAATTTATAGATGAGCTGGTTGTAAAGTCGTTGATCAAGTATCATGCTTGATGTAGTTTCGCATACCAAACTTTGGGGCTGCGCTATTGCTGGGTTTGCTTTGTGTGCTCACTCTCTCTGTTCACTGAATGCTTACTTGCATTGAATCAAATTTGTGATGAGGAGGAGGAGATACCCCGTAAATTTAAAAGAGAATTGGGGCACCCCTTCACCTTATATGAAGATGCCAAACAGAAGTTTAACTCAAAGGGGTGGAAATGTCACTCAGCCTTAAACTGAAGTGTGAGCTTTCAGAAAGAAACTGCATGATTCTCTCTCTCTTTCTGATGTCATAATGCATATATATTTAACCATGATTTCTGTGTTTTAGGAACTTCCTCGGGGGAAGAGGAGAAAATGTGAGGCTGGTGTGACAGCTGAGCAGTCAGATCTGTTGGCACTGGGTACTGCTGTTGGCTCTGTCCTCATCTACAGCACATTGAAGGGAGACCTGCATTGTACTTTGGTAAGAATGACAATTGCAAGAAAACAACTATTTAAGCTAAAGTGGACTTCATAAACAGATGCAGTGAGTAGATCTGATGGTAGTTGTCCTCTCTATCTTCTCACAATCCAGTCCTGACGACCCTCACTGTTAAAAGAAATCATCTTAATAATTGGACCACTAAGTTGGATATAAAATAGCAAATAACCATAGAACAGCAAATATTTTTCAAAAAAGAAGCAGCTGCAGCCAGAGAAATGGGTGGCACTGATTTGATTGCACCTCATGTGTAGAGCGGTAGCTTACATACTGTAACCATAACGAGTTCTGAGTTGTAATGAAAAGCAGTAAATTAATTGTAAATTTTGATCAACTACAGGATGGAGGACACAGTGAACCAGTTAACAGTGTTCAGTGGCATCCGGAAGACTCTGTGTTGTACAGCGGCTCAGATGACACGCACATAGCTGAGTGGGGCCTGGAGACAGGAAAAGTCCACTGGTGAGTGGGTGAAGTTTTTGACCAATCTTGGTTTATTTTATGTAATTAAAATTGTTATATGTGATGTTTATCTTTAGCAAATGGAAAGCAGATAGATCAGCTGTTACCAGTCTGTGTGTAAGTCCAGATGGAAAGATGCTCCTCTCTGCTGGAAGGACCATCAAGATGTGGAACCTGGAGACAAAAGAAGTGTACAGGGTGAGGCTAACATCTTATTAGATTAATAACATTAAAGCATATGTGGAAGAAATTTAACAAGAGATCTCTCCAATCTGCAGAAATTCACCGGCCATTCTACCATGGTAACATCTCTTTGCTTTGCCACAACACGGCTTGCAGACAGCAATGGGATGTATTTCCTTTCAGGAGCAGCTCATGACAGGCTCCTGAGTGTGTGGTATGTTGCATTTTTGTTTTTACATCACTGCTTTAGTGTTAATTAAACAGTGGTACCCCGAGATACGAATGCTTCGAGATACGAAATGTCTTGCAGGAATTTTTTTTGCTTCAAGATACAAACAATTACAAGCAGTTCTGCTGTATTTTCCGCTCGTTTGATGTTGCGTAGCGCTTCCGGGTCTTTGCGCTCCTGTCTCGCAGTGCAAAAAGGGTCTGATACGCTTCAAAACACTTCAACAACACAGCAAAACATTATGTATTGATTGCTAATAATGTGCTATAACAAATGTTTGAATCAAGATGTCAAAGTAACGTGGAGAGTGCTGTTCTGTAGTGCAAGTTAGAGAAACACCCGTGACGCATTCCCAGTAGCGTCCATATGTCTCCGCTGAAGCTTGAAACAGTGTTTGTGTTTGTAATTCGTGGAATAACTTTTTATACGTGGTGCCGTATTGTTTTCTGCTGTCCATTCCACCTCTTCCAACACATCGCTTCACTCTCAAGGTAGGGTTTCACATTTGTGCAGATATTACGTATTTTGCATGTGTTTTTTTGTCTTATTATAAGTAGATTTAAGGATTGAAGAAACGTTACTTTATTTTTCTCTGGTTTTCTATTTTTCCACTGTACTATGATCCATTGCCCCACTCCTCCCTTGCTTAAGCAGCAACCTGCTTTCATAAACACTGTTCGGAATAGTCTCTTTTCAGAGATTATTTGTGTTTCTGTTGCGCGTTTTGCATAATGCTATTGACTACTGCGTTGCATTGATTTGGTTTGTTTGTAAACTGCTTTTGTGGCACCTGAGGTTTGGGAATTATGGTCACTCATAATGGATATGAAGGGCTGAAGGCGTTGTAAGAAGAATTATGAGTTTTCTAGGTGCCTCCTGGCTGGAAAAGGACAAGAATAAAGTTCAAGAAAGTTGATGAACAAAGTTTGGGTCTATTTTATGCAAATATTGTTTGTTTAAAATTGGGAGTGTGTAAAATATTTCCAATGGTGTTTCATTGACATTATGAGCTTATTTTGTTTTTTTGTTTAATGGTTGTTTAGTTGCATAACCGCTAATATTGTAATTAATTTTTTAGGCAGCACTCTGTAACATTGGATCAGTTAACATATCTAAATTGGTAATTGACTATATATTTGCCACTACCTCTTTTAAGTGTCTGCTTTCTTTCAGCCTACTTTCTACATTTTAAATGTTCACCAATTCTCTTTCATTTCGGCTAGTTTTCATTCCGGGTTTGTCAAGGAGATGAAAGTATCCTGATAAGTCTCAACTTTGAAAAAATAATCCCTCACGTCCACACTACAGGCTGTTCCTGTCTACTGGCTTTTTGTAATATATGTTAAGATGACACACAAAATTCTTTCTGGACGACTAGTCAGTGATTTCAGTGCTTGAGCTGCTTCTTTATCATGTTTGAGCCGTTTTATCATTACTTGTGTTCTATTTCTGACACACTGCACATTTAATAATACAAAAATGTACATAAGTCGTGTGAATTTTTTTTTAAGTAGTTTTCAGTACTTTTACTAGAGTAAAAAGTTTTTGATACTGTCACTTCTACTATAATTTCTGAGACTTTGATTCTGATAACTTCGAAACTACCCCACAGTTACTCCCCTATTGATTACTGATTTGCATATTTATGATGTGTATACAAAGTTACTGTCTGACGTTCAGTGTAAATGTGAGGGAGATTACAGTGATTAATTGCAAGCAACTTCAGTGCTGAGCCAACTTTTTATCAAAGCAACAGTGAAAGAAGCTGTAACGGCGTTTAAAGGAAACGTTATGCGACAATACATTTATGGTCCTATAGGCCTTCTGGGACTTTATTCCTGAACGTTTTGTCATCCTCCATGGATACTTCAACTCCAGAAGAATTTGTAGAACTGTAGATTACTAAGTCACTAAAGAAATGACTTTAGTTGCAGCCGCCAATAGAAACAAGTAATTGAATACCTAAAAATTAACTTTTGTTAAACAAGTTGAGTTGTGATTGTTTTAAGTGGTGACCCAGATGTAAATGTTTACTGATTCCTAAATGTAACGCACTTTAACAAAAGTTTTTAACAAAAATCATCAATGAAATAAGGTATTTTTATAAATTTAGTGATTACAAACATTACACCAAAATTACAAAAAGAAGGCTCCCCCTAATTGTTGTCAAAAATGGAACTGTGTTATTACATCAGTTTTTTTACAGGTTGCGCCACTTGCAATACTTTCTAGTCTGGGCTCAGGCCCAAGAAATGGCCCTTTTAACCACAGTGGCTTCAAATGATGAAACTAGTTTTATTGTGGTATATCAACTTAATTAATTGACATTACACATGTGTGTTGCTAGCTCATTCTTTCCCACTATATCATGAGAGAAGCCCTTGCTTTGTGGATAGGACATCACTTCTGGGTTGTTAAAACTATAAAAGCCATTAACTGACTCAACATGTATTGACCCTTTTACTGATTTTGGTTCTTTTGTGTTGTTCAGGCAGGTGCGGTCCGATGGCAAAGACAAAAACTCTGTAGTGTCTTTCACTCTTACAGACGAACCCTTGTATGTAGACCTCCAAACGTCCAGCCGAAAAGAAGAGGTACAGATTGAATGTTTTAAAATCAAACCACTTTCTATTTTAATTCTTACGCCGATGTGTGATTTGCCAGGCTGTGAGGCTAGCAGTGGTGTGTAAGGATGGGCAGCTTCATCTCTTTGAGCCCTTTCTGAATGGGTAAGAGGCTCTGTATGTCTTGTTTATGAGTAAATGGAGAAGTATCTGAAGCTGACTTTATTGTGTGTTCCCACAGACCTTGTAAGAAACCACTGTCTCCATCGTGTTCTCTGCAAGTGTCCACTATGAAGGGAGATTCTCCTGTACCTGTGCCTCTGCTTGCTGCAGTACTATGTGCTGACAGACAGAACCTGATGCTGGCATACGGGCATCACCTGCAGCCAGTTATTGAAAAAATTGTGAGACCACTAGAATTGCTTCACATGGTTTTTTATTTTGGGTTGTAGCTGACATCTGTATTATTCTTTGCAGCCTTTTAACACATCAGAGAGACACATTTGCTTAGTTCGAGATGTCCATGCCACACTATCCCTTTCTGTAGATATGGCTGTCTCCAAGGTAAGAACGTGCAATGTAACATAACCCTTCAGTTTGTCCTTATGTCCAATACAAAGAGTTGATATGCAGATTGATTGACTTCGTTGTCTAGGTGAAGACACCATTGGTTAATCAACAGAGCAAATTGTTAAGACCGGGACTTCCAGGACACAAACCACCAATCAAAACCACCTCTAATGAAGAGAAAAAAGAGAAGAGGAAAGGGCCCAGTTCTACAGAGGTGAAACATTTTTAATCTTAGACTGGTTTACTTAAGATGTACTTTAATGGAAATTCCACTCCTCTTCTCGAAATGGAATCTTCAACATTTTACCTGGCCAAAGACATATTTCCATAAAGACTGGAAAACGAGGGCTTTAACAGGCTGCTCAAAGTTGTAGATCCATGCTACTAAATAGCCAGTCGCAAATATTTTTCCTTGTCTGCCATTCCACAGCTTGATGCGGAGTGCCGCAGCAAAATTCAAGACGTGAGGTTTTTTGCTACAATGGCTGATTTATGGTTCAGTCATACGTGTGAGCCGTATTTAAGTCTGACTAGGGCTGGGCGATATATCGATATTAAAACATATATCGATATATTTTTAAACGAGATATGAAATTTGACCATATTGCATATATCGATATAGGCTGCGTAGTTCAAACTGCGCTGTGAGCAAGCTGCTTTAACCCGGAGCTCTCAACACTACTTCGCGCGCCCCTGGCCACGCCCCTCCTCTTTCAGGCACAGAGCGGGGAGGGGCTGGACTCTGGAGCAGACGATCCGCCGGCACTCTTCAACAAACATGGAGGAAGCAACAACATCTGCTGAGCATGCGGAGAAATTAGTTGGTAAACAAAAAAGTAGCGGCTCAGTAATATGGAGATGGTTCGGATTCAAAGTTTCTGATGAGAAACAAAACCATGTCATATGTAGGGAGTGCCATAAAGAAGTTACAGCCAGGGGTGGAAGCACTACAAATCTTTTTCACCATCTAAAACAGTGGCACAAACTGCAGTATGAAGAGTGTGTGAAACTGCGCGCTGCCGAGGCCCCAGCTGCAAGCCAACCGCAACCCGCAAAAGCTCCAGCCCCGACACAAAGCTCCCTTCAAGCTTCATTTTCCCGCGGTGTACCGTTGTTGTGCCATATTTCGACTCCCCGGCAGATTCCGACTCCCCTCTTGCGTGAACGCGCATTCAATCACGTGATTACACAGACTAAGCCAATGAGAGTTCACATAAAATGTTTACTTGTGAAAAAGTTTTAATTTTTATTTTGCTTATATGCCGCGTAGATGTCAAATTTACTTGTAACACATTGTTCAACTATAAATATTGTTTAAAAAGTTTAAAAGAATGCAATCGCCTAAGTTGCTTACAGCATTGAATATTTTAATAATTTATGAATGTACAGCATTATACAAACTTTAGATTTTTATATTTTATTTGCGTATTCAAATATATTTATATTTTATTCCCAAAAACAAGGGAACAGCTGAGTATTGTTTCATACGGCCAGTTTAAATAAAACTACTTGTGAAATGTCATATTTGGGTTTGACTGTGACTAAACAATTGCTCTCACTTTTTTTGATAAAAATATCGGGATATATATCGTATATCGATATTCAGCCTAAATATATCGGGATATGACTTTTGGTCCATATCGCCCAGCCCTAAGTCTGACCGTTCACTAGAAACATTTTTTTTTATATTATTCTGAAACATGTTGCCCGTTTCTGTGCATTTGCTTTGATTTAAAAGTTCATATTTTTATTTATATAATATTATTGAACTTTGTAAAAATATAAATTTTCAACCCCTTTTGTAAAGATCTCTGTGTAATATTGTTTATTATTGTAGCGCTGTAATTTCTTGAAGTTTTAAAACCAGTTTGAGACAAAATCGTGAGTTCCTCAGAAAAAAAATTTGTTTCTTTTTCCCAATATTGTCCATCCCTATCGCACCAGACAATAATTTTCACCTCTGCTTCACACACTACTGTACATTTTAAGAAAGTGATGCAAATTCTTTCAAGTTTGTGGATCTACGTTTACTCGTGTGAATTTAAGGTTGTTACACCTGCTTACTTTAAATCCTTGTTTCACCCTGCAATAACATTTAACATGAAATGGGTTCAATATTGCTGAAGGTGTCCATTGAGGAGCGGTTGGAACAGATTGAGTTGAGTGTTAGAGGGAAAGGAGCTGAGAGAGGATCATCCTCCCTACAGACAGATGGCTTTGCAGTTTTACTCGTACAGGGCCTTGAGAGTAAAGATCAGAAGATCCTTAATGTAAGTTGGGAACAGTTAAAAACGGCTGTGTTTACTTTAAGATTGTAGCAGCTTAAAGCGTGGAGCTAAAGTTTGTGGTTTTCTTCTGTTTTTCATTGCAACAGAAAATATTTCAAACCAAACAACAAACCTTAATAAGGAACACAGTTGCCCGGATACCACCGCCAGCTGTTCTGCCTCTATTACAAGAGGTATGTATGGTCCTATACATGAGTGTTTGAGCACCATCTAATGTGGTGAAAATTTCTTATAAATTCTAACATTCATAAATTAACATGTATAAATGTAAATGAACTGAGCCTGTGCCAGCAATCAGAATCCAGTATCAAGTCAGATCATAGGATAAACATATTTATACAATACATATTTTCACCTCCTATGCCCTTTTTTGTGTCTCTCACGGCAAAACCGGAGAGCATTCCATGGCCGTGTACCACAGAGCCTGAGAATGTGTATAAACTAACTGGCCCTCTTGGGTTTGGGCAAAGATCCTGAGCTCTAGTAGTGTTCTAAACCACAAATTAATATTTTGGCCATTCACACAGAAAGAGAAACGAGCCTATTCTCTATTTTAACCTCTTTTTTTTGTTTTTGTAGCTTTCCACAAGACTGCAGGGGCATCCATACGCGTGAGTAATGTCATATTTGTTTTACCTAGATTTAATATAATTACACATTCTGTATAAAGCTTTTTTTCTGTTTTTTTTTTATTGCAGTGCTTTACTTATTGTTCAATGGTTTATGGCTGTTTTGACGCAACAGACAGCGTTCTTGTCTTCAGTAAGTGCTAAATGTGGTTACCTGTTCAAAAAATATGAAGGCACCAAATTGTTGTTTTTCTCTATCCTATCTGGGTCTTGAATGTTCTTTCCCCCCCCCCTTAGTTGCCAGATCTTGTGTCTCAGCTGAGCTCAATCTATCACATGATAGAGCACAGGGTGAAGTTAAATCAGCAGCTCGCCAGACTCCACGGAAAACTTCACCTGCTCTTGTCTCAGGTGAGCTGCACATACGTGGGCTGCAATGCCTGCTGTTGTGGTTTTCTTTCCGGCAGCTAACACTTGTTGCGTTTCCACTAGGTGGCAGCAGTCAACAGTGTTCCAAATGCTGATGTTTCTCGTACAGCACAGCTCATCTATGAAGAAGGTAAATATTTTTGTTTTAATGATCCACAGCATGTTTGTTCTTGATTGAACTTATCCATTGCTTATTAAAATGCATTTATTAAATCTCACCAGTTACATTTAAGTAAAAAATTGGAAACTATTAGCATTGTCATTTTAGCATTTTTTTCTTTGTAAAAATTAACCGTATACATGTAGAATTTCGTAACCAAGGGTCTTGGTTACCGTGGCACTGTACTGATGCAACGGACGAAGGAAGTTTTGATCAACGTGTTTATTATGCCACCAGTGTACGTGAACAAAACCTTAGCGAAAGTAACAAAATAACATAACTGAATCTACAAAACTGAAATTAAAAATGCTCAACAGAGCAAACCTCACCGTCATATTGCCATGCTAAAGCATAGGTAAGTAAAAGTAGTGTTCAGCAGGCAATACTTAGTCAAGAAGCTCTCATCGGGATAATATAAAAAAGTGTTAACTTTTCAAAATAGCCTTCAATCCAGCAGTAATATATTTTTCTTCCTTTTTTTAGAGTCTTCAGATGAGGATGAAGGGCATCCTGAGGATGACTCTGACGTAAGATATTCATCAATTCTTTCACTGTGTTTGATTTCATCACCTGGGTAATTTTGTGTTTGTTTTCTTTTCAGAATTGGGAGGAGGAGGAGGATGAGGAGATGGAGGTAGTAACTGGTGACAAAAACAACCACAGAGTAGAAGAGGAGGACGAGGAGATGAATGATGAATCAAAAGCAAATGGTGACTCTGACCTGGACCCTGAAAATGAGAGCGAGGAGGAATGAAAACCCAATCTGGCCATTAAAAAAAGGATCCATACATTTATAAATGATTTCGTTTTACTTTTTCATTTTGCTGAATTTTAACAAAATGAAAGGTGGTTTTTTTAGAATTTCAATGACCTCTGTGGCCTGGACTTGTGGTTGTCTTTCTCTGAACTGTTAAAAGGGCGTATGACCTAGACTGACAGCCCCTCGTGTGGTCATTCATCCTGTGACTTGAAACCGCCTCTGTTTTGTTGCCCATCTGCAAAGGGATCCCCAAAACAAATCTGTGCCCATATACCTGCTCTAGTGCATTATTAAAGGGATGTGCTGCATCCTATGGTCTGATTGTCTGGCATGATCATGATTGGCCATCAGTCTTCTGCTAACAAATTTGAATTATCTGTTGACGTGTGTCTCTCCGTCAGTCATCCCTATTGACATGTGTATTCTGTCTGTGATTCAGAATGATTCCACCCTCTGCAGTCAAAACTAGGTTCTCAGGTTTGAGAACACAGATGTGAATCTTTCCCATTGTACCATGAAAAACAAAACAGCCCCAGAGTCCTTTATTAATAATATGATGGTTGCAGGGCGAGGTAACTGAAGGTTTTCATGCAAACAATTTATCAAACAACTGTACAGTTAAAATAAATACTGTTTTGTTCACGTCTAGGTCGTGTTCATTTCTACACATTTCAAAAAGTTTTTGAATTATTGAATATAATTAATGGATTGAGATGTGAATGCTAGCTTAGATAGATCAAGTTTTTGCACAAAGTTTCATTAGCTTGAGATGTATATGCAAATTCGGTTGCTATGGTAAATGGTCTGCTTAAAGCAAATTGACAAAGTGAGTGGTTTAAATCAACCAGTATGACATTGATTTCCCGAATCTAAATTATGTTTTCGGAAAATTGTTTGCTAGAATAAGGAGTCTACTTGCTATGGAGCAGTCAGAGCCCTGCTGTAATGTCACTATAAGTTTCATATAACAACCTCCATGTCTAGCATCTGCCATAGTTCAGACAATATGGTTGCTTAGTTACTGTCAATGATGTCATAATTTTTATGCCGTAAACCTTGAATCATCAATCTGTTTTTTTTTAACATGCCGCTCAGTGCAGCCGACAAATCTGCAGCGTGATGCTTTCGTGTCAGTATGGATTAAACTCTTGAGGAATGTGTCAATAATCTATGCCTTAGAGTTCTGAAGGTGGGTTGTACCAACCCGGTACAGTGTATATATATATATATATATATATATATATATATATATATATATATATATATATAATTTTTTTTTTTTAAGTTGACAATCAGAAAAATTTATCTTGTAAATGTAGTCGAAGAAGGATACATATTTTGCGCTCCTCCCTTCATTTGACACGCACATGTAATTGGTGCGTTTCACCGCTAGGCGGCGCAGGGTTTATCACACGTGTAGAGTTGTGTTGAACGCCCGCTGCTCGACTCTCCCGAACTTCACCAGATTCGCTGTGTTAATACTCCGCTGTCAGCCGCAGAGAACTCGCGCACTGTAAGTACCCCGAACAATTCTTAATCTTTTCACTTAATTCGACAAACAGCTGTTTTTTCCCACAATGGAAATGTCAAAACCCACTGTACATAAGTTTTAAACAATTTGTGAATTCAATGTACTTCTTACATACTGCTAGCTCGATACTCGTACGTTCGGCCGCAAGAAGAATAGAGAGAATGTTGTACTGATATTGTAATAAATTTTATTTCACTATGTTAAGTTATCTGTATTACATCTAATAATCCTCTCCAACTAAGGTAAAAACAACAAACAATATAACTCGCTCAAAAGATCTGAGACGCCTTTCTAACATTTTTGTGAGCCAAAAAACATCTCACATTCACATGACAAAAAAAAGCAAATCACTAGGGTTTCAATTAACATGTTCTAACAAATAATAGTCGTCACATAATTTTTAAGATTTACTTTAAATGAACTTGTTCAAACTGGTCTATCATAAACTTGAGCTTTTGTAACAGCATGCCGAAAAGAACCAAATGTATATAAACATTATCTATATAATACTATGCATATAAATATATTTAAATTGGTCAAGAAACTGCATTTATTGTAACCTTAATCGTTGGGCATTATGACCATTGATAAAGTGACCGTAGTAAAGAGATACACGTCACACAGGGACATTTGTCCTCCCTTGTTAGTGATTCGCTATACACACAGCTCCAGATTCACACTGATTTCAGTCACAAATACACAAAAGCTGAAATCATGAACATGAGGATTACAAGAAGATGCTCTATTGTAAAGGTTGTTCAGCTACGAAACATCTGTTCAAGTTATAATCAGATCCAATTCTGGACAAAAAAAATTAGCTGGTGTTGAGGAGCGAGCCAGTGTTTGGAATAACACATTAGTTTTATTATAATATGTCACGATAGATTTTTGTAAAAAGAAACAACTGAATACTGTTTTTGAGCAAAACATCCTAACACATTTATAAAAAGATTTTTCTTTTTTCTGTTATAAAGGTGAAATTAATGCTATTGAATGAAATGAAATTATTAATTTATAGTGTTTGAAGCTGTTTTTGTAGAGTTATCTGAGCTGTGTGTGTTGCTGAATGGTCTCACAGAACACTGTTGGTCTCTCTCTTCCTCAACCTGTCTTGTATCGCACACTCTCACTTAGAACTGTAATTCCAAAACTAACAGAGATGCACCAAAAAATGGTACTCATCATGGAAACCACTTGGTAACCAAGTGAAGTGCCGTGTACTCCCCCAACCTCGGTCAAGGCTTTGATATCTATGTACAAAACGGTACAAAATAATAACATCTTGTGCATTGAATAAATGTCAAATGATCGTTCCTGCTTGAGATATTTTATCTCACAGACCTGGTCTCTTCTTCCAGGTGAGAAGTCAGGTTCTCACGGGTGCCATGAATTGGGCTTTTCTTCAGAGTCTCCTGAGTGGGGTCAACAAGTACTCCACTGCGTTTGGTCGCGTTTGGCTCTCCATTGTGTTTCTCTTCAGGGTCATGGTCTTTGTAGTGGCTGCTGAAAAGGTTTGGGGTGATGAGCAAAAAGACTTCACATGTAACACAATCCAACCTGGCTGCCACAACGTTTGCTACGACTTCTACTTCCCAGTGTCCCACATACGCCTCTGGGCTTTGCAGCTCATCTTTGTCACCTGCCCATCATTTCTAGTGGTGCTTCATGTAGCCTACCGTGATGAACGAGAGAGGAAGCACCGCTTGAAATATGGCGAGGGTGTTCAGCGCTTGTATAGCAACACAGGAAAGAAGCGTGGTGGTCTCTGGTGGACGTACGTTCTCTCTCTGATTTTTAAAATGGGAGTGGATGCTACTTTTGTGTATTTGGTGTATTACCTCTACCAGGGCTACGACTTCCCATCGTTGATTAAATGCTCAGAAATCCCTTGCCCAAATATGGTGGACTGCTTCATCTCACGACCCACAGAGAAGAGGATATTCACAATCTTCATGGTGGTGACAAGTTTGGTGTGCATCCTGCTGTCGCTCTTCGAGATCGTTTACCTGGTGGGCAAGCGCTGCTTTGAATGTATCTACAGGCTTCATGCCTCACGACAGGTCAACAAAGCCAAGTCCATTGCTAATTTGAGAGGCTCCAATGCTCATTTAGAGTCCAACACGAAAAAGATGGTAAGAAAAGACCATGAAGCTCCACCGTATGATGCAGTCTTCTCATCCCATCTCATTAAAAACATGGATAATATGCTTTGAGTGTGAGAGGTGGAAACATATTTGAGTGGAATATGTTCTTCAGGACGCTCTTGTGCCAACTATTTCTGAAGAGTTGTGTCACAGAATTGTACATTTGTAAATATTATTAGGTCAAAAGAACAAAGTCATGTTAGGTCTTTATCCAAACTAAAGCAAGTCTGTTCAGGGTTTGAGTGTGGAGTAGCTATAGAACACTGTTACGCCAATGTTTAGGAAAACCTTGAACCTAAAAGCAGACGCTCATCACAAGTTGTTCGTCACCTACTACTGATTTTTTAAATGTGTGTGTTTACAGAGCTGGCACCAGTATAACTGTTGAAACCTTTAGTGTTCTGAAAATGTCAGGGTTTTTATTATTCGTTTGCGCACACACGTCAAAAAGGAAAACAAGAGGAAAAAAGTAATCACGTAAGGCTAGGTAATATCCAACAAATATTATGAAAATATGTTGTATCTGTTTACTGTCGGTATATGATACAAATGCCTCATGACGTTACTTAGCAACCAGAATTAAATCCTAATTTATACACAACATTGAATGGCTATCTAAATAACTGTTTACAAATTTGTACAAATATACGTGAACTATCATTTTATGATTTCTTTGACTGCTGTTTTGTATACTAGCTGCTCTCTGTGTATGTTTTTGTTCATAAAATTGTAAGCACTCGTCAGCATACAGTATTTAAATTTTGAGAAACTATTTACAACACTGCCAGTGGAACAAACGTGTGTTTTTAATCCATTTAATTCATAAAGAATAAACCCCAAATAATGGAAATCATGCTAAAAAACATTTTCTAATCACTGCCTGTCATGAGTTGTTTATGTTGCAATGCATTAAAATCTGTATTTTTATTTCCTTCTGATTGCTGCTTGTTCAAAAGTTGTGTGTTTTGCAGATTTCATTGGTTTTAAAACCAGTTGTTCTGGTTGTTGCGTAACTCCTGGTAAAGGAAATGTCACAAATAAAATAAAGAAAATAACAAAAGATACTCGAGAATGTCAATCCATTTTTCTCATTTACGTGCTTTGTCTTGGTTAGGAGAACTGGAATCTCCAGCTTATATCAGGTGAAAGGCGAGTTACTCGCTCAACAAGTCACCAGTTCATTAGAGGCTCACATTCTCAATTAAAAGTACTTCACCCTATCCCTCCATTTTGCAAGTTCACATGAGGTGAAGAAGTGTCCCAAATCTTTTTTAGATTAATACAAAGGGAAAAGATAAGGGCTGTGTTTTGCTATGGATGTTTGGACCTACACATCAAAAGGTAAGATGGCCTACAGCATGACCAAAGAAATCAACAAATGCAAGTTTTTTTTTTAATTTATAAGATTTTAAATGCCAAAAGTAATTGTTTTTGTTAGATTTCATGTCCCACATGCATATATATGTTAGTAAGTCTAGGATCACAAAAATGGCTTTTTTACAGAAATAATGTGCCGTTGTTTAGCCTAATAAAGTTACACAATAGTCTTGTGTTTTGCACTTAAAAAATTAAACATAAACAGATCAAAAATACATATGATGTAGTTGCTGAAACAGAACTATTTGGCTGGTGACTACGGCTTTGTAGCTGTTTCTCAATTCTATATTTTATGTCCTAGACCCTTGGTTTAAAGTGCTAAATTTAGGGAAATGGCTAAAAACATGCAAACGCTCCTTTATAAATAACTTTTTAGCATAAGAAGAAAATTACAGCAGCAGTTCTTCCTAAAATTCTGGAATAATATTTCATTCAGTTCCCACTTTTAGCAGAAGTTGAAACCTGTATCACCGCCGTTGAATCTTGTTACTTCTGGATCCTTTTGTCCAAGATTGTATTTCAGCAGTATTCTAGTTACAGTATTGTTTAGGTTTACCATCCCTAGTGCCTTGGGCTATCAAAACATTTCATACCACCTTGTTCAATTTGGAAAGAACTTGCCCAGACGGAGTCTGTTATTTGATATGTTTAAGTTTTGTACATTAAAGGAATTGCAAGAGGTGTAAAACTCCAGTTGAAGGTTTTGTTGTGTCCTATTTTCAATTGTTAGATTTCACAACAGTTTTAAGATCTTTTAAAAAGAACTCTTTCCACTCCCGCCTCATTGTGCTCTCACTTTACTTCCTGTATGTCTGTTTTCATCCTCATTTACTACATTGCTAAGACGCCAACGTTTGCTCACAACACATTCCGCAAGACATGCCCCCAAGCCCTCTGTTTTTATAGATGAATACAAACCACAGAAGTTAATCATTCCTGCACACTAACAAAAATGAAGAAATGTACATTTGCTCAGTTTTCTTCTGCATCACTTCCTGATATTTCATCCTGTTGAACAAACAAGTTTAGATGGCATGGAAAAATCAAAGCAATCACGAGCTCCTCTAAGATCTTGAAATCACACCAAGGGGAAAACTAGCAACCCTACGAAGAAATTTAGCAAATTATGAAAGCTATAGCCCTTTTTATGCCTGAATCAAGAGATGAATCATCCAGATGTTTAAACTCTGAGTCAGAGAGCTCCATGCGTGCAACCAACCAAAATTTCACCAGCTAAAGCTACCACTTTTCCTATGGAAAACACACTTTCTAAATGACCAGGGGCCAAATCAGGAATCTTTTTATTGCTTGAACAATGCTGTGCCCATTAAGAAGAGCTACACATTCACATCAAAGAGTATTTGCTGAAGGATATCCGTGCTCCAGTCCTAATGTAGGAGTTACTTCAAACACACAAACATCATTAAGGCTGCTCAAGATGATTAGCAATGAATTCCCTTCAAGTGCAAGGTTGAGAACACCATGCTGTGTCTGTCTTGTACAGAAGCAACAAAACAATCTGTAGAGCTGTTTTCAGGACAAGGTGTGGTCCTTTACGTCTCTCTGGAGTGCAGACATTCATGGACAAGTTTGAGCAGAGAAGCCTGCAGACGTTGGCAGCCCCACAAACCACTAACATGCAGCAAGTACTTGACAGAGCTATCCAAACAAAGCCAGGCTTATTTACTGTGCAATAAGATGGAAATGTATCTAGGCTAGAGAGGCAAAAGTTTTAGCTGCCATTCTACAAAACATATAGCCTAACATATACCCTATATATATTCAGTTAATATTAACTGAATTACTAAACACAAAACCTTAGTTCACGTTGCAACCTTTTTACACTTATATACTTTCTATGTGTAGATAGACTTTAGATGTATAAGTTGGGCAAAAAGCCATAATTTGAAAAATAAATGTGTCTTCTATGGTTAGCTACATATCTTAAAAGCAAGAAGTTTGAGGGAAACAAAGTGTGAACGGTGAACTCCACCCTCGGTGAGGCGGGCTACCAAACCAGATCCACAGGGAAACCCGAGCAGTTTCTCAGAGAACTTTACATCCGCCCGACATCAAGAGCCAACGTAAGTAAAACACTTTTATTTTTTTATATTTTATATTTAGATTTTTTTTATTTAGAAGCAAGTCTTTAAGCTTGTCATACACTTTTAAGTGACCGTTTCGCTGGCATCGGTTTCAGTTCCTGTCATTACGGCCGCGGCTGAATTAACGTTAATCGATCTCATTCAGGAGCAGCGCTGGAACCGTTCACTTGTCTCGTTAAGACCGAGTACGAAACATTAACGTAATTTATTTTTCTTTACGTTCACGGAGACAATGGTTCACATATAGTTACTAAAACAGAAAACCCTTAAATTGTAAACTCTGCTAGCCCACACTATTATAACTGGGATATTGTTAATTTTCGTGCTAGCAGTACATTTACTCGTGTCTTAAAAGGTATTCGCCTTAAATTTCAAAGTTTAGAGGCCTCTCATTTGCTGAGATAAGCCTGTAGACCTTTTTTGTTGGAAATACAATTTGTATCTCTTGTTAATTATTATTTTTCAAGTAAAGAACAATAAAGATTAATATGGGCAAAACTAAATGCAAATTCCGCTTTCATGAAGTTTGACTGGCATAATTTAATCGTATTTGTTGTTGTTTTTTCACTCAATACCAAATTGACGCAATCAGTTCAATTTTCAAACCAAGTAAACTGAACAGATACATGGTTAAGAGAAATGGCATTAGACATTACACAAAAAGATGGATACACTTTGTATACAAAAAACCCCCCAAAAGTTAAAAATCACCTTCTATTTATAATTTGTATATGTTTAGTCTACTTTAATTCTGTAAATCAGTTCAAACAACACCAGTGGTTCAACCTTAATCTATTTAACCAAATCAAAACCTGTTTCTTTTGTGCCAGTGAGACAAAAATGGAAATTAGATGGGAAGTTTAATGTTTGAAAATTCAATAAAAATTTAAATGATCTGCTAATCCAAAGATAGTCAATCCTTCATGTTTTACATCAATTCAACATGTTTATTTAGCTGTTTTTTAGGTGTAAAGGTGAGAATGGAAGCACAAATATCCTTCATTTTCATAATTCAAGTACCGTACATTAATGTATTCTAAAGGTTGCATGAACTTAAGAAAGTACTAGAAGTTGAGGAATATGTTGGCCAGCCAAAAGATTAAGCCAAATTTTCAATTAGTTTTGGCCTGGTGGCAAAAAGCAATATGTAAACTCATTTTCTGTTGTCCTTCAAGCTTTCCATGAAGACATCTTTAAAGATTTTGAATTGCAGACAGGTTTTGGGAAAAAAATATTTTTAATATAAAAAAAATAAATAAAAATGCAACTGCCGGAAGTCGCAGGCAAAACGATGCTTGTGCAGTGTTTCACAGACGACTTGCTGAGTTGTGAGATATTTAGAGCAATCATTGACACCTGCAGCCAATGACAGATCAAAATCTAGGCCAGTTGGGAGTTGGGGTGTTAAAAAAACTGCAATTTCTGTACAAAAAGGGGTTCTTCTCTGTCTATTTTGACCCAGGAAATAACTGCCATTTAATAACAATAACAATCCCAGTCTTGCCCTTCTTTTTTTCATATGTGCCATTCACAGTTTTGTTGCAAGTCACAGAGTGTTTTATTGCAAGGCATAGTTTGCAGACATTGGACAAAGTTGTCTGCAATTCTTCCCAGTCATGCAGTGTGAAATCTTCCGTTGGTGATATATCTCAGAGTGTGAATTCAGCAACAACTGATTGTATTATTATAAAAAAAACTCATCTTAACAGCATAAAATATAGTGGCTTTCGGACAACCATATCTCCAAAGACTGGTATCAGCAAGCATCAGCCAGTGAAAAACCCATATAGGTCAACCTCTAGACATTACCAGTAGTTAAAAACAAATATGTTTAAAAAAATTGGAATGGTGACTTTTAGACTGAGAATATGGGATTTTTATACTATACATCACATACGTGTTTGAATTTGTTCTCACATTGTGTTTTCTTTTTTTCCCCATGCCTCCAGGTTTCCATATTTCTTAAAGCAGACTCAAAAGGAAGTGTTCATGGGCAAGAAGGACCTGTTCTTACTTTGAGCAATGGACTGGAAGACATTTCAAGCCCTACTCAGTGGGGTGAATAAATACTCCACAGCATTCGGTCGGATCTGGCTCTCAGTGGTTTTTGTGTTCAGGGTCATGGTGTATGTTGTTGCGGCCGAAAGAGTTTGGGGCGATGATCAGAAAGACTTTGACTGCAACACCAAGCAGCCGGGCTGCGCAAACGTTTGCTACGATTACTACTTCCCCATTTCCCACATACGACTCTGGGCACTGCAGCTCATCTTCGTCACATGCCCTTCACTCATGGTAGTCATGCATGTGAAATACCGTGAAGAGAGAGAACGCAAGTACCAACTGAAGCATGGTGAGAAAGCCAAGCTCTATGACAATACCGGAAAGAAGCACGGTGGATTGTGGTGGACGTACCTAATCAGCCTTTTTGCCAAGACTGGTGTTGAGATCAGCTTTCTATACATCCTCCATCACATCTATGACAGTTTCTACCTACCAAGGCTGGTCAAATGTGATGTGCAGCCATGTCCCAATGTGGTGGACTGTTACATTGGCCGACCCACAGAGAAAAGGGTTTTCACCTATTTCATGGTTGGAGCTTCGGCTCTCTGCATTGTGCTCAGTGTATGCGAGATCATTTACTTGATCACCAAACGAGTCATTCGTTGTGCCAATAAGTTTAAGAGGCATCACCGAAGCTGCACAACCATTCATGGACGTTACAGAGATGAGGATAGCAACTGCACCCTTCCAATGCATGAGCTGGACCATAAACCCGAATCTAAAGCAGACATTAAATCTGGATCCAAACCACAGATTCGATTAGAGCCAAAGCCAACTTTTAAGCCAGCCTACAGGTCGAGTGTGGAGATGAGAGCATCTGCTCCAAACCTCTCTGTGCCCATGTACATGGTTAAGTCTGATTTTCTCTAAACATCCTATTTATTCTCTCATGGAAGCATAAGACACTTTTGTTAGACCCAGGACCAAGCCTTAGTTCTAGGAATTTTCTCAGAAATCAAGTTAAATCACCCTGGATTTACCACTTTTTAAAACATTTGTGCTTGAAAACGAGCCTGAGTACCTTTGCCACATTGTTGCTAAGAACAAATTGCATAAAGACAGCACTCCTTACTTCTGACTCATTCTTTCTTAAAACGAACAAAGGTGAGAGCAGCTGAAATAGCTTGAGTTATCAAATAACCTGAAAGCTTTCATTGAGGACACACCCTGTTGCACACAAAAAACAGCAAAAAAAAAAAAAAGTCTTTCATAACCGCGGAAGAGTGGAGAAATGTCACGAAAGAGTCATGGACCATCAAATGTTTCATTGTTCTGTTATTATTTGTACTTAAAACCAGTTTGTGTTTAAATGAATACATATCAAACATGAGCTTAAATAAATTGTAAATATTTTTTCTGGCATGTAAATGTACCATGGTGCCAATAATGTGAATATATGAAGAGTTTTATGGAAAAGACTGAATCAAACAAGAGTTTGCAAGAGTGTTCAAACTTGTTGATCAGAATACTTTACATTCCTAGCAGAGCATTTCGTGATGCTTTAAAGTGACACTTTTTACAAGTTAAAAACAGATCTCATGAACACTCATAGTTTTGGTGTTTGACCCAGTAAATGAAAAGTGTTAGATGTGTTTCCACACACAACAGCTCAACACCATCACTTTCCTGAAACTTTCATAAAGTGTCGACTTGTGAAAATTCTTGAGGATAAATCACATTCGGTATGAAAGCCTGTCATGAAGTCTCTTCCTCGTTAACATAAATAAGAATAATTAAACGCACTGTCACCATGAATTTGAAAAATGTATCTAAAGGATGGGTTCATGATGCCCAAGAAAATGTGCCTAGACAAGTTCATCCAGTTCTATACCTCCCCTAGAGATAAGTGTGCAAACTTGTGATGGTAATGGCCACTAAAAAGTGAATCTGAAAGATTCTAAGGTCCTCTTTTTAATAATTAAACCAATAACATCTTAAAAAACAATATAGATTCAACAACAATGTCTTCAAGCAACACTGAACTCCAAATCAGATAATATATTTTTTTAAACATCTGACAAAACAATAAATAAATAAAATTACAAATCAACCTGTGAATCATTTGTTCCATCTGTGAGTCAATGTGAAGCATTTGACCCATAATGGTCACAATGAGTAAAAGGAACTGGTAAATTGGATACAAATTATGTGAAACGTCATTGCAAGTGGCAATATTGTTTAGTAATTATTGTGATTAGCAAAAGTTCATAACCCAAATTAATCATTTAACTAATCATAACTGGCCTTTAATTCCCTGGAGGCATGATAGGATGTTAGGCTTTTAGAACAACGTGGTATATACAATTAAATTATTAGAAAATACAGAAATTGTAGTCTGTAGTCATCAAGGTTTCAAGAGAGCACACAAAGGCACAAAGACAAGTTCACTCAACCGCAGCAGTGTTTATCCTCAAAGTCCAGTTTCGAGATGGTCATTTCCATCAAACTCTGAATGAAATGACCTCATAGAGAAAAGAGTGATGTCATCATACCAGATGCTATGGTCACAACGAAGCCATCAGAGCTTGCATGAGGCCTGAGCTACTTTTGAGTTTGTCCTTCTGTTGAGTGAATGACAGATGAACGAGCCGGCGTCCATCAGCTTGGTCAGATCCACTCCCTAAAGAACAGACACAAATTTCCATAAGCCTTCAACATTAGATTTTCACAAACTATGCATGGCGAACTTTTACCATTACTCCCTGTGTTAGTTCAGACAAAAGCAAAGAAAACAAATGGTCCTCAACAAACAAAACAAAATATTAACAATATTTTCCTACTACTTCCACCAAACGCCACTTTTTAAGTCAATTTACACACTCACTGGCCACTTTATTAGGTACACCGTTCTAGTAGCGAGTATGAAAGCATTTGTTGGCCTCATCCATGATGCAAATCTCCCATTTCATCACATTCCAAAGGTGCTCTATTGGATGGAGATCTGGGGGGTATTCCAGAAAGCTTGGTTAACTTACCATATGATAAATCATAACCTCTGGGTTGATTTACCCTAAACAGGCATACCATGAGTATGTCGGTTCCAAAACACCTGAGAAGAGTAAGTTTAATCAACCTCCAACTGGTTACCCAGAGTTAATGCGCGTGCACGGTGCATATATAAAGACATTTTCAATGGATCGCCGATTTCACGAGTCACCATGGAAAGTAAAAGCGAAAAAAAGAGAGCGGCGTATTTCACAGAGGCGGAGTTGAAGGTTTTAATGCACGCTTATGAGGAGTTTAAGCCAATAATATTAAAAAGAAGCAATACAGCTGCATCAGCTAAAGCAAGAGAGTTGGCTTGGCCAAAAATAACGGACAGAGTAAATGCGTGAGTGTATTAAATTACAAATTTGGTATTGGCTCCCGTTTTATTATAATACAAAATAATGAAGTATGACTTATACAGCCTTTTGAATATGTTATATCACTACGAAAATAATTAATACATGTATAGATATACATAATATGACTAAATATTAAATATGCGTCATAGATTTTACTACAAAGGACAAACCTGCCACTCTGTGGAATTCGTCTTTAATAACAAGCAGAGGTTTATGGCCAGGGAACTGTACAAACGTGGGTAAGAACTGTTTAAGTGCCAGACATACTGTACGAACGGCTCTACACAGTTGCCTTTCTCACATGCTCTGAATCGCCCACACTGTACAAAAAATGTCCAGACGCAAAAAACCTAAGTGCTATGCACAGAATGTTTTCTGTGCTAAGCGCAGAACCGCGGTTTGTCACATTCGCGATATGCGGTTTTAAAAGACGTGTTAAATAAACTAACGAATCTTCTGAAAAACGATAACGCTCTTTCAAATATTCATTAGGGTATGCAAACACATAAATACGCGGTCTTATAACCCTCTCCCGACGAAAAAAAAACCTCGTATAATTTTTGCTTCTACGTCCACAGGATCCTCATCAAAAGGGCACGCCATGCTCACCAACCTTCTGAAACGAAGTTACACTGAAACATAACCTGCTCCCGAGCAGGTTATCTTCAGAGAGTCAGTTGCTATGGTTACATACATACCCAGAAAGTTACCTCCGTTTTTGGAACCGAAAGTTGAGGTTATCCACGAACTTATCCTTA
Organism: Danionella cerebrum; assembly: GCA_007224835.1. NCBI lineage: Eukaryota > Metazoa > Chordata > Actinopteri > Cypriniformes > Danionidae > Danionella > Danionella cerebrum. Next base: position 33,699 of record SRMA01024035.1, read on the forward strand.
AACATACCCAGGTATGTCACATAACCTGCTTTCTGGAATACCCCCCTGGTGACTGCAGGTCATTGATAACTGTGAACTCATCGTAATGTTCAAGAAACCAATCTGAGATGATTCACACTTTAGTCATCAGAAGAGAACACTGTGAACATAAAGGGCTGGACATGGTCAGCAACAATACTCAGGTGGGTGTAGCATTGGTACTAATGAGCGCAATGTGTGCCAAAAAATATCCCCCACACCATGACACCACCACCATCAGCCAGAATTGTTGATGCAAGGCAGGATGGATTCATTCTTTCATGTTGTTGATGCCAAATTCTAATCATACCTTCCAAAAGACATTGCAGAAATCGAAACTCATCAGACAAGGCAACGATTTTCTAATGTTCTTCTTTTGAATTGTAGCCTCAGTTTCCTGTTCTTAGCTGATAGTAGTGGCACTGGTGTGGTCTTCTGCTGCTGTAGCCCATCTTCCTCAAGGTTCGACATGCTGTGTATTCAGAGATGCTCTTTTCCATTCCTTGATTGTAACCAATGGTTATTTGCATTACTTTATTTGAGTTTGGACCATTCTCTGCAAACCCTAGAGATGGTTTCGCATGAAAATTCCAGTAGATCAACAGTTTTGAAATACTCTGACCAGCCCGTCTGGCATCAACAACCACGCCACATTTGTTCCCCCTACTGATGCTTGGGTTGAACTGCAGCAGATTATTTGCCTAAATGCAAGTTGCTGCCATGTGATTGGCCAATTAGGAATTTGTTGGACAGGTGTACCTAATGATGTGTTACATGTTTATTTTGCCACCCCAAAAAACTAAAAATGTTTATGTGCATCAAAGATTGTAAAATTAGATCATTGTAAAAATGTGTTTTCATTGAATATTTTTAAAAGCCCAAACCTGACCCAGGCTCAAGTCTCCTTTTCACCTCATCAGTGTCTATTTTTGAAAATTAGAATGAGAATTGAGAAAATATTTTTATATTATAATATGCTTCCTTGCAATGCCCAAGAGCCTTATTTCCAAAACAAGATCTTGAACCAGAAACCACTGTACTGTTATTTACTCTCCACCCTTTGTGCCGAGATTGAATTTTTCCATTAACAAAACATTCGATATTTGAGCTTGAAAACGTGCCAGTGAGTATCAGCGGATAAACACCCCAAACCCCTGCGTTAGACTCACAGTTTGTATTCCCAGCCCATGAAGCATATAGACCACATCTTCAGTGGCAACATTCCCAGAAGCCCCCTGGGCATATGGACAACCTCCTAGTCCCGCAACGGAAGAGTCCACCACGCTCACCCCATTCTAGAAAAAAAAAAAACAGGAAGTGGAGGCATTGAAAGTCATTTTAAGAATGTGAATTATGAAAGGCCTAAACACTTGTTGCACCAGAAAAGATACTTTTTACGAGTTACACTGTAAAGGGGGCAGACCTCAAAAATCTTATTACTCACACACCTGCAATGCAACGAGTATGTTTGCCAGTGCTTGTCCATAAGTGTCATGGCAGTGTACGGCTAAAGCCTCCACAGGAACCTCTTTCTTCACAGCGTTCAACATCTCGGTCATGCCACCCGGAGTGCCCACTCCAATAGTGTCACCCAGTGAAATCTCATAGCAGCCCATGGAATACAGTCGCTTAGCAACCTCTGCCACTTTGTTAGGGGACACCTTTCCTTCATATGGACAACCCAACACACATGACACGTAGCTGAGAAAGGGAAAGAAGTCAGTATAGAGTGTTGAGGAAAAGCTGCAGAACAAATGTTGTAGATTCAAATTAAACACCATTTTACAGCCCATTCGGCCAATGAATGATATTTTTCCCCACATTTTTTTCATATCTAAATTCTTAGTGCACACTAATTCACAGTAGTGCATTTTTAACACTCCACATCATAATCGTTTTGTAATCCTATTTAAAGCAGGGGTCTCAAACTCAAAATGGCCATGCAATGAGATGAGCATGAGGTTCAATCATACCCTCTGACAGGAACTCCTTCTTCTTTGGCAGCTCTCATGACCTCCTCAAAGCGCACAAGACTCTCATCTACAGAGCAGTTGATGTTCTTCTTGCTGAAAAGCTCTGATGCAGCACCAAATATTGCCACCTCTTTTGCCCCAGCCTTCATCTGGAATTAGACAGATATTTCTGGTTATTAGAAACATATAAAATATTACTAGCAATAGAAGTCCCAGACTTTTGTGGGCCACTTTTAGCAAAGAGGCTGCCAAGCTGGCAAACTTTTGGATATCTTTATCTGTTTGGAAAAGGTGGTAACTAAGGTAAACAGTTTGGTTGCTAGGGAGCTGTTAGTGATGTCTGAAAAATGTATTTGTTACTATAAATAACATAAACAACCCCCAATTTATCTCTGTGATATTTCATCTTGAATATATTTTCAGTGCCCCTTCCTAATTACAGGTAATTTGTATGGCCATAATACGCCAATGGTAAATATTTAACCCTTAGAGCCTGGAATTTGCATAATTTTGCACTGGGGTTGGGATGTCCTCCACAACTGCTTGAAGTTTCTATTTGGTTCTCAGTTTCAGTTTGACCCCTTGTGGAAATGGAAAATTAACCAGCATTCTCAGCGATTTCCCACAATTACTTAATGGTGCCAGTCAGAAAAGATAAAGCATCCAGAGTCAGACTAGTTTGGATGTCTTGGCAAAGTTGGGTGAGTGTAGCTCAAACATTTTTTAGCCTAAAGGAAAAAGATGAATAACAATATGTTGGCTTTTACAAGCCAACACAAAACAATATTCCAATTCTGCACAAACTAAACATTAGAGAAATCCAAACATGTTGACAAATCAAATATAAATAATACATTTCATCAATTATTAACTCACAGCAGACTGGAAGCCCTTCAGATTTGGGGTCAATACTGGATAGTTCACACCAGGTTTCTTGTGGAGGCCACACATCACTTGCTCCTGATCAGCCATCTGTCAATCAAAAAAAAAACACTTCAGCACAATATTTTCAATCAACCCTTTGATAGTTCATTCTGTACCTCACCTGAGGGACCCATTTTGGAGAAACAAAACTTGTGGCCTCAATGACAGGAAGTCCTGCTTCTGAGAGCATGTCAATGAGCCGGATCTTAACATCAGTGGGAACAATGGTCTGATGGACATGGAGTTTATGTTTAGAAGAAATTAAGAAAGTATATGATGACATTTGTTGAGAATGTGCACATTTTCACACATCTACTAAGGAGACTCTCAAAACGACATTCAATTGAACAGAATAAATGACTAACTCATTCCTGTGAAAAGTAAACACTGGAGCAAAGGCAGTGGCGAGGTGGGTACAGGTTTCTTCAGAAGCACATCAAATAGTCACCTTCTCATTCTGAAGTCCATCTCTTGGTCCAACCTCCACAATCTTCACTCTCTCAGGTAATGCTTGAGAGTAAGACAGACTCACCTGTAGGATGACAGTTGCCCGCTCAATACCAAAATGTAAACGAAGGCACAACTGATGCTGCCTTAGATCAAAACGTAAACATTCTAAACTTGTTAAACATTATCAAGTGAACTCTTGTGTCTTTCGGCTTTTAAATCATTGAGTGCATTGAGAACCTACAAAGAGATTACATTCAGAACATTAGAGACAAACTCACAGATCTGAGGAGCGCAGAGGCTGCACATCGAAGATGAGGTTGGTGAACCCGTACACAGGAGAAAGGACCAGAACCAACTTTCATCATGAGCGCCGCCATCTTGGTTTTTCATACGCCCCCTTACGTCACAGCGCTGACAGTACCGGACAGGCTTCAAGCCTCTAATGTCGCCGCAAAACGTCTGTAGTTACCGGATAGTTACTCAAAGGAAACTTTAAATTGGCCTTCAACTTGGATAGAATTGTGTTCGCTAAAGTCATGGGTTGTCCACGTTAACTTCAGTCCATCTCTCTGTAAAAGTTGAAACGACATATAATTTTGCTCAAACACTAGGTGGAATTAAAGTTAACGTACAACTATAACATCGTGGAAATCAATACATATTTTGGAAAAAAGAAAACCAAAAACTTTACATTTATCCTTTTCGAAAATTGACATAACATTTTATTATCTTTATGTCTCAACTTTTTAATATGTACAGAATGGTTTAATATGTAACAATACAAAGTAATTGCAAGTTGCAGTTCTCATGGCTTTCGATTGTGACTTTCTTTTACTTCAGTAAATATTTAGTGCCTTATAAGTACTTAACATGTACTTCAGTAAATAACTTGTTCCATATCGGTACTTTACTTATATTTGAGTAAATAGTTAGTGCTGTATCTGTATTTTTCTTGTACTTGAGTAAATATGTAGTGTGTTGTGGTACGTACTTTTACTTGAGTAAATATTTTGTGCATTTCGGTACGTTACTCATACTTGCGTACATTTTTGGTGCCGTTTCTGTACTTTACTTTTACTTTCGAAAATATTTAGTGCTGTATCAGCACTTTTACTGCGTTGTTTTTAATCAACGTAACTGATTTTTGTTATTTCCATATGTGCCACTTAAGCCCAATGTATACTTCTGTGTGAAGTCTTTGTACCCCATCCTATCATTACTGCTGCTTGTAGCTCGTTAACCATTGGCGTGTTTATTATGATTCATACACATATTGCTTGGTTATAAAATAGATTTATTTATAACAAATTGTTCTAAATGAAAACAAAAGTCAAGGCATATGGCAAAAGACACATTTAAAGTGAAACACAAACACATTCATTCATTCCTATATACAATATTTTATTTGGACAATGCTTATGTTTGGCCAGTGATTATTTGTTTTACTGAAAATAAATACATGAGTCTGATACATCACCAAATTAGGTAATGTATCCATGCAGCATAATATAACACCATAACAGCATTAGCCCCTGCTTTAACTATACTTTAATTAAATTATGGCAAATAACAGAAAATTCCTATGTACAAAATTTGTGAAATAGTGGGTCCAGAAGATAATTTAGAATCACATACAGTCATATCAGGTTCTAAGCCCTCAAACATCTGATTTGTTGGGCAGGTTGAAGATTCATTCAATCATTTACTCTTTTGTTATAAATTCATTCACTCTTTGTAAAAAACTTTTAACTATAAAGGATCATTAAAGGATGTCCAGAATCACGTAACATTTGTTTCTAAGCCACAACCCCTTTAACTTACATAAATATATTTGCACATTTAAAAGCATTTATATATCTTCACTTATTTTACAAATAAGTATTTGTCTTTATATTACATCTTGTATAAAACTCCACATTATTTCACTTCTGAAAGTCACATGATATTTTATGCCCCTTCACTTTTGGGTGGCTTCCTCATCACTGTCATCCACTTCCTGGATGATGAGATCAGCTCCAGAATCTTCAGCAAGGTCTTCGTCTTCATCCATGACCCATGGGGCTTGCTTGTCGGCAGTCACGTCCTCTTCTACGCCCAGCATTAGGCCTTCCTTATTGTCGTTTCCTTCAGTCCCATCAGAGATTATGTCTCCATAGCCACTCTCCTGAATGCAGGCATCACACAGCCGGTATTTCCGCGTTCCTTCACTCACTACACGCCCATTGACTTCAGTTACATGCCGCTTGCACTTCCTGCAAACCAACTTACTGGCCTGATGGATCTGTCAAAGTCAGAAAGTTTTCACAGAGGTGTAGTTCCTAATACATTCTTATTCCTTATATATATCCATACCAGTTCTTTATTAAAAATGTGCAGTAATCAATTGATCAGTGGAAAGCTGAGTGAGTTGCTCACCGTCTCAAAATGACTGCGCAGATGCTCCAAGCGAGTAAAGCGTTTGCTGCAAGCCTGACAGGGATACGGACGCTCACCAGTGTGACAGCGAAGATGCCGCTTCAAATCGGCCTTTCTCTTAACAGTGTGCATGCAGAATGGACACTTGTATCTCATAGAAGGACTGCAATCTGAATGAGAGAGACCAAACGTGACATTACATTCATGCTTTTCCCCTTCTTCTTTTTGAAAACTATAGCCCCTGACAAAGTCTTGTCGCTTGTGTTCAAATTGACCTGAATTGTTACTGAAATATATTACTAATCAAGATTTTTTTTTATAGGAAATTGGCTATTGTAAAATCTCATGGATCAGTGTAAAACTAAACTGTTTTAAATTTCAGAGCTTGGTTAGAGACGTGTCATATGAGTTTCTGCTGTGAGTAAAAATGGCTCAATTAGGTATCAGGTGTGTATAAAGCACATGGAAGACAAATAAAATATTGATGAACTCTGGGAGGCACACAAGACTGCTTTCTCTGCTACTCCTGATAACGTCATCAATAAAACCACATGAATCCCTTGCCAAACCGCATGGATGCAGTGCTTCAAGTTCTTGGATGTCATACAAGGATTTTAAATGTGGATCTCACAGCACCACTACTGGCATATTTTTAACTGCAGTAATTTTGTTGTATAGTAATTTCTGTATAGGGGACCAAATTTTTGTCTTGGCAATATTTGACCGCTCAAATCTTTTTTCAGTAAATAAATTCAGTGTATTAAACATCATTCGGGGGGGTGGTGATGTCAATGGCAGGAGATGGTAATGTGTCAACCATATTCTTTATAGTCTATGGCAGTAGCATAACGCAAGCTGAGATTTTTTTCAATTCTTTCAAAATCATGAAGTTTTACATCTCTGTAATATCAGATTACAAAGGAAAAAAGCCCTTGAAATAATTATCAGCATCAATTATTATTTTTATTAGTGCAAATTAATTACTTCATGCCCACCTTTGTTAAACACACCCACTACCCCGACTATGGAGGGCAGGTTGGCATAAAGCTCATCAGCTTTCTGCGAGCAGTGCGACACCAACCCCTGCAGGTCAATGAGAGAAGTGTCTTCAGTAAGCAAGCGATTTGTGGCAGTCCTCCTCCGGTTTCCCCTCCTCCTGCTGCTCACAGTGGGTGAGCTGTACTCCTCATCCTCTAGCTTTGTTGGGGAGTTTTGCTGGAGGCCTGATGGTTGTGGGCTGCTTCCACTCAGCTCCTCCTGCAGCTCTTCTTGCTCGTTCTTCAGCTTATCCCACAGTCTGTTCTGAGAGCTCATACTGACGTCACACATGCTGGACGGCTCAATGGTGTCGTCATTGCTGTCCTGCGGAGGACTGGTGCTGTTGTTTGATAGGCATGAATATGGATTCTCATGGTCCTCTTTTATACTGATCTCCAGAAAAGACTTAATGAAAGCCCTGCAGTAGGAAATGACATTGGTTATCTGCAGGTAGCTGGCGGCTGACATCACTTCGATTACATTGGAACTGTTGAGCTCCAGCTGACCAGAGTAAATGAAGTCAAGGATGATGGCAAAGACATCCGCATTGAAGACGTCAAAAGAAGCACTAACTGATTCTAGAGAGTCTTTGGCTCCCTGAGAAAGCAACATCTTGAAATATCCACTGCTCCCGTACAAGACGTTACGGTGTGCATGGAAAACCTGACCCTCCACCAGCACACTGCAGTCACAGAACAATTCCTGTTTTCTCTGCAGGTCCAGCTGCTTCAGCAAGCCGCTCTGATGAACGGCTGACATGTCTGCACTTGTCCACTTTTCAACTGGCCTGAAATACAGAAACAAGATCATTTCATAATCTGTGGAATTGCCTTAACAAGCCTGCCTGCCTCTATCCATCTATTCGTCCATCCATTTCCCCTTAATTTGAAAAAAAATGAAACTACGGTCAATTTTATTAGTCCCCGCGAGAAATTATTACTTTGATTGGCTTTAGAACAAACCACTACTGGCCAATGACTTTCCAATTTCATCTAACTTGGCTGATTAACCTATGTAGAATTTAAATCGCACTTTAAGCTGAGGATTTCTATCTTGTTAAATTACACGCCCTGTATTCATGGCAAATACAAGAGAGTTTACTTTGGACTTAAAATAAATGCTCATAAAGGCAGAGAAGGATATACACATTTATGAAAGTGGTCAAGGACTGTAGTGAGAAGCATTATTAAGGTTATCAAGCATTAGCAGTCGTGGCCTAGTGGATAGGGTGGTTGACTGGAGATCAAAAGGTCGCTGGTTCGATCCCCAGCTCCACTAGGAGTCGAAGATGGGATGAGTGTTGAAACTATGACTTGAGACAACCATGACTGTGGTGACCTTGAGCAAGTCACCAGTTACCCACAGCTCCCCGGGCGCCGCAGCCATGGCTGCCCACTGCTCCCGGTGTGTGTTCACGGTGTGTTTATTCACTGCTGTGTGTGTGCACTTGGATGGGTTAAATGCAGAGCACAAATTCCTTGTATGGGTCTCTCCATACTTGGTCGTAACGTTACTTTCACTTCACTTTCACTTTCACTTCAAGCAATTTAAAGAGACTAACACATTAAAGAATGTGATGTGCAGAGGCAGGAAGCAAAATACTTGCAAAACTTTTGAATGAAAATTAGTTTGAGAAGTTTCTAAAGACACAAGAACAGACATTAATAAAGGACCGGGCCAAGTCTGGAAATTTAACGCCGTCTCAACGAAGATGATCACCACAGCCCTGCACTGGAATGCACCATGAGGCTGCGGATTAAGAAATGCTCCACTTCTGAAGAAGAGAGATCTCCAAGCTAGAATGAAGTTTTCTAAGGACAACCTGGGGAAATGTGATACTGAATGAGGCATTTAACCCCAGGAACACCATTTTGACAGTGAAACATGGTGGTGGGAGGATAATGCTGTGGGAATGTTTCAGTACTATTGTCTTTTACAATCTTCCTGAATAAACTATTATGTTTACAACTGTTGTATTATAAATTCATATTTTGGTTAAAAACCACGAGGGAAATATATTTAGAAATGTGCAATTTCACAGGATAGGTATTAGTTTGACTTCAACAGTCTCCTAGAATTGTGTATATTTTGCATGGAAATATTTAGTTAAAATTTGATGCAATTTACAGTTTGATTGTATTTACATTTGTATTTTCAGATTACAGTCTTATGCTTTTCAAAATATTTTGCACAAGGCATCAATTAAAATCAACCATTAAAATACCATGCTCATTAGAGTTGAATACTGATAACATCTAATTTATGCATCAATGGTGATTAACGCATATAATAATCTGTATTGCACGAATTAGGTTATGTTTGAGATAACCTATAATATAATTCAAATGCTTTTATTTTTTAAATAAAAGAGATTTATTGTCAAGTCACATATTCACACTATTTTTAAAAGACTGTTATGAATTATATTTTACAGAGATTTTAAACTGACAAGAGACCCATGCCGAACATTTTCAACCTGATACATTTTAATTGGAACTTGTATAGGATGAATATAATGACATCTGTTCTGCAGACTGCAAAAGAAATGTTTGGTTTCAGCCGTCACTAGAAGAGAGCCCCCTGTGTGAAGTAACGGTTTGATCTCACGGATGCAAGCCCCTCCCCCTGCTCTCTGATTGGCTGACACATCTGTCAAACAAGTGCAGTCGCTGTAGAAGAGGCAACACCCGACTTTGCGCATCGGGTAACGGGGGGAGAAAAGCAGCAAGAGAAAAACACGGAACCAATTGCAGAAAAAGGATGAAACGTGAAATCGATCGAAATCAGGGGAAGAACAGAAAGAGAGAGATAGATAGATAGATTCTGGACCTTTGTCTAGAAGTCCAAATTACAGATATTCGCGCAACTCCCCTCACGATAGCGATTCAAAAACTGGGTTACAGTGCACAGCGTGTATAAATAAATAAATAACCAAGCCCACAAATCTCCATAATAGAAAATGCATCGACAGAAAAACGACAGTGAGAAAACTCATAAACTCTGCGCCCTTTTGTGCAAAACGCCCGCAGGAAAAGTGACACCTGATATAACGCGCGCGCCCGTGTTTCAATCTTGTTAATTATGAGCTGCGATAGCGTTTGTTTGTTTGGTATCAGACTAAATGCTTTGCAATAGCTGGTGAGAGTTAAAGGACTGCTTTCAGACGGGAGTCTTGCTGTCGTCCGCGGAGAGCCGCCCACCGAATCGCGAGCTCTGCTGCATCTGCCCCAGAATGGCGCTTTAACGCAAAACGCCCGTCTAGAACGCAAAACACCCGAACATTTAGAAAATATTTCGCATCACCCAGCTCAGCTGTTACAACCAGAAAGATTGTGCCGAATCTCATTATTCAACGTCGCCCACCTTTACCCGGGAACCGTTTCCACGGTCTCTAAACATAATACTCACGGATGCCCTGCGTCACCCAGACTCCCATACGGTCGACATGTCCCACTTTCACAAACCATCTCCATTTCTCTCCTTACTTTGGGTGTATTTTCCAGCTTTTGTAACCTGGGCGAAAGGCTTTCACTTCCTGCTTCGCCCGAAAGACCGAAACCCGTTTGTGCTGGAAAACGTTTTGTTGACGTGGGTGTCCGGAGCGCCCGGGACCGGAGAACCGCTTAAAGCACACGCGCCCCCGTGCAGCAAAACATGTAGCCACACATGGACAGCCCCTGCTCTCGGAAAAGAATACATGTTTTATTTAAAGCTCTTCTACGGACCCTCTTGTTCCTAAACACAATCTTTCTGGTCCGGGGACTCATTTTTACCGATGCCGGTGTACTGACCGGAAGGAGAAAAGTGCACTACAGTGTTTTAGAATTGAGATTTAGCTACATGAAGCATACAAATATTTTATGCACAGTTCCACTGATTTTATTGCTTATTTACATATTTAAATGGGTGGATAGTTTTTATGGGTGAGTTTTGGATTAATCTACCGTTTTGTATCCAATCGATTACATTGATCATAGATTGTGTATCTACTGTGTAAAGGTTTTAGGCAGGTGAAGGAAAAAGTGCTGTTACCAAAGAATACTAACCAAAGTAGATGTGTTATGGTTTTAATAAATTAACAAAATGGAGAGTAAATAAAAGTCTAAATCAAATCAATATTTGGTGTGACCACCCTTGGCCTTCAAAACCACAGCAATTGTTCTAGGTACACTTGTAGACAGTTTTTGAAGAAACTAGGTTGGTAGGTTCCACTGTGGTTGCAGCTTTCGCAAATCCTTGTGTCTATGCTTTTGATCGCGGACCCACTTGATGGTGATAAAATGGGCTATGAGGTCCGTGCATCATTTCTTTATGCTGAAATTCTTAATCACTTTAGCTCTATGTTTACATCTCTCTTGCTTTACTTCATTAATGTTGACCTAATCTACAACTCGATTTGCAAAAATGCAGCCCCAAACATTTAAGGACCCTCCAACATGCTTCATGGTGTCATGCAGACACTACAGCCTCACATTTCACACTTTGAGTTATCAGACCAGGACACCTACATTTCTTCGTTTTTTCTCTCTTGGGCCACCTGAGTTTCAAATGAATTGCATTCAGCCGATTGCATTGCTAGACATTTTTAGTTTTTGAAGGATATTAAGCTTGCTGTTTCTTGCTTTATCTGCATAAGTTTCCTTGGCTGAAAGCTGCACCAAAGATCCTCAATGATGCACATTTCTTTGTATTTCTTCGAAAGAACTTGAGCAGCGCATCTGGAAACCCAGTCTGCTTTGAAATCTTTGTCTGGGAGAAAACTTGTTGATGCGGTACAACTACCTTGTGTCTTGCTGAGGTGTTCAACCTTTCTCGACCGCACCCAAGTAGCAGAGTTTAGCAGTTCCTCCCCCAGTTACAAGCCTCCTACACAGCTGTTTCTGTTTCAGTTCATTACCGTTTCAGTTCAACACAAGTGGTGTTCATTATGGTGGATCATTCAACATAATTTCACAAAACCCCTGAGTATTTTTCTGAAAGCATACAACGTTTGCACAGTTCTTTATATGTTTGATCAACAAAAACCAGACGATAAAAGTGATAATTATTATGAAAATAATACATAACATATCTGACCACAAATACGATTTTTTTCTTATATAATAACAAGTATAAATAATTCTACATTACCATTAAATCAATTTAGAGATTCAAAATAATAAAAGACAAAAAAAAAGATTAATTAACTGAAAATTTCAACCATTCGTAATTTTTTCTGCAAATATGTTTTAATTCAACTACATTATATAAAATAATCATTGTCCCACTTTGGCTTCATATTTTTATCACAGGAGCATTTCCCCCTTTTCCACATTCATCCAGCCTCAAGGTAGTTCTCCATTACTGAATCCATTGGGATTCTGGGACTGCCAGCGCCACAGATCCTCACCTGTGTGATCAGATCAGCTGTCAGATCATCTCTTCACAACGCTCTCATCTACTTCTGCAAACAGAAAAGGATTTGACTGCACAGTGCTTACACATCCTCTCCAGGCCATATTCAGCTTTCCAGCCGAGCTCCTTCTCTGCCAGACCCGGATCTGCATAGCAGGAAGCCACATCGCCGCTCCGCCTGGCACCAATCTCAAAGGCAATCTGAGAAAAGAGATTATTCCACACAAAACAATAATGATCAACTAAACACCATAAAACCATGTTAAAAAATAAGAAAACCATGTTAAAAATTATTCACCTTCCGACCTGAAGCTTTTTCCATGGCTTTGACCATCTGTAGTACTGAATATCCGGTGCCTGTGCCAAGGTTGTAAACCTACACAGACAAAGAGCGACAAGATTCAGGGCAAAGTCATGGAAGAGAAAAGGAAGCAGATTAAAGAGGAAGAAGAAACGTCATACTTTACAGCCACAGCAGTCCTTTAGTTTTCTGACCGCAGCAATGTGACCCTTTGCCAAGTCAACAACATGGATGTAATCTCTGACTCCTAGTCAAAAGGAAGGGCTCAGAGTCATTTTCTTTGGTTAATAAATAAAAGGACACCAAAAGGGAAAGGCTCCGGTTGTATACAACAGAAATGCATTGTTTGTTCTTACATTTCTCTTTATTATCTGTCACTTTGATTATTGACTAAATTTAGAGGTGGCCAGATTTGGTTTTAAGGTTTTCATAGGTACGTTGGAATGTAACCCTCACTAATTTAAAGGCTCAACTGTCACTGTTGTGATACCATTGAAAATGCATTTGTCTACAGGATCTAAAGGAATTGAAATCAACAAAACGACAAGGGTTCATGAATGTGTGGAAAGTACCGTCCACTCACCAGTTCCATCAGGGGTGCTGTAGTCATTTCCAAACACATTCAGATGTTTCCGTCTGCCAATGGCAACCTGTCCTTCCCCACACAAGAGAAAAGCACACTGTTCTTTTAGCAGTGACGCAGGAATTCCAAACATGTCTTCAAAACTGGAATCATTTGGTCACCTGGGCAACATAAGGCAGAAGGTTGTTTGGGATTCCCTGTGGATCCTCACCGATGTCACCCGAGATGTGAGCACCAATTGGATTGAAATACCTAAGCAGCACGGCATTCCAGTCCTACGGGAAATTACCATCAGTCCCAGAGTTATAAAGAGAGGAAGAGCAATGGAATTTGAACCTTTAAAAATCTAAATGGAATGACACTGAATATATGAAAAAGTGTTGGAAAAAGTGAAAACATTAAAGGTTCTTAAGCCTGAAGGTCAAAGCTCTTCCCAAGGCCAATTCCTTACCCTCCTTTTCACAAAAATCATCTATTTAAGAAAGTATTTCTGCTGTGGGAACATGCAAATAGTGCATAATATCATCCAATCATAGAGTTACAGCCCACTCAAAGTCACCAAACAAGTTTCCATTTAGAACAGCCATAAGAGAGGGTGACATTCACCTTCTCAGCAGTGCACTGGTCCCGAATCATTTCTTCAATGAAGAACTTGGTCTTGCCATAAGGGTTTGTGCAACCACCCACAGGGTGCTGCTCATCAATGGGCAGCTTCTGAGGGTCTCCATAAACAGTAGCTGAGCTGCTGAACACCAGATTGCGCACCCCATGAGACTGCATCACCTGATAAACACCCACAAACACACAGCCAATGGGGATCACACAACTGATTGGCACAAAGGATTCCAAATATCAGGCATAAAGAAAGCCTGAATCCTGACCTCCAGAAGATTGATGGTTCCAGTGAGGTTTACTCTGTAGTATCGCAAAGGTTGCTCTACTGATTCCCCCACAGCTTTCAGACCTGCGAAGTGCATCACTGCATAGAAGGAATGCTGGAAACAGAAAAAAACACAGAAAAAAATCATCTTCTGATCATCATTTGTGTAAGAGGTACCTTATTAATGTTAATTGCTGTATTCCTTGTGTATTTCCTATAATTGACTCTGAGGATTGCTATATCGAGGTGTTCAGGCATGGTCTCTGAACACATGTCCCACGTTTGATCCCAATCAGACATTGTATGGAAGAGTTAAAAGTACTTATAATTTACAATCTTTAGGAAGAGTTTGTAGGAGAAGTCTGAGACATACAAAAGCACAATTTATTTTTGAAACTTCTAACTAATCATGTGTGCCAAATTTTTTTTAAACCACAGAACAATAATATTTGAGCAATTGCAAAAGGGGTCCAATACCCCTTTGTTGCTCAAGTCCTAAATATTTCAAATAATAATAAAAATGTATATACACTGGTTATAGTTAGATGGGCTAAAAATGCAGGTCATGTTAGGAAATTGGGAAAACGAAACATATCTACTCCGCACTGATCTATGACTGTCAAAAAAGTGGCTGTGCCAGTTATTACACACAATTATTAGACTTGATAAAACTGATATTTTTTATTTTGTGCAAGACCTGTTCTGCATGTTTTTTCTTCTTTTACTTCGATTGTTCCCAGTTTAGAGGTCGCCACAGCGAATCATCCGTTTCCACCTAACTCTGTCCTCAGTATCTTCTACTCTTGCACCAACTACCTTCATGTCCTCTTTCAGCACATCCATATATCTCGTCTTTGGCCTTCCTCTTGACCTCTTGCCTGGCATCTCCATCTCCAGCATCCTTCTACCAATATAACCACTATCCCTCCTCTGCACATGTCCAAACCATCTCAATCTGGCCTCTATGTGTGTTTATTGCATTAAAAGGTGGATTTTTTTGGATAATAAAAAACATTTAAATATGCAAATGTAAAAATAAAAAAACAAATAAAATAATATGTAAACTACAAAATGTAACAGCAATATATGTGTAATGCTAATCAATAAAGCTATGATAATAATAATAATAATAATAATAATCAGTTCAAAACAACACCTTTTTGAATATTTGTTCCAATCCAGGTTTGTCCAGCAGGTCCAGCTCACGGAACTCAATTGAAGTGTCCAGAAACTTCTCAATCCTCCGCAAGCTCTCTGGAACATCACCCTCTCCTCAAAAAAAAACAAAAAAAAAAACACAAAGACCCAACAAGAAACAGACATGAGGCTCCATTTGTTACCCAACTAAAATTACAGTTAAAAAAGAAAAACACTTAATCAATTACAGGTTTTAGCTTTTAACAATTGTTTGGTCAACAAAAATTAGAATCCAAAACTTCATCTTTTGCTCAGATTGTCAAAAATAGTCCAAACATAAACTGTGTTTTTGGGATATTGTTCTATAACATGCTGTATAAATTGGAGCAAGGCAGTTTTTCATAAACTTTCTACAGTGGGGATGTCATGATGAATGTGGGGCGAGGTACTGAAGTCTCTTCACCTCTGACAGCATTACTGAAGTCATCTATCACCACGGGATGATAGCCAGCCTCAATGAGCTCCACCACACAGTGACTACCAATATATCCTCCTCCTCCCGTCACCAGGATCTTCTGACGCATGTTGCGAGCCTCCGGCGCTGGCAGAAAGGTAATTAATGTTAATCGAGACCATTGTTCCCAGCTATGTGAAGTATATAGGCGTGTCATATCCCTTTTTAAAGCTGCAACTTTACATTTGACTACGTGGCGTCACCTTCTCCATCAAATTTAGTTAGTAGCCACATGAATATTAAGATTAAAACATTTAAGCAACGCATTATCATTTTATTCAGAACATATTGTGAAAAGATTACTTTTCTAAATTTATGCTACAATTATAAAAACTTTCAAAAAAAGTCACCAAATTTACCAAAGACGTATGTACGGATTAATGTATGGACAGAACAAACGTTGCACTAAAAAGGTCTGTTCACACTCACCGAGCTGATGAATCCGGATTAGAAAAGGCTTCAGAAGAACAGTGCAGTGACAGGTGAGCAGAGTTTACTCTTTGGTTTATTCATTCTCGCTTCCTGGTTTCACTGACACGTAGAGGGGCGTGAAGCTGCGAAAGTATATACAAAAACCCATTCCTTTTTCCAAAGTAAAAGTCCTAATAGTTGCTCGCAATTGCTTATATATCAGTGTATACTCAATACAACAGCGCATACCCTTTTACTACACTGGAATATATTTATTATAAAATGATAATCAAGATTTGTCAAAAAATACATTAAAATAAATAAAAAAATTAATCATTAAAATAATGTTAAATTGAATGGAATCCACAAACAAAATTTCAGTCTAAAAAATGATGGGCAAAAAAACAGAGTAATTTTAATAATAGACTGTAAAAAATATGGATGATGTGACACCGCCTACTGTCATTAGGCTAATATGAGGCAAAGGCGAATGTGATATGAAAGCCACCATGACAGTCAGAGAGAGGGTGCACTTTTGCCTACGCGACTTTCTGAAGGCCATGGGTGCAGTACTGCAACGAGTCTGACTCGCACACACCCTGTTATATACAATTCATTTTGTAGCAGAATTTTTTTATTATTATTGAATTTGATCTTTGGCAGCATAAATGATCTTTCTCACGATGTAATGACAGATGTAATGACAGTGGTCAGTCATCTCAGTTGAGTGTAGCTGTCAATCATATGGCCCCGCCTAGTTTTGTTTAGCGGAAAAATGAGCCAAATGAAAATAAACTTAAACAAAACAATAAAACTGTTGAACTTTGTTGACTGTATAGAAAACTCTAGAAAATCATTAAATAATGTAATTTCTGAAGCAAATAATTTTTTAAATAAGGTTTTTTTCCCATAGACTTGTATTAGGTAAAAATCATTCTGCAGCCAGCCATGTGGGGGCACTCTGCTGGCCATGTCAGGCGCACTTGGGTATCACTGACAAATAGAGGTGTGTGAAGCTGCAAAAGTAGATGAAAAGCCATTCCTTTTTCAAAGTAAATGTCCTAATAGTTGTACACAATCCCTTTTCTTTTTTATAGCTTATAACCTAGGGCGTACATAATACATTAGCGCATACCTTTTTATTATACTACAATATCAATATTAAAAAAAAAATTGTTAAGCTTTGTGAAACAAAATAAAAAATCATTAAAATATTGTTAGATGGAATGGAATCCACCAACTAAATTTCACTCCAACAAATGATGGGCAAAGAACAGTCATTGGTGTTTTAACACGTAGATATCTATACATAGATAGCCTATAAGGGTTTATGATATAGGATGTCACAAGCACCATATTAGGACAGAGTTGGAACGATTTGTTAATTGGTTTTAACTGTGATGTTAGGATAAGAATACAGAACTTTTTTGTTAGTAAGACAGTAGTAAGTAGATGAAAGTGACATTTGTTAATGTATTGCTGCATTTAGCTGTGCTAAGTAGGCATTGATATTCTAAAATAAATAACAAAAATAAATACATTTTAAATTTTCCATTAGTTTTTTGATTAAAACTTAACAAGCCAACATAATAAGAGCAATTAGACCATGTTGGACAAATAGTTTACAATGACAATCAGGATCAAAACAAAACAAGTATATTAAAAATACAGATTTATTAAAATTCTTTTTTTTTGAGTCATTTATTTTCAACATATCTAATTGCATATTACGCATTTTAATGCTGGGTACATGTTTTGAGGTGCTAAGAATCTGAAGTTATCTGCAAATACTTCAAATTAGAAAAAAAAAATTAGGAAAATGAACAATGAAACCTGCAACTCCATATAACGACCAGCAGAGGGAAGAGCAAAACACAATTTTAAACGAACATTCAACAGCCAAACCACAGACAGTGATGTACTTCACATGCGCATCAACACATTCCTAATACTTGAACAAGCCCAGTGGGACGTATGCAGAAACTTCCCCTTCACTGCATTCATATGCCACTCTAATAACCAGCTCATAATGCTTACTGATTAGTGGCACATCATGAGAAAACACCAGCTGAAGTGAGCTTTAATACAGGATACAGTTATGTAACTAACATGACTGTCTCCACCAAGCTAAGACACATATTAGCAGGTCCGCTAACCTACCAAATGGTGTTTGAAAATCTCAAATACAAACCATATATTATTGTTTTGAAATCTGATCCCAGCTGAGTTCTCCTTTCACTCTCATCTGTGATAATCTTGAGCATATCCAAAGTCTCACATCTCAAAATGGCGAAAGATGTTTTCCACATATTCCAAAACCCTGTGCCAATCCGGTGCATCATCTTTCAGCATCTCCTCCACCGTCTTCAGGAACCACAATGAAACAAAGGTCAAGATTGCATGTTTAGCATTTGCTTGTGTGTTCTCAATCCTGACTGATTAGTTTTCATTTGACATGAAATTATTTTTTATTCTTTTCTCTATAATATTTAAGAGTTCTAATGTCAACAAAGAATGGGTTTGTAAAAAGAAATGAATGATCAATTGGTTTGGTGGAGGTACTACAGCACATTTAATACAGTTCAGTTCAAATTAAATGAAATGTTCACGCACCAGTGATGCAGATATACTAAAACTTTCTCCGGTCTCGAATGCAAGCGTAAGGTTCTCTTTCTATGAAAAAACAAAAGATTGTTATCATAACAACCTTATATTTAATATGATTGACAGCAAGGAATCACATGATGTGTGCAATACCTTATTCTCTGGACTGAGTTTATCATATGGTATATGAGAGGGGAGATAACTGTGGTAAATCGCACAAAAGGCCAAACCATCCACCCAGCAACTGCTGAAGTTAGTGATCTCAACATACTGAAAGAAAAGAGGGAGTGTAATGAGAGATGTAAGCAGGTGTAACATGTTATAGTAATATTTATTTTTTCTATTACAACCTTTAGAGGAATTTAACCTTCAGAGCAATAACATCTCCTGTCCCTGTCACATTTATAAGACTTTTACATCATTGAAAAAAATTTCTTCTTCTTTAATATTTGGTTTGGTTTAAATTTTGTTGGAATTGGAAATTAACTTTTTTTTAGATTATTTGTTGATTTTTCACTTAGAGAGAGAATGGGAAAGGAAAGGCGACAGGCTCGGGACTCTATACCACGGGGCAGGACGGATATAGATTAGATTAGACGGATATTAGCTGATATAGATTTCAGAAATTTTGGTCATTAGGGTAAACAGTGTAGTTGCTATGGAACTGTCAGTGATGCAATAAACAATTCAAGTTGCAACTATGATTAACATAAACAAACAATGTTCTTTACAATGTTTTTTTCTTGAAGGTATTTTCCTTGTCTTTTCTCATATATTTTGAATGGCCATTCTATGTGAATTCCACAATATGAAAAGATATACCAACCTGAGTAAAATGGCTTGGATATGTTGCCAAAGTTTGGTGGCTGCAACTTGAATAGGCTAGGAAGAGATTTATTTGAATTTTAAAAGTAAAAGACAAATACCAATATGTTGGCTTTTATAAATTTGCCTAGAGTTGCATTTGGATCTATGTTTACTTCCTCCATGGAGTGAGGACATCTTCATTGAGTCAGTTCAGATCCGTATTCCATTGACACTCAAGACAAATATGACTCATATATATATATTAAATAAAGATAATTATATATATATATATATATATATATATATATAAATAAAGTTTATTTTATACATTTTTTCATATTGTTCATGGAAGGTACAACTAAATGGATATGGAAAAAACATTGGATTTGTGATTTGAATAAATACACAATTTATCAGGCTGTTTATTCCTTGACCCAGGTTCTAGAAGTAGGCGAGTATCTCAATCTGCTAACATCGACACCTCTCTCTACCTGGACAGCAGTTTGCATTTGCCTTAACTTCCTTAACCAATACTCTTATAATACAAAAACAATGTGAGGTGAAATGAAAAATGCTAATGTTTCAGTAATTTAAACAAATTAAGCAGATATTGAAATCTTTTGAAAGTAACTTTCTAAGTGGTTGCCATGGTTTGAAACGTTATATTCAGACCATTGTTAGTTTTGGAATTACAGTGAGGTTTCCCTATGTGAGGGTTTCTCTTCAGCAGACAGCCATTCAGCCATACCAGAATCCAATACCATGTAAATGAATTTGCAATATTTGCTATTTATAATGGTAAGTAATCAGTGAGTAAAATCTGTAATTTTTGTAAGAGAGAGAAGAGTGTTATATTCTTAATGCATTGCAAAAATCTGTAGATATATCAGGATCAACAAAAAAAACTCAACAAAAATGATTGGGAAATATCAGGAAGAATTCAAACTCAAATGATCAGGAGAGAAATAACCTGATCGGAACGTCTCTACTGATTGTATATCTTCAAAACTTATTTTGCCCCTTTGTATCTAGCTGTTGCTTTGCCTTTGTTTGACAGATAGTTTGCATGAAGGAAGGCGGAGCTATGTGTAAGCGGTACTGCCAGAGGGGTCAAATGTCCCATTGTGACATACAACAGTAACTGGTCACTGTGTTGCTAGCTCTGATAAAATCAGTTTTTAATGACACAAAAATATTTTAAATCTTGAAAATTCACCCGTAATTATTTTATTATTACATCAGTGCAACATTTCTCATATCACACCCCGTTTAAGACCTGCAGATCTGAATTCAAGTCTACAAACCACCAGTAAGCATGTGTACACTGCACACTGATGGTGGATTAGCTACAAACAAAAGTGCTATATGAGTAAAATAAACTTCCAAGAAAACAACAACTCTCCAAAATGACACTAAAAAGCACACAAACACGAAGACTTTCTTTGTTGTTTCAGGCATGTAAACAGATGTTCAGATTTTCATTCACAGAGAGACTGATAACACTTTCAGGCTTGAGAAAGTGCTTAAGAGGCCGGTCAGTGAAAGGCATGTGGGTGGTCCATGTTGTCTGGACCCGATGGAGTATTTGGCATGCTGCCAGATTCATCCCTCTACTTGAGTTCAGTACCTTGTATCCCTGAGTTCTGCTTTGACTCCAGTGAAGCAGCGAGTTTCTCCTGGAGCTTCCATGAAGCCTCAGTGACCTCAGACCTAAAGGGTCCTCTTGTGTTCTGAAAAAATGGAGATAAAAGTCACTTCTCCACACCTTGACTATAATTACTGTGTTTCTTATGAACAAATTGTTGTGTTTCCATCACCTTGTTCTGTTAATTTTATTAGCCACATCTAAACCTGAGGAGTTACATGTTTGAAGAAATGAATTCTCCACTTTTTTTTCTGTTGGACATGAACAGACATGCATAGAGTATAAATCATTTGTGTCTGAATGCATTTGGTGTGCAAGGAAATTAACAACTGTTCACTGAAATCAAAGTATTGAAGAATGTTTTCTTACCTGTCAAAAAACTCATAGTGTTGTTCTGTTGGTCTGCACTCACTGATTGTGTCGTACTTTGAAGAGTCTGAAATTATTTGATTTTTAATCCAACAGCAAAAAATCTAGATGTATCTAAAAAACCCTTAAACTGAGTAATGTTCAGATTTGTACTTACAGAATTGGTCGTCCTAGTAACAGACGGCTGGAAAGTACCATTTACAATAACATCTGTGGAATCTGATGGCAGTCTGCACAGACTCCTACAAAAATGATGGAAAGATCCATGAATGTAACACAGCTCACACTGTCTCTCTGACATTGTGTGGGCTGTGAACAAGGAATCAGTTACAATCATCTTTTCTGTTTGATAATCTGATATTTATGCAGCATAGACCACAGAACAAAGCTTTTATAAACAAACAAGTCTGATTCAGATTAAATCACAACCAATATTTTTTTATTGGTTGAGAATCAGGAAGCTACACCCCCTTTGTAAGTGTTGACAATTCAGACATGATGTGACACAGTAAACTTTCGACGTTGAAAAGACATCCTCTCATGACATCCAGTCTTGCTTGAAATATAGTTCCAAATTGAAATTTGAAAAGTGACACCTAAATTGCAAAATATCAACATAAAATGTAAAATATCAAGAATGCATCGAACATTAAAAACCTAAAGGCATGAATTGCATTAGATAGCATTTTTAAGTTTGGTGTGGTACGTTGTGTTCGGACCACTTTTGTACCTATGATCTGTCAAGCGGACTGTCTGACTTTGAAGAGATTTTGCCATCTTTCCACGTTGACGGCGTGACCATGTTTTCCGGGGGAGAAGCTCAATGCTTCAGAAAATTTGAATAGAAAGAGTCCAGATTTAATGAAGTATGACTTACAAGATACATTAATGTTTTAAGGAAGAAACTGTAAACAATGTAAATGTGTTTCCAGTGACAGTCCAACGATGACTGCATCCAGGACCAACACTTTTGTGTGCACCACAGAATTAAATTTGATCTATGCACTTCAACAAATTTATCAATTTCAGAAGCATCAAAATACTCCAGAATTGGGGAGTTTTTAGCCTGAAGTGCATGAATTTTAGCAACTATGATTGCCTTGCTCCTCCAAGTACTTCAAAAAAGTAAAATGCGATATCAACTGAGACTGTGCAGATACTCACTTTGACCTTTCACTCTTCTCCGGATCCTCCACTCTTCTCT
Source organism: Danionella cerebrum (assembly GCA_007224835.1). NCBI lineage: Eukaryota > Metazoa > Chordata > Actinopteri > Cypriniformes > Danionidae > Danionella > Danionella cerebrum. The sequence continues at coordinate 56,366 of SRMA01024035.1, forward strand.
CTATAGCCCTTGTCGACAGTGCTCCCTGCTGGCAGCCTGTGAATTTCTTCAGTTTCTGTTTGCTCTTATCTAACTCTACCCGGAGTCTCTCCAATTCACCTTCATCTTCTCGGCTTCTCTGTAAGGCTTCAGAGAGCTGGGAACCCAAGTCTTGCCGGGTTGCTCTTAACACTTTTAGCTCTTCCTCCGCTTCAGCCCTCAGTCTGTCTGAAACCACAAGTGCCACCTTCAAGTCAGCCTGGAATTGGTGCCACTCCTCTCTTTCTGCCTAAGGAATGACACAACCACCTTAGATTAGTGTTCATTTGTGTTTTTGTGGTCAATATGATCCGCAGTCACAGTGTCACCAACATCATTCTATTAAAATGTTAGTTGGCGAAGAAAGAGGATACTAAGGATGTGCATGAATAGATGGATATTATTCGCTGTGGCAACCACGAAAAGGGAATAGTGGTAGAAGAAATTGTCTGAACACCATTCAGATAGCATTCGATACCTTCTTTGAACAGAATTAAAATGCTTTAGTTACAAAGGTAATGCAACTTTGATGAGAATATGTGTTTGTAACAAGCAGAGTGACCAAAAGTAACCAAAATATGCAGCCCCTCAGTCTTTGGTGAAATAAACTGATATGAATGCATTAAATATATGTTTAGATAACTCTTCCACAGAGAAATAATCAATTTTTTATTATCTTAATCTGTCAGGGTCACAGGATTCTAGTTCTCCAGCACACATTGGCCAAAAGACATGGAACACCAAGGTCATCAGTCCATCACAGAGCAACAGTCACACATTCATTCATAGGAAATGTAGAATATTCAGTTGAATATTTGCATGTTTTGTGCTTGTGGTTGAAACTGGAGTACCCAGAAAAAACCCATGCAAGCACATGTAAGTGCAATGTAAGCAACGTAAGTGCTACTAACTGTACCACCATGCCACCCTCCACAATGCCAATTTAACTCTACTTACCCTTTTTTTACTTTTTTTTTTTTTAGAAAATGTACCATCTGCCGCATAAAGTGCTGCTGTTTGCATTTCCGTGTTTCTGAAATAAACTTTTAAAAAGGCTCTGTTGTGCTCTTTTGGAGAATTCAGTAAGTGCAGCACGTTTCAACATGATTTGGAAGATCTGTACGTTACTATTTAAATGCAGTGGTCCAAGACCATATCATATTCATAGACTCTGAGAAATCAAAATAAGCTTGAAGCGCTGAGCATGTTCTGGCAGCAAGACGATTGCTCAATAGTGAGATTTCCAGAAATCCAGAAGTTCCCTGGAATGAAGACAATATTTTTTTATTACTCAACAAAATGAATTGCATTTACCAAAAACGTACAGTTCAGATAGATTGCCACGCAAACAAATCTTTAGATGACATTGATATGGCACATTTCCCCGCCTTTGACTACTACTAATGTAAACCTCCTCCTAGGATGTATTTTCTGTGCACTTTCTGTTTAAAAGTCTTTCATCAGGTATGGCAGCAATTTAGCCCCAGCCATGTGCAGTGTTATGGTGATGGGTATTACATTTCTGACAGTAATCCAATCACAATTGCTGATGAATTGCATCATGTAAAGTAAACACTGAAAGGTGTCATGAAAGTAAGTTAAAAAACACATTAAAAGACAATGGTCATGTCTGAGAATACGGAGGGAAGCAGGGTCAGTAATTTATTAGGTTTATTCCAAATGTCATACATTCCTATTTTAAACAGATGGAACAACATGTAAACACTATTACTGTAGATAGCAAAACTGGAAGACCTCAAGGATTCCAGCGTCTTCAAAAATTGTGACCCCTTGAATTGGTCCAGGCATAGCAGTGGTTAAGTTTGAGTGTGGTGGAGATGAGACTGGAGCCAGAGGAGCAGGAGAATTGGTAGGAGTCACAGTAAGTAGACGAGTGGAGTAGTGCAAAGGTTTGCCATAGACACAGCACTAAAAAAGTCCTTTCAGGTCTCAAGGTTGAGAACAATGCAGGAGAACTGACTGGGAACTAAAATTATGGGGCAAGAAAATGAATAGAGGTGTGACTGGTCAGAAAGTTCACAGAGTCAGAAAGTGCCGTGAGTGGCTCTAAGTGATTGAAGATTGGTGACTGCTGTGTAGTGTTGCAATTAACTGAATCCCTGACAACAATGACATTGCTTTCTGGCCTTACATGTATGTCAACCTGTTGCTGAGAAACTACAACAACAGTGTGAGCTTTTTGTAAGAGGTGCTTTCTTTAGCTTTGTATAGCACAGCAGGATTTCAGTTCTTCACTGCATAGAGTTTTACTAATTATTTTCTTAGTGACCATGGTCTTTGATGCTTTGAAAATGTTGACAAGAACCTACCATGTAGTCCTGGGCTGGCATGATCAAACCACAAGAAAGCACTCGAATTGGAGCTAGGATAAAAGATATATAGGAGACAGAAATCTAGCTCCCTCATTTCAGTGCAAATCACTTTTGTAATTTTCTTTTACTGTTGAAATAAACCCAGCATTATATTTATGACATTATAATTTATGGCATTATAAATCTTCCTTTTCACTCATTGCAACACAACCAGAATTATTTTTCTCTCTTTTGGCTTTTTTGCCTAAAGACTCAAATTGACACGTAATCATTTAATTGTGTCATATTTGACATTTAATCATTCTATAATCCTGGAGACAGAACAAACATTACTTTCCATTGAGATTTCTTAATTAACAAAAGAGGTGGATATTGGGACAAAATAATGCAAATAATATATTCTAAACTTTTATAAAAACATATAAAAGTTACTAATGATTAGTGTTTAACTGGAAGGGTGAAACATAAAATCACACGGAAGACTTTCAGGAATAATTTATAACAGATCAAACAATCACATTGACTTTGAAGACACCAAAGTCCTCTATAATGATCATTGCCTTTGCAACACACATAATTCTGTATTTCATGGCGGTACAAACCCTGAGTTCCTACAGCTGTAAAGGCTGACACTGACCTTAGCAGTGATTAAACAAATAGTGAAGGGGCGTGCTGAAGGGGATGGAGAGAAAGAGAAGGAGAGAGAGAGAGAGCGAGAGAGAGAGAGAGAGAGAGAGAGAGAGAGAGAGAGAGAGAGAGAGAGAGAGAGAGAGAGCAAGGGAGGTCTCAGAACCCTCTTCATCATTCTGAGGCCTCCAGACCCCAGCTGGAGCTGATTATAGCTAGAGTACAATACACACTCACATACACCCCCCACACAATGTACCTCTCTTATAGAAATTCTTCCCTTGGGATTGTTTTCCCTGAAACTCCATGCACTACAAGTTTTATATTTTTATTTACAACATAACATATCAATACTACATTGTAAGTATGTAAAACAACTCAAATATATACCGGTAGATGAAAATTTAAGGGTGTTTTACACATGCTGAAGCAGGTTTGTTATGAAGACAAATTATGGTTTGATCTGTCCAATTGTTGATCTAATAAAAGGGTCTAGTATGAGAGATAAAAAGAATCTTTCAAGATCTCAGAAGAGTTGAAGGGTCTTGAGTGGATTCATAGACTTAATGAACATTACAGGTCAACGTAAGCAGTTGAAACAGGAGTGGAGCAGGTTCATAAGTTCATATATTCATAAAGTGCTCAGCATAAATGAGTGCACCCCCTTTGAAAAGTACAAATGTAATCATTAACTCAGTGATCGAGGTGCGATTCCGGTCAGCTTGGAGGAACTTTGACCTGCGATATCGGGTCATGTGATGTGTCTTGAGCCACTACATTGGTGAGGTCAGGTCTGTGAGCTTTTTTGATCACTCAATATGAAGCAAATGTATATTTTTAGCATGTCAGTATTGCTTTAAAGTAGATAAAAGAGCATCCTGTTTTAATTTAAACAAGTTATATAGTGAATTGTTTATTTTTTTATGAAACTCTTATGTGGGCGGACTTAAACCACACACATGTGTACGCAGTGAAATTCGGGATTCTCCTGGATTGTGACCGTGGCCTTAAGTGTGGCGGTTTGCAATCAATGGCTCACATTTGTGGGAGTATAAATGTATAAGCCCAAAAAAATCCAAAAGTGGTTTATTATGTGTGCCATAATATATTAGAAGTATAGTATATACTCATAAAACAGACTATAAACACAATGGTTTAAATGGCTAAAAAATGTAAAAAAAGGAGCATTTTTAAATAATCTGAGGTTTAATAACCGAACTGAAATTTAATAGTTTAATAGTTTACTCGGCTGTTGTGTTTGATTCCGGAAAAACTTGTATCAAAAAGATGCTTTATTTTATAGATGAATAGAGCCTGAATAAAACATATAACACATGCTTTCTCTGACAATAAGCTAACCTTGTTAAAACCATTACATTCGACCTCAATCTCTTCATGCTCACACCCACTGCTTTCCAGGCATCTGGACAGTAAATGAGACCACCTCTTTTTCTCTGGTCAGTGGTTATGCTTGAGACATCGGGTCACTGACTCGGTGGGATTTCTCAGGAAGTACAACACCCATCTTAGATGATAAGAGCTTGTTGATCTTTTTTGGGGCTTTGCAATGTGTGTGTGTGTTTGTGTTTATGTGTATAAATGGGTGGGGTACGTTTCTATCACCCAAATTGAAAGACTCTCGCATACGTTAAACAAAACAAGTGATAACTACAGAAATACCTGCATCTGAGAAAATGTGGTCTGACACAATAGTCTGATACTCTGGGAATATTGTTTCAGCCGGAGCCAAAGGCAATGTGTGAACAAAAAGACCATCTGGAACTGATTCGTCAGCTTCATACATTCATACAAGGAGTGTGCAAGAGTGAAAGGAAAATGAAGAGATATATTCCCTTTAAGTACAGTCATTGTTACTAGGGATGCACCAATGCCATTTTTTTAAGACTAAGTACAAGTACCGATAATTTTTTTCTGGTACTCGCCGAAACTGATTCCAATACCTGTTTTTGGGATGTGGCAGTTTTCCAAGTAATGACACAGTGAGACTTATTTGAAGACAGCTGTATCATATATTCATAGTAAAAACTCCATCAGTGACATGAAGGCAACTTGGAATCTTGTACTTTGGTTCCAAAATGTTCAATAGCTATGGGCTTGAAAATTGCACATGGCTGGTGTGTCATTATGTCTGTTTGTGTCTTCATTTGAGCACCATTATACGAGTAAAACTGGCAGCTTGTAATGGCCAGTAAAACTGACGTGGGCCCTAAGGTGTTCTTCTTCTGAGTCTTATGTTTCCCCGATTCATATGCACAGCCTGGAGCCGAACAAAAATTCCCATTGTATTTAATTTTATGGCCCAAAATTCGTGGTGATTTCTGTTTGAAAACTGTAACCTGACTTTTTTTTGAGCCATACTTATTTAGGAGATAGATTCAATAGAGAAATGTTAAGATTTCTGGGAAAAAATGCATGGCTAAGTTATTAACAACTTCCTGTTTATGATGAAATGTCAACAAATTGTTTATCAAAGTCAAAGAAAGTTTTGCAATTTAACATCTCATATGCCTTAAGATAAGACTGATGGAGTTTGATAAATAAAAATAAACAGATAATATCTCTAAGAGGAATTCAGCAAAGTACGGCATGTGAAAAGTTGCCATTTGTAGATGTTTTTGCAACATAACAGACTTCCAGTTGCATTTGGAAACACATTGAACTACATTTTTAAAAGTCCTTAAGTTGTATGACAAACTTTTAGCACACCACAAGCTATAATGCGTTAGGTGGCGCTAAAGAGACATTTCTCAAAACTCACTTTTCGAACCCCAATCAGACATACCGGTAAATGTTCTGACATCTGTGAGAAATTCTGTGCTTTTTCAACCATTTCTTAGACCCTCAACAATGAGCTGAAAGTCACAAAACAACAATACTTCGAGCAATTACAATAAGGTTCTACGCGCCTTGTGTACTTGAGCCCTAAATATGGATAAATCATGAAACACACCCTACAGCATTCCATAAATTCTCAACTATGGTTTAGTGGCTTACTGTAGAAAGACCATTTAATCCTTTAGCTCACTGGACTGCATATAAGTGCTTTTGGGTTTTAAAGAAATCTGCATTCAATGAAAGAAAGCAGTGAAAACACATTCACTCTGTTGTTTGGTCAGTGAGTTGCTGCATGCTGACTTCTACTGTCAGTGGCCAAACAAAAAGTTTTGTTCATGCAAGAGCTGAACAGAATTCCCCACATCCCCCTCATTGTCTCCTGTTCACTCCCTGATTCCATCTGTGTCTCAAACACTCCTACTCATTCAGGCCTGCCTCATTTTGTGTAGCTGCTGTAAGGCCTAACAACCCTTGTCTTGCTTAATGATTTCTAAACTATGCTGAATACCCTTTCTAACTATCTTTCTATATTTTCTGCATCCTAGAAAACTGTTTTTAAACCTCCTTCTCCTACTTCCTGTAAGAAATACTTTTTATCTGATTCACAAAGACGAGATTAGCAGAAATACGACACAAATACACACACTGACAAAACAATGTCAATTCCACAGCTAAGGCAGGAAGGGAGTGATGTGCAGGATTGGATGTCCCAGAAGCCTCTTCTGAAGCAGACAGGCTCTTATCAGACTCTCAGCACCAATGGAAACAATGTGACTTCCTTTTGCATTTTCCTCACTCTTCAAAAGAGGGAATTTTAGAAACTAAAGTGCCAAACTAAAGTGAACTGAGTGTCTATGCTTGAATCCAATTTCACACAAAAGCAAATTGCACTCACCTGAATCTTTTCCTTGGAACTTCTCAGTTCCTCCACCATTCTTTCCCTCTCTGCCAGGAAACAATGTAATAAATCTAACAAAAAACACAAAATGCATTATTAAATGTTTGCTTATTTTGCCACAAAATGATGCCACTTTGTAACCTTTAATACTTTATATTTACTACCATGAAAGCATAAATGCAGTGCTTTAACTGAGCAACAATAGATAGACAATAACTGCATAAAAGAAAATCTGTAGTCTTACACTTAACACTTTTCAGATTTCAAAAGAACTGTGATAATGAGTGAACCAGGTTCAAAACCCACATGTATTTTGTATAAACATATCTAAATATGATGTAAAAACAGTATATAAAATAGTAGATGTCAACCTTTTTCAAAGTAAATTTACCTTTAAACCTACAAAACATCCTAAGAAATCAACCATAGATGTCCATTGAATCAGTCATAAGAACGCTGTGAATTTTCAACGTTTTAATAGTTAATGGGTCACATCACAAAGATTTCCTGACTCACCGTTTAGAATATTTGTAGATTCTTCCATGTTCAGCTGCATAGTTTTCACACACTCCTCGAGGAGTTTTGTGTCTACATCAGTGTTCCCATTAACAAACATGTGAGACACTTTCCCAAGTGGATGTGTTTTAAGTATCTCTTCTGGTTCCTTCTTGGACTCCAACATGGGCTCATTCTGAAGGGTAACGACAGGTGGTAGACTGACAGTATCTTTAGCTGCTTCTGGTCCAGTTATGCTTGTGCACTTGGAAATGGAAACCAATTCACTTTTTGGTGACCAGGTAGAAACAACACTATATGGTGAGTTGGGAGGTGTTTCATATGTGTCCGCAGCAGTCTCTGAAGAGAAGAGAGGCTTGGTAAAGTTCTTACAATGCCAAGACTCTTCAGATAAAACAATTGGTGCATTTTGTGGATATGTTTATCAAAAAAAACAAACTATATTATTAAGATATGATATATTTATTATTTACAAATTATTATTATTATATCAAAAACAGTTAGAGGTTGTGTTTCTATTTCAGGGTTTTTTTTTGTGTGGACTGGGCTCACAATGTATTAAGTGAGCCGCATCTCCCTATGATGCGGTCAAGCCAAATTTTCCATGCAACAATGAAATTAAACATTAAGGGCATTAATTGGGGCATCAAAACATTTCCTTTAATAAGTAACTTTTAGCGTAAGTAATCAACAAAGTAATTGAGTTATTTTATGAATGTAACTACACAACATTGGACATAATATCATGAGCAGTGTGTATCATTACACCCCTAAAAGGAATTTATGGAAGTTGGACAATCAGCTGTTTTAGAATCTTCTAAAAGCTATGTTAAGTTTCTGAGAAAAGGCTTTTCCCTTGTGGCGTCTTCTGAATTCAAACTAAGAACAAATCTGACTGAATGGGAATAAGCGTGGGTGGTAATTCTTCATCAAAAAGCTTTTGTCATCAAGCTGGTTGGGGAAAGTTTGCTGAGTCAGTGAGTCTGGACATCTGGACCAATAACAGAGGGTAATCCACAATACTGTATGCCTATATTGACTCTCAGCCATCCCTAATGCATTTCATAACTGCTGCTTACTTCTTAGTATAATAGACAACACATTCCACTGAGCATTCATCATTTGTTAATTGCAATGTAATAATATAATAATCCCTTTCTTATATACCGCTGTGCCATGCAGTCACAAGCAAATAAGTGTGTGTGCAGGTGTGATGGCTGTCAAAATTACCTGATGACAAATGTCTCTCTTTTGCAGAATTATTCCCCATTTTAGAATCAGCTTATTTCAATCTAGATTAAACAAAAGAAAAATGAATTCACACGTTTTGGTTTCCACAACACGCCACACAAGTGGCCTATTCCTTGAGCTGCACTCTTGGTTTATACACTCACTGATAAAAAGGATTGTACACTATCCACACTCATAAAACCACTTGCAGGATTCTGACTCTAAGAAAAATCAAGCAAGCCAATTTGAATGTGGTTTGTAATGAAGTTTGCATACAAATGCAAAGCACATGGGCCGTGCTCCACTCTCACTGAGTTCAGTGTAGTTACCTCGTCAATTCAAATTAATTATACAATAGCTACAAATACACTTATAAATTAATAACTTTTACATTTTTTATTTTACAGGTATTCAAATATCTAAGGTTTTCACAAATTTTTTTCAATGTTTTAATTATGTTTATAGCTTTAAACAAATTGTTATTTCAATATATGAAAAGTAAAACTAACTTTTTCAGTACTGTTGTGGTGTACAGTACTCTTTCTTTACTTTGACTGGTATTAAATAGTACCATCCGAGGCATTAAATGTTCCGATAAAGGTACAGTTATAGATAAAGTACAAAACAGTTCCTTGAGGTTCTTTATTTGCACCATGGTGTACCATTTTTCTGAGTATAGGTACAGTTTAGTACCTGTTTTAAGTATTATTTTAACTGGCTATAAATATACCAGTAATGCTACAGTTATTGATAAAGGTACAAAACAGTTCGTTGAGTACTTTAATCATACCATTGTGTACCATTTTTCTGAGTGTACATTTTAGTACCCATTTTTAGTCTAATTTTAACAAGTTCTAAACAGTGCCCACCAGGGTTTAAATGTACCAAAAAAAGTACAGTTGATATAGGTACAAACAGTGACTTGAGGTTCCTTAATTGTAACATTGTGGACTACAATTTCTGTTCAAATGGTAACTTCATATAAAAAACAGTAAAGGAAATGACCTAGTCAACCAAATATTTCATATACAGTATTAATAAAACTGATAGGATTAACTAATAATGTAATATTTAAATCGATGCATTAAATTGTCGTTATTACAACAAAAAGCTGCTCGCGGTTAGTCAAGTGCTAAACGTGCACCGTGTTTCAACAGCCACAGTTATTAGAACAATGCACACATTACATGGGCGCCATCGGCACAAACAACTTTATCTATTAAATCATTAATCTCGAAAAGGTTTTACATACCTAATATTACCACATGTGAGGTCTCATTTTCGACGGGGCAGAGCGTAAGTTTTACATGTGGCTGGTGGTGTCTCGAATCCCTCTTAACGTTACGCGGAGTCGAGCAACTGACTGCAGGATGTCGGTATGAAGGTCGGTGGTAAACTGTCCTTTTGCCCCCTCGTCAGGATTGAGTAGTAGGTTGCTTCTAGCTGCCAGGAACTTATAATAAAGCTCACGTTTTCAGCTTTTGAATGAGCGACAAATAACATCCTGTATCCACCCATTAAATGCCATTCATTTGGCTAGGGCCACGTGTGAGATCTTTCCATTTACATCATCACTATTATGGACTTATGTTTACTCTGAGGTGTAAGTTATACTTGGGTCATAACACAACCATCTGTATGATGATTCACACTTAACATGATCCAAAAGGCTTTAGTTTGAACACACAGCAACTTATCTGGATTTTTTTTATAGTTAATGTTTCTCTATCACACACACAAAAACCCCCACTCACAATATCAAATGTATTTCTTTATTTGCATACAATGTGAAATCACAATGTTCAAAGACCTCTTGTTAGTTCAGAGGAGATATCTAACGCAAAATCCATATAAAAAAAACCTAATATACATTACAGGATATATTCAAATACTCTGATATTAGTAGCATTCAATGTCATACAGTACAGTTATAATGACATTCATGCTAAATATAAGGACCAAACATTTGGATAAAAGCCCGACTCATTCACAGTATGTTTACACCCAATTAACAAATCAGTCCTAATCTTAAGGAAGCGATTTGGCTTAAGGGTCATGCCTACCATATGGTCATACTGTAAACAAACCTGCCAGTGTCTATGTGCAAATCTAGGCCATTTCCAGTAACATTTAATAAAACATTGGTTTATTCATTTGCAGATACACAAAGTATATTTCTCATCTCAAAACTTTCCTCAGAATCATTTGTGGAAATGGAATTGACAAAGCATTCTTTCTAAAAGGCACAGTCCATATCACTTATGACTAAATAGACGACTATTCCACATCTTACACAGTAAGACCTCATTAGTGTTTCTGTCAAACTCATACATATGTCTTCACAGGTTGCTGCGAGTCACTGATGCTTTTGATGGATTCATCCCTTCTGTCATTTTTGATGGAGGCCATAGCAGCATTGGCGGGAGTCATACGCCCTCGGGCTGAAGGAGATCCTGGGCTATCCACATGACTGGCAGGTCTGGACATCCACTGTAGGAGACGGGTGGATGGTCTGTGGTGAAGAGAGAGTTGGCGGGGGCTTTGTCCAGACATTACAATCCCTAAAGCTCCCAGAACAGCCAAACGTGGAAATTAGAGTCCGCTGGTCACCGTTTTGTACAGTTGTAGTCTAAAAGAGAGTTGAAAAATATTTAACATTCAAGTAATGTGTACATTTAACTGCACAGAACATGACAAATGGTTCACAAAAATCTGTAATTGCTTGTAATTGAGTTGAAATTATTTTTAATGACAACTAATTTCACAAACAGCTAATTAAAAGCTTAATTTGGGATGAGTAAATGATTAACTACACTAAGAAAGAGGGTTACAGATGTTTATGTATTTGTAAGACTGCATCAGCATCATGAAACATCAGAGTTAGCCCAAATTATAACCATATGAACTTAAGATAGACAAAATATGATACTTTAAATTTTTTGGTAAGTCTTGTACCAACCTGCAAGTAGTGGCTGTATCTTGCTGTAAAATGGTAGAATCCTTTCAAATGTTTGTGAGCTAGACCTCTCGTGGTTGCTTGTTTCTTTCCTGTCTGTGAGCGTCTACCTTTTGATTAGCGCTTATATAGGCGATCACCATCTGTCTGACTCCTGCTGAATGAGATTAACTAAAGAGGCTAACAGTTTGTGCCATCTTGACTATGACGACGACAACAAGGTTGTGGGGTTAAGTGCTACGTGCTTCTAAAGCTCACCATGTGTACTGCTGGAAAAAGTTGTAGTCCAGTGACATGGCCTAGTTGTTCACTAAATAAAATGGAACAGATAAAACATAAACTAAAAATACAAAAAACAAAAAAACCTTGTTTTAATATAGGGGCCTTTGTATATAAATCCTATATACACAAATTGTTGTTGTTATACAACAATAACCAAACTTTTTATAAAATAAGAGGGATAGCTTGAGTTTTGACACACCAAACTGTAGTGTAACTACAATAAATGTCCAATCTGAGGTGGAAAATGAGTATTGGTACTGAAAATATATTGTTTATGAGATATCCACTGTTCAATGGCAATCCATAAAATGATTCCAGATACTATAGTAATCATATTATAATTGTAGTAATAATTGTGAAATAATTTACACTGCTGCCTCTATTTGCCCGTTATATATGTGCAATTATGCTATATGCACATTTTCATCTGCATTAGAGGATAGCCAGCTTGGTCACTTCCAACCAGTGTCCATTGTTGTCATGGTGTTTTTTTCCATCAACCAAGCTCTACAGTTATAGTGTAAATTGCAATTTGCATATTTATCTGTAGTAGGTTCGGTCCTGGGGTATCATCAAAGGTAGGGGTCTGCACATAACTACACAAAAATATAAATTTATTTCCAGAGTTTTGTTAAATTACCTTACCCTCTCTAACCTACATTAGAAGCACCTCAGAGCTTAAAAAAAAAAAAAAACGCTGGAGGTTGCTCACTTTTGGTCTAGAACCTTCACTCAAACATCATTTGAACAAGCATGAGAAATGAGCACACATAGACATAAAACGAGTTATCCGTCTCGTCGAGTACAATAGATGTTCCAATAGAAAAATGTTTACAAGATATTTACAATAGAAAAATCCAATGACTGTTTAAATGCTGAAACAGTTGATAATAAAATAGTTTTGTTTTTATTTCAGTTTCTGTTTAACAGTTTTGCTTTAAATTGTGAATAGATACAGAGTTTTCATATTGTTACACCTCTAATAATTTCATATGTATATACAACACTATGCTGAAATATTTCTGAAAATTAAATTCTTGCTGCACATATTATTTTCATTTGGCATAATAGCACTTTTGTGTGTGATGGCAAAATTAACTAAGTTGGCATACTTATAATTTCCTGGTTCAAGAAGTTCACTGTTCACTCAACCAGTTCACTGCCATATAAACCCTGAATAAGACTTATCAAATAAATTAATTATACGCACATGTAATGATATCATTTAAATGTATGCATGCCGTTAGCAAGAGAAGGTTATAACGATCATCCTCGCAATTTGTATACATGTGCACACACTACCATTATTTCAACAGAAGATCTAGGACAAGATGGGAAGCAGGAAATCAGTGTGCTGAGCTAACCATAGTTGGATCAATAAACCACCACCAATCGAAGCACCAGGCTGTGCCACAGTGCTGTGAACTTGTCCAAAGAAATAGGAATTTACCAATAATTTCAATCAGCTCTATTTGAGATGACATTTTGAGAGAAACAGTATTTAATTTAAAATAGTTTGATAAAGATCTAGATGTACTGAAGTCCAAGGGATTTTTCTTTTATACCATATCCCTTAGTGCGTAATTTAGTACGTTTCTGCAGATTAGCATGGCCCCTCGAGAAAAATGCATCAGCATTTCCAGTTGTTAACTCTAATTGCGCCATTGGGTTTAAAGGATATAGTGAGATCTGTAAAACCATGATGCTTACCAGTTCTTGTGAACTTAATAAGGATTCACAAGGGGCTATCGAAGATGAACAAATACAGTATTTTGTCAAAAAATCTTGCATCCATAGCTTATTCACCACTATACAAGTAAGCTAAATGCTAATTCTGGTTCAGCAAGCGTCAAACCTCGCATTAGCACAATCCATGAAGTTTTAGTGTAGAAAAAAAACAACCATCAAATGGAACTTCTCTGGAGAGCTGCTGACAACATAATTAGGAGGGAAGAATATGACATTTTCTCTTCTTACATAAAGTGCATTCTCCAGCCACAACATTTCATCAGGTCCACACTAAGTAAGACTCAGCATAATGAGACAGTTCTTTAGGAGACCTTTAAATAAATGAAAAAAAAAAAAATCTTTTTGCATGTCTAAAATAAAAAGCTTTTATGAGTGGCAGATATTCGATCAACCTCTTTGCAAGATTGCCTCTCATCTGTTTAATGGATATTCAGTGCAGATCCATAAACTCTAACTAATAAACCATATTATAAAAGCAGTAGTGATTCTATAGCCTGCTGCCATGCTGTTTACATTCTACAAGGTGATTGGCAACTTTATTTTGGGTGCTGTAATTCCCAATCACACCTGTTGCATCTTCTGTCCCACATTGCAGCACCCGTGGGAACCCTTTATGAGAGAAACAGCAACTTGTGAATGCTGTATGGTTAGAAAGCACTAAAACACATTTTATTTTTGGAGTCAGAGCAGATCCTATAATGAGATCCCTCAAGTATCGTAGACAGTGTTGTTTGTTTACCGAAAATTATCCTGCCTTGACGTCATTGGTAAGTCGCTAATTCCATTTAAATGGAGAAGGTAATGGATCACTCTGAACGGAAGTCGAAATGTAAAAATAGTCGACCCCCCCCCCCCGCCCCATAGTTTTCTGGATTCTAAGGTGGTGTTTTCATTACAAATAACGTCATAAGAACATCCTAAATGTATAAGAGCACATTCTCATGAGATCAAGATTGACTATGACCTTCAATTTCTGGCCTGATAACATGCTCAAAAACTGACAAAAAAAAAGGGTTTGAGTGGCTGGTAAAGGTAACCATCCTCATTTGCAACCTGTTTGTTTGTAATCATTGTTTGTGCATTAAAGGTTTCTGAGCTCCAGAAAGACCCTTGCCTCTTTTATACAGTGATGTCCTGACATTTCTGAATTCTGAGTTGTCAAAGGATCTACGGGAAAAGATAGTTGAACTGTACAGTAAAGAATTTTTTTAAAGTATTACAATAAAGTACAGAAATTTGCCAAGGTATGTACATTTATGAGCACAACTGTAATATGACTTATTGTCCTGCTTTTGATTGCAACCTTTTAAAATCCATATAAAAATCAAGGCTTCAAGAGATCATGAAACTTCACACACATTTTCAGGGAATAAGGCGCAATATTTAAGCCAGTGGTTCTCAAACTTTTTTGGTCAAACCCCCCTTTAAACCTTTAAAAGAATCTGGGCCCCCCCAGATATAAAATAATAATTATTTAATAATTTTTTTGAATGTAAAATAAATGTAACTACTCCTTAATGTTAAATGACACATTATTTATAACTTATTCAAGCGACAATTCAGTTGCATAGAAACAATTGTATGCTTTTTGTTCTAATATAAATCCTTTTGATTTTTGTCAGCTTTTGAAAACCCACATTAATGAAGGATCAAACTGTCCAAGTGAATGAAGAAAAATAGCATTTTTGAAATTTGTTTAGTGAAAAAAAAACCCCTAACAGACTAAAGACAATGCATATCGATCATCATCTTTTATCATCAGGCTCAAGAAACAGATCACAGATAAACTATTGGCTGCGCCCACTTCACATCTTGAAATTTATTTTAGCGTGAGAAATCGGAGGTGTAGCGTGAGAGACCACTCAAATGCGTGAGTCTTACGTTCAATGTGTGAGAAACGGCAGCTCTGTAGTTTCACTCGTGAGTATGGATGCGGAAACATCAGTGCAGCCAATGATAACATTAATGATATAGTTCCTTTAGGTGACATACAAAAAAATACAGGAAAAATGAAAATGTTATCCTTTTGAAAGCCCTGTTCTAATGGTGACAGTAATTCAAATCCTGAAAATCCATCCCTAGTGGCCATTTCTTAACAATAATGCATCAAACAGTTATGCTAGCAAAGATTACAGCACAGTTTGGGCTGTAAATGACACAATCTTTGTATTGTCTACTCTGGACATTAACTTTTTTTTTTTCATTAACAGCAGTTTTTATTTTTTTGTTGTATACACATAGCATGATCTATGTTAACCACTCAGAATGTAGATGTAGAATCTTGGAAAATATTTCGTTAAAAAAATCTTACATATTCTACTTTTGTTGGAACTGTAAACAACTGAACCATTACCATGTATGCAAAAACTTGACAACAATTGGAGAACTTAGAAATGTATTCTCCTTCTTAACCTTTGTGGAAATTCTGGATTCATATTAATTCCCATATTAAAGGCTGAAGTTGTGTAAACATATTTTGTTCCATTGAGTGTCTATGAGTGAGTTGTCTAAATGCATGTACACCTCCTCAAGGCTGCACAGACATGCTCACAGTCACATGGCTTTTCACATCAGTGTTCCAAAGTAGCTCAGGACAGAGAGCTCTGTTTTGGGTGAAACAATGTTAATGAGGAGGTTACCATGAGAAGTCATGATGCAGACAGAGTTTAGTGAGGGACTGCTGACGTTGTTGTAAGGCTAAGATAATTAGCTGCTAAGAGGCTAAAGCACATTAAAATGAGCAGTGGAAGATCGATTATCTGGCAACCCTTTTCCTAGACAATGGTTTTCATTCTATGGTAACATGCCTTCTGGAGATCTTAGAGAAACGTAAAGATATCAGTACCAATATATTTTCACGACTAATGCAAATGCAAGATAAACTGGAATGTAATACTCTTGATCTTCTAAAAAAGAATCATATTTTTGCTGCAGCTGTCTGCGCCAGCATCTCCAAGACTCAAACAGCATGACTGAATATTTCGGTCATAATGAGTTCTTATAATCAGAGACCTGCTGCTTGTTCCCAGTTGTTCTCTTCTCAGGCATTGAATTTGGGGGCGTCACCTCTTCTGTTCTCTCTGCATGGGCAGAATCTCTGCTTGCCAATACTCAATAAGAGTGCAGACAACAGCAACCTCGTCTGTAAGGCAAGAAAGTCAAAGAAACGAATGAACAAATGTTTGCCTAGCTTTAATGCATTCATTTGTTTTAATAATTATTAATTATAATAATTGATAGGTTTGTATTTCATTGATTCTATTTCATTGATTCTGTTAGTGCCTGGATTTATTTGGATGTGTTTAAGTATTAATTACTTTGATGGGAAAAACCCTACTGCAAAATAATGGTAAGATCATGTGAAAATAACATTGTATTGGGGGGGAACTTGGAAAAACGATATGTCGTGGAAACAGAGTCAATGTTTAAGAGTCACTATGGACACCTGGAGAATGTCCTCAATCCTTGTAGCACGTCAACAACACACTAATCACCTTATTTAGGTGTCAGTTGTCACGTGTATGCATGCCCTTATACTGATATTCAAGAAGACATGCTAGTAAAAAAAAAAAAAAAATTCAATATACAAATAAAAAAGAATTACTTCAAACAGTGCACCTACTGTACTGAAGATGTTTTAAAACTGCACTTTGACTATGTTAAAGCTAAGATATGATTATCAACTAAATACAGTACAGTAAAAGGATCAAGTTTTACATTTAGTTTATATTTCTATAGTACAAATAGTAAGTACATTATGGTACAATGTAAATTAATTAGTGTATTATTAATACAGTTTTACTTTAACCAGTTTAAGACAATCTTGCAGCCATTTCTTCATGTAAAATGATCAAGCTAGGTTTAGAAATAAACAGCATTTACATGACAACAATAGTACCACACAGTTGTGGTTGTGCCACATGACACAGCACACACACATTCTGTCTTCACAAGTTCTAAACTGTTCTACTCAGATTCCTCTTGTGATTGAAAGGCACAAGGAAAAAGAATGTAAAAGGATTAAGTCCTACATTCCGTTAGGAAATAGTTGCATTTCCATCCACCTATTTTTATGCAAATGTCAGTCTTTTTTTAGCAATTTATTACTTTTTGGGGAAAAAAGTGCCATGGAGTTTTGCATTTTGGAAAAAATCTTTAACTATAAAAATCTGGTTTTGTGTCTGTATGACTGAGATGCTACATAACATTTTAGAACTGAAAATTTACATTTTCGTCAAACCACTTTCATGCTCAAAAAAACTTTTATTTGAAATCAAATTCATTAAAATGAACTTATGGCTTTAGAAAAACAAAAAAAAATAAATTCTCCATATGCTTCTTTTTCTGATTATGGTTCATTGTCAGCCTTATTTACAAAAGTCCTGCCAGTTTCCTGCTAATAAAAAATATGAACATATTCGGAGAGGTGCATTTTGTTGGAATGGCATTGAAGGAAATGTACTTACTTTTGTGGTTTATACATGTTAAGAAATACACCCCTTTTTCCACCATAGTTTAATCCTAGAGTACTATAGATTCAAATGTTTGATGCTCAGTTGTGGATGGACAAGGTGCTCTCACTGACCTGAAGGTAACGTGCTGTTGTCTTTGTATTCATGGAGCTGAATTTTTAACTGTGCTTCATTTTTTCCCAGATAAGCCCTGAGTCCACAAAGCCTGGAGATCTCAGTAGAGGGCAGTGTCCCACAGGAGATGCGAGAGAACAGGGAATCAGCGGCAGGGATTGAGAGACTGGGACAACTTTGTCCACTGGTGCCTGATGGGAAGAACAGCAATAAATACAAAGAGAAAGAAGACATTTCATCACATTTACAGAATAAACTTTGCATTCCACGAATGTGATCATCCCATAGCAAATGAAGAATAAAGTATTACATTATTTCAAAAGTTAAGTAAACAATATGTTTTGAGCTCATCTATCTAATTTTTTCATGTATTTGCAGTTTACTTCAAGTAATTGCATGTTAATTAAGATAAATAATGGAGTAACTTGTTAACTATTTTTATTTTAGGATTAGGAGACACTGATTGCCTGAAAATTACATCCTGAAACCCGGGTTTGTGATGAAAATGTGTTAAACCTCTATTATTCATCAAATAAATCCACTCAAATCTTGCTCATCCGCAAAAATGTCTAGGACTTGCAGAATACTTTTAATTTACCAGATGACTGGTGCTCGGCAAGATAGACCTCCTGAGTTGTGCGAAGGAAATCTAGCAGCTCTTCTGAATCTCCCTCTTCCTTCTGTGTGTATGTGAACTCAACAGCCCTGGGACGAGGAACCATTCCCTGAGCAAGAAGCTTCTCTTTGTGACGTTTCTTCTTCATCTTCCTCTTCCGGTTCTTGGTGAGCTGCTCTGAACTCATCAAGGTTACATGACTCTCTTCATAATCGATGGGTGCAGCCTTTTTCTGATCGCCTACATCGCCCCCTGCTGGACAGGTAGTTAATTCCAATGGTGTGATGGGAAACACTTTTTTCTTCCGTCTCCTTTTCCTCCTTTTATGCAACTCTGCATCTGGAAAATAAAATATGACACCACTGTGAACAGAGTTTTCGATTCTCCTATTATAGTGTACACATTGCAAAGGGCTTTAAAAGCTGGACAGACATCAAATTCTTTTTTTTTTTTTAAATAAAAAGGTTCAAAAAGGCCTTTTTGGAATGAATCAATCAATTCACTGTACTTACATGCCTCTCAGGGTAGACAATCAAACCCAAAGTTTCCCTTTGTGTACTAAAATAGGAGTAATTAGCCATGTTTGATGGCTCAAACCTTCCCTACCCCTACCCTCCTCTGGACTTTAGAAAAACATCTGAGATTTGCTGAGTTTTTACATTTTTCCAAGCAGTATTCAGTGGAGAGAAACTGACCTCATATCTGGGCAACACCACAGGAAGCAAAGGCACTGCTCATCAGAATTTAAGGCTCACACAATGAGGCCAGTTTGCATGCATGTATGCTCTGGTGAGATACTGAAGTTATTGAGTTTTTGCCTCCACTTTTTATCTTAAGAATGTTAGTGGTCATTTTCATGGAGACAATATTAAATGACCACTATTTTCTGGGGCATTATGGGAAAATATATCCACCCAACCAATCAATCAATTGGCAGTAGAACTACTAACGTCTGATCAATTAGATCATCATAAATAACCTTCTTATAGGTTATTTACAAGGACTGCTAAGAGATCTTCAAAAGTTGAACAGAACCATTCTTTTATGATTAAATCAATATAATATTTAATAACCTTCATTATCAGAGAGTTCTGAAGGCGAAATAGAACAGTTGAACTCACCAGATTGGCACCAACTCAAATCTTTTAACTGTGACTCGGTCTGTAGAGTGTTGGGCAAAGTTGCATCAGACTGTTGAAGTTATGGCCATTTTCAAAGGAAAACTTTCTGCTTTCTCATGTTACTGGACATATTTTCCAGCAGAATTCCAGCATGGAATGTCCAGAGTACCCTGGATATGAACATTACTTGCTACTAAATTTGATATCACTAACCATTTGTAACGTTTGTGTTATTGTGGCCGCTGTCATGAAAAGATCTCTGGCAGAAGAGTCCTGAAACAAATGGTGTACATGGCCTTTTAACTCACCAGCCTGGCTATCCTCAGACTCAGTGGGACTTTGGCTGGATGGGGTGACTGGGTTATCTCCAGCAACTATGAAATAGCCTTCTGGAGGAGGAGCAGCAGTGTAGAGCTTTTCACCTTGCACTGCAGAACACTTCACCTTAGCTATAAGACAATATTAACAAGTAAATTGCAGACTTAATAATCCTTTAAAATTTATGAATGAAGCAAACTCAGACCTGACTTTTTCGGTGGGATGGACTTGTCAGTTTTTTCCACAGGGGGTTTAGAAGCAGGTAAGTGGTGGTCCTCTGCAGTAGGCTGCAGCAACCTCCTCTCCTCTGATGCAGGATACAGTCGTTGCAGTACCTTCAGCTGAAACACTGCATGTAAAAAAGTATGTCATTTGCCATTATGTTTCTACCTCATACGCAACTCTGTTCTGTATGGGCCAAACAAACGCTGCCACAAATCGAGTGTGTGTGTGTGTGTGTGTGTGTGTGTGTGTGTGTGTGTGTGTGTGTGTGTGTGTGTGTGCGTGTGTGTGCAACCCAGGCAACAAACTCACATAACAAAAGTACAAACATACACCATATCTGTCTAAATAAACTTTAAGTAGCCAACTTACCATCTTTTCTAACAGACATTATCTGTTTACATCAACTTGTCGTATGCTACTAGATGCAAAGTGCTAAATTTCTCACTTCTGAAATGTGGAATTCAAGCAAATCAAAGGAACCTATAACCTAAAAAATGTCTAAATATTTACGCAAAATACAACATTTAGCGGACGAAAGAAGACGCCGTATTACAAAAACACAACAATCCGTTTCTTCTTGGTGTGGCAGCTTATATCCGACCTCACCTTCATGGCGGAGGCTGAGCTACAGAGGCCGAGCCCTTAGCGCTCGTCACAGCGCCTCTAGCGACGTAGGTTAACTACTACACCAACACCTCCAGCGGCCACAGCATCTTATGCGCCAGCGGGGAGGCGACCGGCGACCACATGCACTTCAAACTTCGCTTTTCTTCTAACCATGTCAGTAAGCCGAAACAACATTTAGAATGTCAGCGTGGAATAAGGTACGTGCTTTAGCCTGCAGAAATATTTTCTCACACGAGTAGAATCAAGCAGAGCACCAGGAGGTTCAATGCACCTGACATCACCTGCCATGTCTTAATTGATTGCTTGTCCGATCACGTGCTTCGTTCCCCTCGGGGACCGTCGAGTTCGTCTCTGCAAAGCTTTTTTTTATCAACCTGACATTGTGTTGCCACATATTACATTAGAATACACTATTTTTTTGCAGAGCAATTTATAAAAAGTTAATTACAAATGCGTCATAGAAGATAATTCCTGACAATTTTATGTTCAATTTTCAGATATTAAATGTGTTGGATTTTCTTTATGTAACTGATAACTAAAAGTTTTTTTGAATTTTGAATCTTTTTCTGTTTGTTGGACAATTTTTTAAAATGCCCTTTTTAAAATGCTTCAATAAACGTCTATCTTCTTTCATTTACATGCATTTAAAATTACGGTAGCTTTATGGTCAGTTTTCCACGAATAGCAATTCAGTGGTTTAATGTACAGAAGAAATACTGCATTTATGCTATACAAGCCATTCTCAGACAGATTGAGTTTTACTTCTTGTAAAGATGCTGGATGGATTTGGCTGTGGATATCTAATTTTTGCCTTGAAAAGGATTTTCAAGAGTGTGTGTGCCTGAGACAATGAGAGAAAATCTGACAAATTGGATCGATTATGAAAACAGCTCTCAAAAATGGCTGTAAGATGCCCATTTTCATAACATTACATAAAGCAGAGTTAGTGCAAAGCTTCCCAGATACAGCTGTCTGTCAGTGGAAGTGCAGGGTGCATCGTTGAGCATTCATTTGCAGTTTCAAACAGCAGCTCAGCAGTAATAACTCTGACTAGAATCAGCTCTCAGTGTGCGCCACAATGATGATCGACAGCTTGATTTACTTCACGGTTCTGCAGGCATGCTGAAATATTGTAAAAGGTCTCAGTTGACTGCTCTAAAAATGTTATTGTCTTCTGTAGCGGGATGCCATACAATTTGTAAATTTATTCTGACATTTTACCAAATTTGTTCGATAAATGACCATAGTTTGAAAATATATTTTTAACAGGGGCCATTTAGAAGCAGAACATTTAGACATTCAGCTTAGCACTCAGTCATACTTTTAAAACTCATTTTAAACCAGACTTGTTTTGAAATCATTGTAAAACATGTTTTTCACTAAAGAAAAGTAATTCTCATGAAAATTAGCGTGACCTTGGATTTTTGATCAAATGTTTCTGTGGTTAAAGAGCATGCGAGCTATACAGTATATATGATGTGGTTCATGATTCAGAGTTCTGCACCTCATAAATAGTGGAGCCTTTTGAATAAAACACTTCTTGAAATGGCTTTTATTCCTTGTCGGTATCTGGAGCCACAAAGGCTTTTCATGTTTAGCATGTGTGCTTCTGTCTTTAGCTTCAACTCGCCTGGACTGACAGCCCCTCCTATAATTAAGTAGTGAACCAATTGATCCCTTTGTTTGCATGAAAATCGTTCTCATTTTGATTATTTAATATTTCCTTAAATTTTTCCTTAAATCTTTTCCAAAGCCCATGTGTTCATGTCAAGTCAATAGTTTATAAATCTTAAAAAAGGGTTAAATATTGTATTAGAGGCTGTATTCAAAGTGATATAACTGATTTTATTTGCTGTAGCCAAGCCAATATATAGAGATTAACTCTAACATTAAAAAACATTATTTGTGAAGCAGGATTGTATGACATTAGGTTAAAATTGTTTGCAGTGAAGGGGTTTTGAGGAATTCTTCAAAATGACGCACATTCTGGGATATTACCTTTGATCACTGTATCTAGGCCTAGAAACCTAAACATTTTAATTACAATTCATTACCCACATGCTGTTAAAAATCATGCTTGTCAGACCTACGTTTCACGCTCCCTGACTCTCTATGATCAATTCCTGCCCTCTTGGATCTCCCGTGTCTCCTTGCTGTGTCTCTACTAGGTTGCCTCTATCCCCATTCCAGTTTTACTCACCTCTCCCCACCTTCTCACTGACTCTCCTCCTCCTGTGAAGAGATTTTTTTTGGTTTATTTTACAACAAATTGACATGGGAACATATTGTCACTGACCCTTCCATAGCAACTAAACTGTTTACCTTAGGAATCAAATTGCTAAATCTTTCTCTTAACATCTATGAAAATATGAATATATACTTATTTTGACATGGGGAACATTATATCATGTCACTAAGACATGATATACGGAGACGTGGGCTGGGTTGTGGTACTTCTTGACGACATTGACAACATTTTTAAAAATGGTTTTAAATGGCACAAGTACAAGCCAACATCAAAGTTTAGCCATCAAGCTGTTGTTGTTCTCCTTCCCCCAGTCGCCATAAGAATCACTGCACAACAGTTCTTTTAGACTTCAGCGCATGCGCTTTAGAAGTTTTTGATGAGACTTGTAGCTATTTAGAAATTTAGAGAGCTATGATTAGACAAACTGTGTCTGATTATATATACACAGCGATACTCTGATTAGGCTCACTGTGAGATTACACCCACCCGAATGCTCTGTAAACTAACAGACTCAACAGATTCCAGCTGAGGATTTTTGGAAGTGTTACAATAGTCATTGAAAAAAAACAGCATATATATGTAGTGATTCTGAATAAGTGCAATGGAAACGAGTGGTTTAATGTGTAAATGAGTCAAGATAATGTTTTGGAGTTTATCTGGAACATTTTTTGCTTTGAAAGTGAATCAAAGTTAGGCCGTGCTGCTCATTACCAGTAGAGATCCTATGTGTCCTTTTGCAAAGACTTGTCAGCATTTGCACGATCCCTTGCTTCAATTAGGGCCTGACTCTTGTGCACTATTTGAGCCTGCAGTGTGTGTCTTGTCTGTTGTGTTGTGGGAACTTTGAAACTGCTCTAGCGTGAATTTTCTCACACATCCTGATTTCAGTTTAATTTCCCCTGTCCTTCTCTCTCGTTCCCTAACTCAGGGCTCATCTGAATCATAAGACGCTTTACAGCTTTATTTCTCTAGGGGTGTTATGTTGGGGATGCAGGATTAAGTTGAATCTACTTTGAGTTGTACTGCATGTCAGGTCAAAATTCTGAGGAATATTGTTTAAAGTCATATTAAAATATTTAGTTGATAAAATCACTTTAAAGGTTCTGGGTTAACAACACATAAGGTAAAACCCTTAAAAACAGTGGTTTAGTTACAAAAATAACCCAACACCCAGAGTTAAATTCTCAAAAATACAATTCTCAAAAATAAGTTTCAGAATGAAATATTTTATGCTGTCACACCCAGATTTCCTCCTTGTGTTGGTTTCTTTTTATTGATTAATCAGTTTGAGCATTTGTCCTCATTCCTTACTTCTCCTTGGGTTATGGTTAAGGTTCTTTAGATCAATGTAGAGTACATTAGTGGCATGTGCCCTGCCCCCTTTTTTAAGTGATTTACATAAAGTGGTATGAAAAAGCCCTAATTTTGTAATAAATAATTCACACTTTCCATAAATCATCACTTGATTTTCACTTCTCCAAATTCAGTGTTCTGCGATGAACTGGCAACCTGTCCAGAGTTTACCCCCACCTCTCGCCCAATGTGCGCTGGAGGTAGGCACTGGCAGACCCCCGTGACCCCAAAAAGGGAATAAGCGGGTTGGAAAATGAATGAATGAATGAAATTAAAGTCTCATATATTATATATTTATCTGAAATTTTTATAATCCAGAAAAACAAATGATGTATAAAGCAAAATCATGTAAATATACAGGGGTGCACAACCATACCACTGTATACTACTCTATCTTGTGTCTCACTTTATGTTATTACCTTCACAATACAGTATAAAACTGAGTTTCATTCATTCATTCATTCATTCATTCATTCTCTTTAACTGTTTATTCCAGCAAGGTCTCCAACACAAATTGGGCAAAAGGTGGGGTAGACCCTGTACAGGTCACCAGTTCATCACAGGGCAACATTCACACATTCACAAACTCCTCTCAGGAAGGTCACTGGCTGGCCTCCAACAGGGTACAAACTGCGCATGATTAGGGGCCACTTTGCAATATAAAACATTTTGTGCAATATAAAAAATTTCTTTCAATAAGCTCTTAAATAATAAAATATAAATAACCATCACATATGTGCACCCATGAAAGTGTGAGCGTTCAAATTGTTATTATGTGTGTTGAAATGGTGTTTCTTTTTCAGATTTGAATTTCTTTAGCTGACTGTATGGAACCCAGAAGAAATGGCAGAGTAGCAAAGATAAAACTCAGAATCTCGGGTAGACAAATAGATATAGTCTCCAGCGATTCTTTCACAGCAAAGTGTTCCTGGAGATGAATCCTAATGTAATTAAACTGTAATCAGATTTGCTCATAAATGTGAATCAATTTCCTGTACAGTCTTGTACAGTCATCCAAATACAATACTTGGAAATCTTTTATTTTGACGAATAAAGGATCCCCCCTATCTCTCATGATTGTTGTCTGTCTCTGTGAAAATCAGAGAGAATGTTTCTCACTGAGTTGGTAATAAATTGTTCTTTTGTGGGTAAAAATAATTATGTTCTGTTCTATTTTTCTACATAACTCCATACTGATGATGGATGAATTGTAATATAGGCTTTTTCATATTAAGTGAGCAATTAATGTTTGTATGTCAAGGACAAAGAGGATATTTCGAAGTACCTAATGTTTTCATAGTGCTGGTACCACCCAACCACCAGATGGCGGCATCATACTTTCCTCTTGTGATGCTTAAGGGTTATGATGTATGTTGACTTTGACACAAGCCTAGAAACAAATTATCTGAAGCTTCTTGCTACAGAGCAGTTTAAATTGGAGTAACATGTAGTTAGCATCTAATCAGAAGAACATAAGTAGCCATATACTGTAGCAAGGAATTACAATATGTCAGTGCATTTAATTAATGTTGTGAATTATACACATTTCAAACTGAATTGAGTTTTAGGCCTGAGTTTTTATGCTTGTTTACAACATGATAAATTGTTAATCCTTGCTTGGCTGGCTATCTTTATTTGTGTATGTAATGGTAAGTTAAGACAGTCGTTAATCAAATCTTTTTCGTTTATAAATGCAAGATTGCTTACAGATTTTTTCCACATTAAAAGGAGGTGTATGTGATTTGTTGGTGCAAGGAGCAATAAATTAAAAAATGGATACTAATAACAACTCTTTTTGGTCATTCATGAAACTCCTCCATAGTGGACCTACCACCCACCATTGAGAAGCTCCACCCAATTTCACTATACTAGTGACAAACTAACACTGTAAGAGATCCTCAATCCAAAACCAATCACCCCCTATCACACAAATTTACATGTTTCACAGAGCATGACACTGGTTTATACCCCCCCACCCCCTTTCCTTCTTATTTTCTAAGTTTTCCAACTTCCACTGATGCCTTTCTTCTCTTCATGTGACAGGTTCTGCTGAGTATAGTGCATCACCACTGCTGTTTGCTTGCAGACAGGAACACAGGTAAAGTCATATAATCTGCCATTCTGATGAGAGCTACACAGCCTGAGCATTTTTTTGTGTGGCAACTGTGTATGTGCTTTACAGATGCTTATATAAGGATTCAGTTCCAGACTAGTGAGATCAGACTTAATATAGCTGAGTTATTAATCATTTTTGATGGCCGTCTCAGTTTATTCCATGTGGCCACTATGTAGCATTATAATTGGCACTATATAGATGTAAAAACACAAATGGCAAGTTTGTTTACAACTTCCTGCTTCATGGTAAAACATCGAAAGATGAACCGGACCAGACATTGCATGGCTGAGTTTTTTAAAACTGTCGATGGCAAAAAAAATTATTTGGCTGCCGTGCGCACATAGTTTAACAAAGTCAAAAAAGCTTTGGAATGTATCATCTCATGTCCCTTAAGATATGGTTTGATATAGTTTGGAGATGAACAAATGCAATTTCTAGGTAGAGTTTGTTAAAAAAATACATAGGCAAAAGTGTACACAGGCAAAAGTTTGTGCAAAATAACGGACGTTTTGTTGATTTTGGTGTGGATTTTGGTGACTTTGAGCATACTTAGGCTCTCTAAAAAATCACAGAACAATAATACTCTGAGCAGATATAATAGGGTTCTACGCACCCTCAAGCTCTAATAATATACGGATAGGCACAATGTTTTAAATAAAGGACTGACTGATCCAAGCTTTTCACACATCACAGTAACCCAAGAAATTTTTAAGAACAGGAGGTTCTTCTTTGAATGATAGTCGACATGTGTTTCCTGCACTTACAGTTTCATTATTTTAGAAACAACCGTTTGCACATATTTGTGATAATTACGCCCTGCATTTGAGAATGGACTGTACTTAGCATTAAAATGGTTGAACTGGAGGACTTTAAAAGCTAAAGTCTGTTTATAAAGCTTTGTATTCTTCATGTAGAGGCACTTTACGGTACACCGTACTTCTCATAACCACTTACTGCACAGTATGCTTTTAAATTTATGTTTTTCAGGGTTTGCCATTGTGTTAGCTGGGTTATGTGCAGACACAGGAAACATGCACATTTGTGCAAAATTTTAATAAAACACAGGAACACATGGCATTATTGGCATACACTACACAATACACTACAAACGATTTTGCTAGAATTTTCTTAATTTCTAACTAAGTCCATGCTTAATTATTAAGATTTTGCTTTATTTAATGTAAGTGTATGTAATGTACATTGCTAAATTGCTTTTTACTGGTGAAACTCTTGCAATTCTAGTAATTACTGGAGGACAGGAATGCTGTTAGCTGACCTACAGAAGAGATGGGTGTGTGTCTTTGTGTACATTCATGACAATGACATTCTTCACCTTTTCAAACTTCAGCAATATTCAGAATTCCACTAAAACAATTATTAAATGATCCAAGTATAAAAATGCTTTAGGTGTTGGTAGAATTTGTAATTGCCACAATAACATTTATTGAGATGGCATAACCAGCACAAAGGTTCCCCATTCCCCTGCCCCATCTCAGATGTTCATGGGTTAAGTGAAAAAGGAATGTAATTAATTGAGAAGGATCATAATGCCCTATGCTCCCTCTTTGGCATGACTTATCTGACAGGAAATGCATGACTGCAGTCTCAACTAATCCCAATATTTGGAATGGGATGGGCCTGCTGAGTGATCAAATGGACACCTCACGAAGACAACACGTCCTAATCAATGTATCGTGTTTGCTTATAGATGACTATCAGCAAAGGCTTTTCTCAAAACAAAGCTTGCATGTGTAGTTTTTACATTATATACAAAGTGGTTATTTCCGCGGGGGCATTGGTGCCCTTCTTTTCACCTTGTGCAAAAACAGAGTTAATTTGAGGCTGAATTACAGGTGCATGTTTTAATTGGATAATTAATGAGGGAATCAGACACCATATTGATTAATATGGTTCATGAGTTATTTTTTGAATAATAAAAGCCAATGTGAAATGATTCACTCCACTGAATACATTGGACATTTGTTTCAATTACGGTGCCAAGTTTGAAAGTTGCTTGTTTCTTGTTATAGTGGGTGTGAATGAACTGGTAGCATCTGCACCAGTATTGTGTGCCGAGATCTCCTCTTGTTACTATGGAGATAATGCTGATAGGGTCAGAATTGGTTCACTCCCAGCACTTTCCATTATTTTATTACCATCTAAAACCATTTCCCTTAACACATCTCAAGTTTTGGAGATGAATCAGCTGATTTACAGATTTGAATTTCAGGGTTGGTCTCCAAGCTCCAGTGTAGAACTTCCTCTCATCGTGCAAATTAGCATCAGTGATTCTCAGCTTTGTAGAGACCTGTTGTAAGACAGAAAGCAGCATCTGTGGGTACAAAAACTCTGGCAGGGCAGAGGCAGAGGCAGATGTTTCAGCAATATGAACCAGCTTTTCATGGCTTGGTTTGGCATCCGTTTAATGCCCAGTCAAGCTAAATGCCTGTCAAGCTTTTGAGTGAGCAAAAAGTGAAGTTCAATTTCTTTTTCCTCAGAGCTCCTATCATTTGTGGCTATTCTAAAAATAATATTTGCTTCTTTACATTCATGACAACTGAAGTGATCTCTCATTCTGAATGTGTTGGGTTTAACATAATTTGCAGCTATAACTGCCTCAGTTATTCTGGAAAGGCTTTCCTTAAAGTTTAGGAGTGTGTTAATGGGAATTTCCTAATAAAAAAAACTTATCCATATCTTTATGGATCTGAAACTGGAACTTGAAGGTGATACATTCTAAGTTACTTTGACTGAAAATAAGAAGCCATGGCCAGCTAATAAAACGGAACCTCACACCATAATTCATATATAGGCAAGAATTGTTCTTATGGCAACCACTAAATCCACATTTTCCAAATGCTTCCACTTTGTAATTGTGTTGTTGACAATTGATTGATGAATATTTAATATGAGGATATTTCAAGACTGAGCCTATTGCATGTGGCATTCCATCATAGTACAGCAGTAGAGTTCACTGAGTTCTTGAGAGTGACCCCTTCTTTGATAATTCAAGTTTGCATGCCGTGTGTGCTTTTATACACCAGTGGCCATGAAAGTGATTGGAATTCAAATATTTGGGTGGGTGGTTGAATGCTTTTTGGCTGTATTCTGTTATAAGATTTGACACCGTCAACTGTATTTGAGTAGTGTTTGTGGAAGGCAAACACCTTTTCATAAAAAAAACCCTTCTTTATACATGCAGATTATATTTTTAATTATTCTCAAATAATCTAAATAATTACATTTATTTGCAATTCCTGATTCTAGTTAATAGTGATGCACGAGTTGTGCTCATAAGTTTACACACCCTACAATCCTACTAGGTCTAAAATTAACGGATTCAAACATATAAATGTATAAGATGTCAATACATTTAAATTTAAAAGGTCATAAACAATTCTGTTTTGTATTTCTATAACCTGCTTTCTCAACCACATTGTTTTAAGTGTTAGTAATCTGATTTGGTCTCATTTGAAAGTAGCTGTACGCCTTCAGGTTTGTTTCTTAACAAACGTGTAAATATCTCAGCAGTACTTCTGTATATACTTCAATCTTCTAATATTTGAGTGGTTAAGAAGTCAACTTCAGCTAAAAATATTTAGCGATGGATCCTCTTTCAAAAACAACATTTGTCATTCGTTCTTTGTGAAAGACTCTCTTTTATGCTGATGTTTGATTAGTCTTTAGAGGAGCAAGGTTTATCAGCAAAGTGATTTGGAATTGCTGATGTTCCAAAAAGTTTTCATGTAGCTGCTTAGCATTCTTTGAAGGGGTTGGTATTGATTTTTTTCAGTCCCTGAAGGGATTTTGTGCATTTGCTGGCTCTCCTTCACTCTGCCTGATCTAGAGATTGCAGTTGACAGAGAACCTCCCTTTTGCTCCTGTTTTGTGGTTATTCAGATTCAGTCAAACGATTTGATATGTTAGACTTTTATAAGTACATAGAGGAAGTTCCAGCAGCTAATGAAAGCTGCTAAGAAATAGATTTATTCTGTAGATCATATACTTTTTTCAGCAGCTAAATAGCTGATGGAAATTATTTCAATGTTTTTTTTTGCAGTTTTTGGGAAGCTTAATCAAGTGTGGCGTTGCATGTTCAATCTGTCCGTCATATTCTGTATTGAGGTGAATCCGCTGAATCATCCCTTTGCATAATGCACAGATATAAAGGAGAGATGAGGGACCTTCCACCTACATTTAGATAGAACAGGCTGCTTCTCAAACACAAGGACACAGAAGGATAAAACCATGGCCATGCTCAGGAAATTAGACAGCGGTGAGGTTGACCCACATGTGTCGGGGGTTTGACCTGTCTGAGTTGGTGCTCCTACCTGTTCCGACCCAGGATGTCATAATGAGAATGGTCAGGACCTCATCCATCAAAAGCTAATACAAGCTGCAGTTGCAAATGTAAATCAGACATCATCTGATGGTCTCAGAGATTTAGGAATGAAAGAAAGTCAGATATATTATTCATCATAATGTGGGAGGGTGCTACGTAAGAGGGTGATCATGTCTATTTCGCCAAAATCCTTACTTTTGGTTTTATATATAAAGGTAGAGTGAGCAATTTTTAAGAAAAGCATGTAGCCAATCATCATAAAGGGGTGTGTGTTTTCATGATGCGGTGAAAAGAGCATTAAAATTATGGCATCATCAATTCGGACGAAGCGGGGAAGGTGGAGCAGTTTCTTCACAGATTCCCTGTACAGGGGGCAACAATGTTCCTTTAGAAAAACATGTATCACCATATAAATTTCTGAAGTCAAACCTAGTTGATTCCCCTAAGTCGTTGTGAGCCGAGATCAGAACATGAGCGTGGACAGAAGAGATGACGGGAGCTGGAAGAACCGGAGAGCAGGTAGCGCTGAGTATGATGAGGCAGAGGCTAGGAAGGCGTTAGTACAGGTAAGCAAATGGTAATGATCGGTATCTGGATCACAGGGGAGTCAGCAGGTTGTCAAACGTAGATGTGACAATGGCGAAATGTCTGCAAAGAGAGCAGGTGAGTAATCAATGGTAGGTTAGGATTGGTTGAAGGGTTTTTCGATATGATTAGTTGCAGGTGAATTAACCGAATTCCCAACAAACAGTTGCAAAGCGTTGGAAAACACTTTCCAACCTCTGAGTCTGCAATTTACCCATGGTCCACAGGTCTTCCTTCATTGAGGGAAACTGTTCCTGTTTTTATTTTTATCCAATACCCTTCCAAGTGTTTGAACAACTGGCTTGAAAACCACAGAATTGTTACTGTCTGCTATAATTACTTTAGGTATAACTAATTAATTCAGTAAACACTTAAAAATGATCAGCCTTTGCTCTGTAAGAACCTTAGAAAAATATAATGAAAATAGATAAAAGTTTGTTAAACAGTTAAACAAAAAATGAATGTCCATCTGGTGTTTCTTGCTTTGCCAGCCCTGAGCAGGTAGAGCAGACACACATGAAGACAGATGGCTAGAATTAGAGAGCGTGAGGCCCTAGAGCACTGCAATCACTGAATTTGGTCACTGCTGGACACACACACAGCACTCATTACTTAATGGAATGCTATGGTTATGCTAACACCTGCTACAGTTTGGGCAAACATTCAATCACTTGCACACATGCAACGAAACAAAAGAACACAGAGACACTCACATTTGATTAAATTGTTTCTGCATCCATACTTTAAACAAAGTAACAGTAATGCAAATTCTGTGTGGAGTGGAGGGATTTTTGGACGAGGCAGAGGGTTCCATGCCCTGGGATTCTCAGGATTCCATACCTCAGGCCCTCTGGCCCTGAGGGCAGAGCAACAATGCCAATGGGTGTTGCTATTCTAGACTCCTCAAAGGATCATGGACTTCTCACTTTTAATGACCGACTGTGGCACTGATGGGCCTGCTGAGTGAATGGGCATGGCTGAACACACCTGCCCCTGAGGCGACGCCGCCCGTGACGGCGAGAAGACGCTGCCATGAAGATTGGCCTGTTAAGCTTGATTAGCCCGGAGAAGGCAGGACACGACCCTCTCGTGATTCCATACCACCAGTGCTGAGGGCAGAGTGACAACACTGCCAGGATGTGGCTACCCTGTGGTCCCAAACGTATCATAGACTCCTCGCTTTTAAAGGCCAGAAATGTCAGTGTGGCCATGTTTGCTGTTTTAATGTGTTTTTAGCCTTTTTAATCTCTGTGATTTTAATAAACTGCCTCTTTGGGGTTAACACTGTGTATCCGTGTTTTTTTTCGCCACCCGCAACGTATGTCAAAGCATCTGAAGATGTACGTCTAGTACTGTTTCAGTTATAGCATCCTATCCACAGTCTGAAAGCTTTTATAGAATGTGGAGAGGGTTTAGAAAGAAACCCCTATAAGCAATCATCTACGGTTACTTGAGCATAATTACTTTTTCCTCATCCTTGTTGACCCTTAGATAGCAAAGTCAGTCTGGTAATGTCTATTGTCCTCAGAGGGAACAGGACATCATTGTTTGAATTCAAATGATTGTGAAGCTTTTCTTTTTTTATCAGGATGTAACAGAGGATGGAATAAATAGTTCTGTAATAATCACTGCGATCATAGAAGAAAAGCAGTGATTAGTTAAAACAAATGTGAGCAAGCATCAGGAGGAATCTGATATGAGGAGCTTTGCATTCAAACAATGTACCACCATTTCACCAGAGGGGAAGCGTGGAGGTCAATACTCAAAGCATACGAGCCTTTACTGTAGAAGGCTCCTTTACTGTAGAAATCAAATGTTAGTCCCTTAACCCTAAAGTTTCTGCACACAACGGTGTATGTGTTAATCACAGCATTAATGAAACGACACAGCTTTGATTTAATTTTGATTTCAAATATGATGTGGAGGTTTCAAAAAGGTTATTAGTTTTTTTAAAGCATTATGACCCATAATTTGCAAGGTTATTCGAACTAAAATGTGAGAAAATGTGCTATCATCTTTCAGTTTTATTTTACAGTCCACAAATTGCCGCCATCAGTACCATCTCGTAATGAAAAGAATGGATAAGTTCTGGGACAAAAAAAGCACAATGGCACAAAAGTGATAGGAACAGTGTAGGTTTTGCTTTTAGGAAAGTTTCATTTCTTTGATACAATTTTTTTCATTATTTTGACCTTATTTTGTCTTTAGTCCTTGTATTTTTTGTGCAATTTCAGGTTTGTGTAATTATTGTGCAATACAATGATAAAAATATTAGTAAAAATGAATATGGGGTTGTTTTAAAAGAACTATATCAAGCATTGGCACAAAACACTGTTTTAACAATAATTTATTTGAACAAATGCTAGTAGTAGAGCTAAGCCAGGATTAGTGT
Organism: Danionella cerebrum; assembly: GCA_007224835.1. Classification (NCBI taxonomy): domain Eukaryota; kingdom Metazoa; phylum Chordata; class Actinopteri; order Cypriniformes; family Danionidae; genus Danionella; species Danionella cerebrum. Next base: position 90,360 of record SRMA01024035.1, read on the forward strand.
GTGGATGTTTTTAGCAGAATAGAGGTTACAGGATAGATAGAGAACCCAGAGGAATTACAGTGAGAAGTTCAGGAAACCCAAGAAGGCGGGAAGCGATCGTGGAGAGCCAGAAGATGTGAACAGTGAGGAAGGGAGAAGCAAGAGCATATAAAGGGAAAGAGCAAATGAGAACTGAACACTGATAGGGTGAGAAGAAAACAATGAAAGCATATTAAAGATGCTTACTATTAAAATTAAAAGCCTTACCCGACATAGCACATTGTTGTTGTTTTTTTTTCATTTTAATGGCCATGCAATAAAAGTTCCTTTTAGTTTTGGAAATAGAAACTGATAAAACAGTATATTTGGTTAGTTTAGTAGTAATAGTATATTTGCCTCATCAAGTTAACAGTACTGTAGATTACGTTTATTGAAGATAGAAAAACTGCACTTTTGTATAATAATTTTATACCACCCTTCAATAACAAACAAACAAAAACAAAGCTTTCAAATCACTTGTGAACCGACAAACAAATAAAGTGAATTCATGTCCCTTGTCAGTAAACACACTAACGATAATTCATCAGATTGTCATGGCTCCAGATGTGCAGTAAGTATCATGAAACGATGCCGTTTGCTGCCTCACAGACTCCCTAATGAAGTCAAAGGAGCCCTCCTTTTGGATGTTCATTAATCTTACATTTCCAGTGCGAGGGAATGCCTCAGACCGTCAGGATCACTGGTTTTAACATGGGAGCGTTTACGGACTTTACGGACACAGATGTGTCCGTAAAGTGGTTGCTTCATGTCAGAAATCTGAGCACGTTTGCTTGTATTCACAATGAGTTTATTTATCTGTATTTAAAGTGAACTTGGATTCATTAATTTCCTGCATTGGTAACCATGAAGAAAATGGGAATGGATTTCAATTTATCCGTCATTAAGCTGATTTTCAGCAGAGAGAGTGATATCTCGTTAATGGAATTAATTGACCTAATCAGAAAGTCACGGCACTACAAGCACTATTTTAAATATGCACACAATGCTGAGTAAAAACTGCGGTAAAGCAGAGATTACTGTCATTTGTCACTGTCCACTTTGTCATGTGGATGTATGAATCAGCAGCCAACAATCTGGTGCTGGCAGAGATCTGTTGTATGAATGGAAACCGTAATTCACGCTGAGAGCTTCATAGCAATTTGAAAATGATTTATAAAGCTACTGGAAGTGTTTGCTGGATGCATAGATATGGTAATGAGATGATGGTGAGGTGAGTTTGCATTGGAGTTAGAGTTTCAGGTTAAGATTTGTGTAGCTGTGCCTGTTTGTAAACCAATGGTAGGTCCTGGACTTTCTTTTGGGGAATAGATGGTTTGTGACTAAACTACATTTAGATCAGGACCATTATTCACCAAACAAATGCCTTATTGTAACCGACACAATTTCTTTTGAGGTCGGGTCAAAAGACATTCTCTGAACACAGTCATTTCCACCAACCCCAGAAAACTGAATTTGCAACACTGTGATTGGGTCGTTCATTCTGAGCCAAATCTTTAGCAAATTCTGAAACAAGTCTTCGCTGTTTGTGATGCGTTAATGTGTTAAAGTTTTGATGGATAAAATTGTGTCACAAAGCTCATTTGGAAATCTAAAACCCTCACAAGTTATGTTTAATGCACTGAAAAAAGGCTTCTAAGAGTTGATTCGACCACGGAGGCCATTTTGAGACAGAATCTGACAAACTGTTCTTGTTGACACAGAGACTTCAGGTGACCAGGTCTAGTGGAGCTCTACTATGAGCTTGTTCTCTCGAGCATTTGTCTTGCAAGGTCTGACCTGGGCTCGTCAAAAATGCCTCCAGTCTCTTCAAATCATTTTAATAGCCTCTGTACTTGACACGGTGCCACATTTGGTCTTCAGCCTCTTGATAATCAACACTTTAGTCTCAGGGTGAATCTTAGACATGTTTGCAGAGGTCTAGTTTTAGTTGGGGTTATTTTTATACATACCCGATACCTAATCAATCCATTACTAGTCACAGGTGAAGCTCATTTGACAGGCGGCAACACTTGTCTTTGCTTATGTCTTTTCATTTTCTACTGAAATATTTGTACTATTAAAACGAGCCATTTCTTGTAAAAAAAAATAAAAATAAAAAAATCTTGATTATTAATAGATTTCAGGCGCAATTTGTACACAAGTCTTTTTTTCAAGGACTAGAACCAAGTGGCATATAATAACTAGGGCTGGGTATTGTGACCAATTCGACAATTCGATTCAATTCTTGTTTTTATGGTTTCAGTTCAATTCAATTTCGATTTTGATTCGATTCGATACCGATTAGCTATAAACATTTTATTTAAAATGTTAGTTTTGCAGACATGGGATCCATATTTTGATATAAATGCTGATAACTGAAACTCTTTTTATTTCTGATGTACAGATTTTTTATTTTATAGAACAGAAGTACAGAAGTATAGTACAGAACATTTATTTTAACGAGTGGTGAAAAATCATATAATCTTACTTGAAGCGCATGCATTAAGAATCTATTCTGGGACTTCCTAAATCTATATTGTTGTGTTTAACTGAAGATTGATTAAATTCTGAGAATCTAATTTTTTCACCCAGCGCTAATAATAACACTCATATGTTGTGCATCCACATAAGCATGGTTTGGAAATAGCTTTGTATGGATGAACGCAAAAAACATTCTAACCCTCAAGTCATTGTTGGCAAAAAATATTTGTTAATATATGGAAAGCTCTGGTTTGGGGAGTACGCAACAGCATAGAAATAAGCGTTTTTTTTTATTTTTATTTTTTAGAAATGCTCTATGACACTGAAATGATGCTGTCTTGACATATGGATGATGAGCAGCAAACGGGTATAGAAACATAATTTTGTAGACAAGTCTGTATAACTAACATGACTTAAAAGTACCAATGCACACTAATCAGCTTAAATAAGTAAATTAAATCCATCTCTTTACTATTTTATATGTAAAAATTTTAATAAACGGTAAAACTGGTTGATGTCACTGATTGTGAAAGGATTTCTTACATCATTTTGGTTTGGTTTGTGGGAGTAGGAAGATTTGAGCCCTGGACAATATTTTCAAGTTTTTAAGTATAAAATATTACGTTTATGTGTTGTGATATTACATGAAGAAGAATGTGATTGCTGATGCATCCCTGCTCATTTAACATTTCCTCTTTGTCATTGTCCCCATAGTTTCCTTTTTCTTTAGATCTTCCCATTTCTTCCTCTCAGCTGGAGTCATTGCCACACATCGGTGAGAAATCTAACCAGCACTGGGCTAGAAACCGAAAATGATCATTAGGTTTGTTCCTGGGCTCCACAGAGTCACAGGAGATTGAGTCCACGGAATGGTTGGCTGTACAGTATATAGAGCAGACAATAGAGCAGACACAGCATAAGTGGTGAACAAACTCTGCAACATCAATAGAGCTTCCTGTAATAGAGTGAGCTGTTTTTACTGGCAGGAACAGTGTGGCCGTTTGTATGTATCTTGCACGCCATTATACAGGTTTCATGGTTTGTCTTTTTATTTGTCTGTTGATTGCATTTTCTCAACAATTACATACAATTAGAGGATTATTTCTAAATCGAATGTTCATTAGAAAACTTAAGAGAGCTACTCTTGTCCATTTCTTAATCCAATTGAATCCAAGTAATTCTAGAGTCACCATGACCTCCATGTTTTTAATCTGCTGGAAGTAACTTACCCAGGCACACAGAGACACTATTCAGACAGGCCTCCTGCTAGGAATGAACCAGCAACCAGGGCTCTGAACCGGTTCATGGAATGAAGATTAAAACCAGAAAAACTAAATGTTTCCTGGAACAAAATTGACAGCGGAATCAATTTGAATGATTCCAAACAGAAACACTATTTTTGTCTTTTTTCAGTATCTGTAATATATTTATAAAGACTCGTTTACACAAAAAAAGTATTGCAAATAATAATTAAGCGTGAACTTTAAATGTGCAACATGTTTTAAAGCTTAAACTGAAGTATCTCTGTAGTTCAATCTGCAACACCTCTGTGAACAACAGCAAACTGTCTGTCAATACAAAATATATATATTAACAAAAATGCTTAGTTAGAAAACGTGTCATGGTGAAAATGATTCCAATTCTGATTGAATGACTTGTCTTTGTGCCGTAGAAAGATTGATTCTTTTATCATTTTTAAGTTTTATTCTCCAGTGTTGTATCAAGTTGGTATTTATTTAACTGCAATTGTATCTACTCTTGTTAGGATGTGAACAGCACTTTGGTTAACCTTGTTGTTCTTTTAAAATGCTCTATAGATACAGCTGGATTGGAATTGAAACATTTCTTAAATTAAGCTTGAAAATGTAGCTTTTAATGCTTTGTTTGTTTTAGTTTATTTTATTGTGTGTCACCACTTTTGCTCTGTATTTAATTTGAGCTTGAATAAAGCGTTTTCATTTTATTTGGTTTGATTGACCATTTTTCATTGAAATTGATGGGAGTTTGGCCCAAATTTCGTATGACAATCAGTTTTTTTGTCTTTACGGTCTGTTTTGTGTTTTTGCAACTGATGATGTCGCATCAGTTTGTTCTGATAATCTCGATACATGTAGATCCAGATCAGTTGCTGTAGCAATGATCTAAATGTCAGTGTGTTGCTAAGAGACTTTTGTGTCTGTGTGTGGTGAAACTGGAATTTCTGCTGCTGATGATAAATGTCATGTGGTCTCAATGAATAGATATGACATAAAGTGGCTTTAGACTGCAGCATACCGAATCCTCTGCCTGTCTTGAACGGCACTGCTACTCTTTTCAATTACAGCATTCTTCATGTCATTTGCTTTTCAAAGAGCAAATTGGCATGAATAATGTATTTAAGATTTCGAATATGATAATTCTGTAAACAATGTTTGCACTTAATTCAGTTTTACCCTTATAGTGTTCATGGCCATGACTGTATACATGATGAATCAGAAGAAACATGAAGATATTTGTCCGTAGGTGATTTAATTTCTAATTTGAACCATTCTGGGTTTCCCCCTCTTATGTGTTCAGGTTTAGTATCGATAAATCGATCTAGATCGGTAAAGTTTAACACACAGTATAGTACAAATACACAGATTACACAAAGATCGCACAGCACACAGATGTGGATGATATGGGTCACACAAAAACTAATCAATAGTTGTCTTACAAAATGTGACCCTGAAAAATATGTTCGGCACGCTCAAGCTCAATTTGTGTCAGGTAGATTTCTATCAACAAGAACCCCTAGTACCATCTTCTCTAGTCCTTTATTTAGTGATTTAGTCACTTGTAAATTGAGTATTGTACACATAAAATATTTCAATGTATTAGTTAAAGTGGCCATATATAGCTCACACTATGGTTTTTGGACTTCCCAGCAACGTCTGAAATGCCAGAAAGGTTAGAATGGCTCTTCAAGAGACCAAATCCAGCAATTCTTTTTTTTTTTTTCACAACTGTGTGTAACAAAAGCTGTGGTGATTGGTGGTTTGTTGTGATGGGAACTCCATCTCTTGTGCACAACATAACTGCAAATAAATGTTTAAATTGGTCATCAAAAGGCGGAAGAAAGTGGAACAAAGTGACTGAACATTGCACGGTTGCTGGTGACAGGTGACCACTTCTAGGGTTTAAGGAGTATTGTCAGAACAGCAGAAAATACTCAGTGAGAAGCAGTTTTGTGGGAGCAAATGCCTTGTTGATGTCAAAAGTCAAAGGAGATTTGGAAAAACGTTGCCTGGTCTGATGAGTCTTGATTTCTGCTGCTATATTCGGATGGTTGGGTCAGAATTTGGCATGAACCACATGAAGGCATAGATACTTCCTACCTTGTAGCAGGCATCACACAGTTCAGAAACAGTTCAGGTTGGTGGTGGTGGTATAATGGTGTGGGGGATATTTTAATGGTGAAGGTATAATGGTTTGGGGGATATTTTCTTGGAACACTTTGGTCCCATTGTCACCAAATTGAGCATGATGTCAGCGCCACAGCCTCCCAGAGTATTATTGCTGACCCGATTAACCTCTTTATGATGCTGTGTGTCTATCTTCTGATGGCTACTTCCAGCAGGATGTGATAAAGCATAAATCATCTCTGGTTTCTTGAACCCGACAGTGAGTTCACTGTACTCAAATGGGCTCCACAGTCTCCAGATCTCAATCCAATAGAGCACCTTTGGGATGTGTTGTAGCGGTAGATTCGCATCATGGATGTGCAGTTGACAAATGTGCAGCAAGTGCATGTCAAAATGGACCAAACTCTCTGAGAAATGTTTCTAGTATCTGTGGTACCTATGTTTTCCAGCTGATGCCAGGCCATGATTGATTAAGGCGGATTTGTTATTCCAACCCGGTACTAACAAGCGTACCCAATAAACTGGTCGATTAGTGTAGGTGACAATTTTTATTGGTGGGAAAATTCAGTAACAATTCTTCTTCCGGAACATTAACACACGACTGTTTAAAAGTGATTGAAGCAAGTACAGATGAGGTTGTTGCCATTCATTCTTTGAAATATGTCTGCAAAGATTTAAAGGTTTTTGTTTTTTTTAACGAATAGAGTGATAGAAACCCTTCACTAGCACTTTTTCCACTAGTAAATTATTGGAGGCTCCAAAGTTTTTGCAAGATTCTGCTTTGTTTAGAATATCTGGGCAACCTGCTGAGGTAATGAGGTGGCTTGTCTGAATCTTCTGAGCTCTGAAATCCAAGCTCAAAAACAATCCAATGTTTTACCTCTTGTTATACTTTATAGCCACAGGAAGCGCTTTTCCAGCATGCGCTGCTTCATTTGCATGCCTAGAGCATATGCTGATCTCTTGGCTCAAGCACATGTTTGGATTGACAGATTGTCAGACACTTTGACTGTCACTCAATCTGAATCATTTAAAATCTGTGTGTGTATGTGTGTACTAGGTTTGAAGCCATAGTGATCTAAAACCTGGAGTGTTGAAAACTCTGATTGGTCAACAGTTTTGAATAGTGAAAAGGTCAGGGCTGTGATATACACACAAAAACCTGGCGTACATCCGCTTTCAGGCTCACGTTCAGATTTATTAACAGGGAAATGAACTTGGGAATGTGCATTACTCCATGCCAGCTTTATGTCTGGCGTACAATCATTTCTGTCAGTTTTATGTGTTTTGGTGACTCCTATCTTCGAGGTGAAGCAGGAAGTCTGTTCAGTTAAGTCTATCACTCTAGCACTGATCCAGAACCTGTGCATATACAGTAAAAAACCATGTCTTCGTATTTTTTTTGGACATGATTTTATTTCTGTCTGTGATTTGTGGGCAGAAATGTTTCAGATAGGCTTGAGGTGCATAAAAAAAAGAGGGAAAATTTTAAAGGCGAGGTCCCAAACCTGGTTAATTTGACACAAAAACCATGTTATGAGTAAAGCACTCTACCATTAGTCCACCTTACCTTGTTATAAAGCTAAGTGGCCATTTTATGTGACTTGGATGATTTGCTCTTGTGACTAAAAATAACATGTTGTAAGAGTGTAGCATTTCTCTTTTTAAATTCCACCTTAAAATCGGACCTCTATATTTTGTCAGCACTTTTGAGAACCATAACATCAACTGCAATCTCAATTCTTTATTATTAACAGTGAAAGTTCTATATAAAATAATTTAGCTTCTTTCTAAACTTCCAAATTCACTGTCAGTTCAGTTTCTGAAATGTATAATTTAATAGTTCATGTTGGCGGGTGCCTGCTGTTTCTTATTCAACTGTGCTTTTTCTCATATTTAAATAAGGCAGGAGACGGGTGGGGTTTTCTGCTCATTTCATGTTGAATGGGAAGTACAAAGAGAATCTATGTGAGAACCTGTGTATAATTTATGACATCAGCTGTGTATACTCGCCGGCCACTTTATTATGTACACCTGTCCAACTGCATGTTAATTCAAATTTCTAATCTGAGTATTTCAGGGAACTGGGATTTTCACCCACAACCAAAACAGTAACTCAAAAAAATAACTCTTTACAATCAAGGTATACAGAAGAGAATCTCTGAAAACACATAGAACAATGAGGCGGATGGGTTACAGTGGCGGAACACCACACTGGGTGCCAATACTGTCAGCTAAGAACAGGAAACTAGGGCTACAGTTCGCACAGGCTCACAAAGATTGGACATTCGCATGGTAAGGTCAGAATTTGACATCATCCACATGATAAAACCATGGATAAATTCTTCCTTTTATCAACTGTTCAGGCTAATGGTGGTGGTGTCATGGTGTGGGGGATATTTTCTTAGCACAATTTGGGCTCATTAGTACAAATTGAGCTTCATGTCAACACTACAGCCTGAGTATTGTTGCTGATCTTGTCCATCCCTTCATGACCACAGTGTACTCTTCTTCTTATGGTTACTTCCAGCTGGATAATGCTCCATGTCATAAAGCTGGGATCACTGGTTTCTTGAACATGACGATGAGTCCCAGATCTCAATCATGTCAATATGGATTAAACTCTCTTAGGAATGTTTCCAGTACCTTGTTAAATCTATTTTCAAAAGGGGGTCCAAGGGGGTATTTTGGACTCCCAGTTTACACCACTTTAAATTCACTTGGCAAAAAAGGAATAAAGAGCTTATAAAGTTTAAATGTCTGAAATATATTTTCCGACATTGTGATTCATGGCTTAATCATTGGTATTGGCGGATCCTTAATTTAAGATTTATCATGCTGCCCCTGGCTGATCATACTGTGCTGTAAACGGCCCCCGCTTGGACAGCAGATGCAGTCTGACTGTAATTCTCCATCTTTCATGTTCACCCAATCTCTCTCTCTCTTTCCTGTTCAATCTCGAACGCCCCCATCCCCAATGTTATTAAGGTACACAAGTTTAGGAAGTTGCCCATGTTTGGACCAGGATGCAAACTATGTCTTTACTGTTCTCTTCTGAGAAGAGCATTGAGAGACAGATTTAACTACTGCGAGAGAGTGAAAGACTGTAAAGGGAAACCAATGTCACCAATCCACGACTCCATCTCCAGGTTTTCACTGAGGCTGTGTTTCAGTAGATCAGTCAGAGCGTGCGCGCATGTGTGTGTGTCTCTGAGTGTGGAGAGTGTGTGTCTCTCCTGCGTGGTGCTGCAGTAGAGAGCCCTTCTCTCATCCAACTGATACTTCTCTTTGGAGGGCATTGCATGCTCCCTGCCTTTTTTATTTGTTTTTCTTCCCTCATGTTTTTTTTCCACCATGCTTGGAGTGGCTGAATGAAAGTCTGCAGATCGAGGGGAAAGGACAAGATGATGTGTATGACAGATGAGCCGAGCATGCTGCAGTGAGCGAGCGCTCTCCACACCCATGAGCGAGTGCCTGTGTGTGATCAAGTTGAACACCGCTGAGACTCGTCCGTCACCTGACAGGTAGGCAGATGCTGGTCCATTCATCTGAACTCACGTTCACTCATCAGGAGCTCCGCAATGCTTGTGGTCATCAGAGCGAAGTCGCCTGTCGGAACAGGTTCGGGACTTGTTGGGTCGCTTGTTAGGGACATTGGGAATGGGACATTGTTTGAATTACTCTGATTTCACAGGACATGCTGTTGACTAGTTACAGTACATCAGAGTTTAGCTTCCCTTTACTTTCTGCCTTTCTTCTGCTTTTAGATCAGCCCGTATCTTTTAGGTTGTTCAGTGAGTGGGTTTGACTTTATATAAGCAGTTTTTGCTTGGAAATAAGGGCCCTCCTCCACAGTCACGTAATAGACACTGAGCCATGGGTGAAGACTTTTTAAGGATGTTAGTTTCTATATATGTGTGTGTGTGTGTGTGTGTGTGTGTGTGTGTGTGTGTGTGGGAGAATGAATGGATGCTTGAGAGCAGTTTTAATGTGCTTTATGAGAGAGATGTTTCTTAAGTTAGTCTCTCAATTTCTTGATTCATACAGGATCTACTGCATCTTTGCTGACAAGCGTAAAAGAAAAAGAACTCGATGTATAAGCATTTATTAGTGGTTGGTGTGCATGTGTTGGTGGTGCGGGGAGTGGGGGGGGGGGGGTGATGTGGGCATGCAGGCGCTCCTTGCTTTTGCCTTCACTGGATTTACTGCACTTCTGTCACTGCCCGACCACATATATATCAGCAGAGAGAATGAAAGAGGAAGCACTGCAGGTCTAAACACTTGCTCCTGCAGTCTATTCCCCCTCCTTTCCTCTCTTTTTAGGTGTCAGACGCGCTCACTTATACTAACACACTTATGTATACTACGTTACATAAGTACACTCAAACAAACAGTGTTCTGTTCGGGTATGAGCTGTTCAATAAGTGCACCCAGCCATGGTGAACATCTTGACCTTTTCAACTCGGTCACTGGCCTTCCGTTACCATGAGAGAAATTAATCATCTGCAATAGATTTGGGGGTAGGGGTGGAAAATGTTGTTTCCCCTGCAAAAAAAATGGTTAAAAGACCCCCACTTCTTACAACTCTGTGTGCCAGAAATGTGATATTCATGGGTCCCTAACAATCAAGTTTGAGTCCTTTGTACGTGAGTTGAGCCATCTATCAATTTAGATGGCGCTTTTCCAGACGCAATTTTCACACCTACGTCCTCCTGCCCACCAACAAACACACCCCACCAGTCACAAACATCCATGCAGGGTATTGCAAATGTAGTGGCTTGCCCAATGCCACAGTGGACCTGGCGAGGATTGAACCACCAACCTTCTGGTTCTTGGACGACCAACATGCGCCACTTGACGAAATAAAGATCCAGAATTAAATGTTAGCACTTCTGTCGGTGTATATAAGGCATACACACATATTTGGATAATGAGGGAGAGACATTCAGCAGGATACTCTCTCTCAGGAATCTTCCCTTTCCCCCTCTTCCCCTCTTCCTCCTTTGTCTCTCTCTCTCTATTTGCAGTTAGATAGCTGTTTAGCATTCTTAGTGTTTTAAAACTAAACAAAGTAGCATTTTCTGCTATACCTTTTTAAACCTTGCTTCCAGCGTTTACTATAATGGGTTATCACTTTATTTCAAAAACTGTGTACTACCTTCAAAGTTTTACAAAGTAAAGCTCATCGCTGACAATTGTTGAATATAGCATTATATCAGTGCGATCATATGTTCATTCATGAAGCAGTGCTTATGAGGACTTTAGGAAGATCAATTTTTGCTGGTTTGCGAACATGCTGGATTGTTTAGAAAGAATCAAACTTTTGATGCCACTATGTTCAAAGTAATATCTTTGAGTTAAGCTGATTAATCTCTTTACAGACAGATCCTAATCAGATTTACTCTGGATTTTTTATGGATGTCACAAATCTTAGAATCCCATCCATTATTTTATAAAGACATATCTGTATGTGGCATGGCCTTAACCTCTGCAGATGATTAAGAATGTGGCATGCCCACATCAAAGGCAAACAAAACAGTTATCATTTACTTCCAACAACCCAATGAGGATACAAAGGACCATTTCCACCTGATGGGTCAGGAGCTGGCAGCAAGTTACTCAGGATCCTTTGAAGGGCCAGCCTAGAAAATAAGTTTTTTTTTTTGACAGAGCTGTTTTGAAAATTTAATTTATAAATTTTTGTTATTGATTTAATTGTCACTTTAGTATTTCACATAAACACAGTAATACCAACTGTTAATATCAAAATTGGCAGTGTGGTTCCTTGTAACGGTTACAAGTGTGTAAACACATTTCAAAGCTCTGACATGTGACGTATGTTTGAGTCATTGCAACAGTAATTTTAGCAGCAGACGTGACTCTACTTTGACTAGAAGCTGATGGTTAGCAGCAGTCACATCTCTGCCGTTTTTTCCTCTGATGATGTGGCCAGTGGGGAGCATTGGAACTGTTTGTATTTATTTTCCTGTGCTTTAGTGTTAAGTAAAAAAACTAATTTGTGTTTTTTTTTACCCATATCAAAGGTTTTAATCACCAATACTATTTCGATATATAATCTGAACAATTTGCAATGGATTTCCGACCAGTCCAACTCTACCCCACCTTTCACCCAATGTGTGCTGGAGAATACCAACTCAAGCTACCAAATTTACCAAGATATCCAAACTGCTCTGACTCTGGTTGCTATTTCTACTACAGAATCCTGGGAAATTTTCCATTGACTTAACATGGAATCAACAAACTGTAACTCAAGCTGAGAACCACAGAGAAACAGAGCACAGTTGTGAAGGTTGCAACTCTGTTCAAGAACATAAAAAGTATTTGAACCTGGCTATCGAAGGGGTTAAATATTTACCATTGAAAATAAATGGGAAATGGCAACAGAATTAACCTCTGTTGGCGTTTGTGAATTGGGGGGGTGGGGTTGTTCATGCTAATCATACTAATTAATATAAAATATTATGACATCACAGACAGCTCCATAGCAACCAAATTGTTTACCCTAGCAACCAACTTTATCTCAGCTTTGGTAAATGATAAAGACATTGGGGTTGGTTTGTAACTCCTAGTGACAAAGGGACCATTATATTATGTCACTGAGCATTCCATAGCAACCCTACTGTTTACTATAGCAGCAGTTTGGCATATCATTATCTCGGTTATCTCAAATTGGCATGGGAAACTTTGTATAATGTCACTGACGCCATAGCAACAAAACATTCTACCTTGGCAATAATAAAGTACAAATCTTTTTAAATTGTAAAAGCGAACATCACTATTTGTACACAAACTTTAACCCTACTGTTCTATGATTATCGAATTCATATTATATATTTACTATTCTACTGGTTGAGTATTTTATGACTTGAAAGAGCTCTCAGCCAATCAGACAGGAGATCTGGAAAAAAACACCAATTCAATAAAAAAGTAATTCACAGAGGGTTGTAAAGAAAAGGATCTCATAAATTGTATTTACGCTCATTTATTCTTTTAAAATCAAGTTTTCAAGACAGCAGAGAAGGAAGAGACCATTTGATCAAAGTTCTTAAGTCCTCCAGAGCGTCTTCTGGAAAAGCTCTGTGTTCAAGACTCTTGCAGTTGATGGAATCTGCGTCCTCAAGGACATCACTCTACTGTAACTGTGCAAACTGAAAGTGATTTAAACACTATCTGAAAGAAAAGAGATGGCTTGAAAAATTGTTGGAAAGTGAAGAAGAGGGGATAGTTTTGTACAGGTCTGCTCAAAGTAGAGAATAGTTGAAAAATCAGTTGTGCACCCCTCTAAGACATGGACAAAAACGCATCCTTCTCTCCGTAGTGAGGATTACAATCCAGTTATTTGACTGTGCTACACAGGGCTGTGCTGCTCTTGTTGCCATGGAGATGTAGCTAGGCAGCGATATTCTCACATGGTTCTGCATACGTGCTGAACAACGATGCTACTTCTTAGGACTCACCACATTCTGTTGTTGAGTGTGTGTGCGTGGATGTGTGTGTCAATGGAGTGCATTTCTCTAGATGCATGTCTCTGTGTGGTATGTGTTTGTGTGTGCCAGCATGTGCTGTATGTGCAAGTGATGGATGCTGCAAGCCAAGAGAGGGAGCAAAAGACAAGCTCTATCTCTTCCATGTAGAGAGAAGAGGAGGTGATGGAGAGACAGAGTGAAAGAGTGGGTGGGAAAGTCACACATGCTTGTGAGCATTGGAGAAGGGAGGAGAGATATGTGTGGGTGGTTGTGTGTGGAAAATGGAGCTTATTTTTCTATGTAGAATTTGATGGCCCTATGGGGTAACTAATTAACATGGAAGATCTCCCATTCACCCTTTACAGTTAGCATTAGCATGAACTCGGAACATGACAATGACGATGGCTTACTCTTCGTTTTTCTTTTTAACAATCTTGCAAGTACCACAAGACATTGTCAGCTCAGCGTTTTGTACATTTTACTTTATGTAACCCATCCATCCTGATGACCCATTTGTCCATCTTTGATACTACCTTATAATTCTTTTGGGGCTCTGGTGGTCTGCTTTTGCCTTTCTCCGCCTTGGAGGAAGCTGTCCAGTCCATTACAGTCCGTTTTGTTCATGCACTTTCTGTATTAAGTTTCTCTGTGCTTGGGTGGGTTTCTTGTTGTCTCCTCAAATAACCAACCAATATGGATGTCAGGGAAGGTGACTCCAAATTGGTAACAGGAATTTGAGTTAGATTGTGGTCCTGGATTGAACTGGTGACACTGTTTTTAACACGATACGACATTGAGGCACCAGCAGACTTAACCAAACTAGCTAGGATTGATATGTTAAACACTAAAACCATAACAAGACTAAACTAAAAATCTGCACAAACTGTTGTCTTGTAAAAGTGAAATTAACTTTTTAAAAATTTTATTATTGCCAAGATAGAATTTTTGATTGCTATGGAGGAGTCAATGACATCATACAAAGTTCTCACCTTGCCATTTTGAGATGACTGATATAGTGATGTGGCAAAATAGTGGCTAAAGTAAACAGTAGGGTTTCTATGGAGCAGTCAGTGACATGATAAAACGTTCCCTTTGACAGTATAGGTTTTACCAACATCTATAAATTGGTTGCTAGGGTAAACAGTTTGGTTGCTATGGAGCTGTCTGTGATGTCATAACATTTTTAATCTGTTACTATGATTAGCCTAATCAAACCACCTTTCTCTATGATATTTCATCTTGAAGGCATTTCTGTTGCCGTTTTCCATTTATTTTAAATGGCCATTATGTCGTATATATTTAACTTTTAAAAATTAAAAATTGGTTAAAATGACAAAACTCACTATTCTCATTGAAATACAAATAAAATGTTTCTGAATACATATATTTTATGTTTTTATTTGGAGACCCTCAGTATTTACCATTCAACTGACCCTAATATTTTGTCTGCGAGTTTTAAATCTACGACGTTTCTTAATACGTTTTTTTGATTCTGAAACAAAAAAACTAGTTTTTATTCTGAGAAAATGAGATCAAGAAAAGTAGAACATTCACCCAACCATCCATCAGTCTGTCCGTTCCGTCTGGCAGTCAGTGAAAATGCTGAAATCTCTTCGATCGATGTCATGAGATCTTGAAGGCTTTGAAAACAACTAGATGTTTAATGAGGTCTGAACTTAATGAGTTGATAATATACCAATTATCTTTCTGTTAGCCCCCAGGCTTACAATTCTACACTCAGATTGCTGTAATTACAGTACAACAAAGCCCTTCTTCATTTTGATTGAGGTGCCATAATAAATCGTTTTTCTACATAGTAACATGTGTTCGGAAAGAGAAAAACGTATTTTTATTGCCTCAAAGGTCTCCAAATGGACTGGATGATTTCATAACACCAGTGAGACGTGCAGAAAAGTGCATTGAGAAAGCAATCGACATGGCTGTAATGGCCACAGCCTGAAAATGGTAACCTGACCCTATAATGTTGTTTTAGACCACATTCATTCATTCTGCTGAGGAGTTCAGGCATGAATGATCTCCTTTTGACACCATAGGATAAAGAATAAAGTGCATGTTCTTCTCAGTGTTTTCTAGAAATATTCAGTGTCACCCTTACAGTTCACATGTTGTTTTAGAGGAATACAATTTATTTTCTGTCAGTATAATCTCTGGTAGCCATAAGCTTCACAGCATGAAAGAAAATTGTCCCACACTGTTTTTAGACAAGCATATTGTTCAGCAAATAAAGGCAAGCCGAAACTCTACAAAACAAGATTGAGTCTGGTTCTTTGTTAAATGAGCTACTCTGACAAATCTATTTGATTTAAATATTCACATAGTTTTCCCTCACACACTTCCTGAGGCATTTAATCTCAAGACCGATTTACTTCTTCAGTTCTAACACATCATTCACCTCAGGGCATGTTAAATTCCATTCTGCTCTGGTTTTCTCTCCAGAGAAACACATGTTAACAGCTGTGATAGATTCATTCTCGCTGGGCTTTTTTCTTTGCTGATTAATGAATTTTTCTGGCTGACCAGTGTTGCAGAGGTCCTCAAAATACTCATTGTAAAGCAATTAAAAGTGATCAGAGTTTGCCACCAACAAGACTAAATAGCAGCATTAATTGTGTTTAAGAGTTAGTCACTCGTTTAAAATACCTTGATCCACTAAGTCTGTTCCTCATGCCTTTACAAAAAAGACTGCTACGTATGCTACAAGCAGATGGAAAAGTTAACAGTAATTGTTATTGGCTGTCTCTATAGGGTTCCGGGGTTTATTTGGCAATGGAGGCTGGAGTAAGCTCAATGCTTTCAAGAGGGAACACAAAGATTTTCATTTTCATTTGTGTTGAGAGAGTTCATAAAGTGGTTTGCCTCAAAAGTGACAGTCACAGCAAATGAACCCGATTCAGCAGCTACAGAATTGTCGAGAATTGACCTTTGTGTAGAATGGACCTTTAAAAAAATTACAAGAATGTATTTTAACACAATAATTTTATTACGAAAACGTGTTAATCATTTACTCTCACTCCGTTTCAGTAGCTTTTGAGGTATTTGTTCCCAAAACATCCCTCAAAACCCAAATAATATTCTAATTTCCTCACTGTCCAAACTGTGAGGCCCTGATGAGGTCAGTTGAGGAAACACCTCCCATTAAGTGTGAATTGTGAGAAGACTTATCTCTGCCTTATATGAGTTCTATGAAAAACTGGTCCCCTGGATGAGTCCCCTGGCTCATCTCACATTTTCATAGTAGACTTCGTACGGGAAACAGGAAAAAAACTGAGTGAGTGCCAAAAATTCTCACTTTTTTCTACTTTTTTTTGTCAAACGGCTCCCTGTGATCAGCCACTAACAGTATAAACCGCTCAACATCCATGATTTCCATAAGTTCCTTGATTTCTTCTCTGTTGACTTCTTCGTTCCGGTTTCCTTGTGTGGCGCAGAGAGCATCTGTTGTATCGTAAACGCCATCTTCAGGTTGGGAGCGTCACTGCATCAATGTTTCCTTGACCCAGACGAAGAGCATCCTGCTGAGAATCCTTGTGTGAATCTCAGTTCGTATCGGTGTGTAGAGGTCTTCGAGCTATGTTTCAATTTCTTGAAAACTCCCTTAGCATGAAAGTAAAGCATTTAATCAAATTATAAATTGTCCCGAGATGCTGAACAGTTGATGGAAAGTAGCTTCATCTGAAATGTCACCGTCATGATTTTTCGGCAATGTTGACCAAGTGTGTTTCATCTTCAGTTTAGCATACAAATATAAATAAATCTTTAGAAAAAAATGGGCAGTGTTCTGGTTCTGGTATTGGTGTCTGAACCCCCTTACTGAAATGGCTGCCAGATGCATACGGTGAAATAAGAGGCTGAGTGGGGCGGCAGCAGCACAGTGAAAGCCACATGGCCATGTTTATGAGACAGGCAAATGCTAACGGACGCAGAGAAGCAGCAGCTTGCAGCCTTCTAGAAAGCACATAGACATGCACACGGTTACGCTGGAGACTGATAAATGGAGACATTTATTAGGGCTCTGGGGCCTCTGTGGATGACAGCTTTCTGTTGACCTTGCAAGGGCCAAATAGATTGTGTTAGATCCTCGGGAAAGCGTGATGGTGATAAACTCTTTAGTATTTGTGTGTCATTTAAGCACCTTTGATCATACCATTAAATCACTATAAGTTGCTTCAGATGGGGTTCAACTAATTACTGGTGAGTCACTGGATTGTTTCTGATAGATATAGCGGTAATGTAGTGAGTAATGTCACAGTAAATTGAGTTGAGATTGCTCAATGTTCAGAAAAGGACTGAAACAAGCAGTCCATAATGCCAGTCTTCTGGAAACTGGCGAAAGTTTGTATAATATCTACAAAACCAATTGGCTGTAGCATCTGTCATAGCATATTGATATCAGAAGCAAACGTCAAAGCAACACAGATTTTGAAATGGTTTTAAGACTAATCAGAATATTTTAAATGGTTAACCCTCTGCGAGCACTGGTGTGTGTGGCAATAACAGTGTCTGTCTTGAAGTAGGATTGACACACCCCACCTATTGAACAAACATCTTCTACACAAATTTATTGGAGAATACACCACATATAAGCAGGAAGTAGGTGACAAACTGTAGCTCATTGCAGCCCCCCCCCCCCCCCCCCCGCCGCCGCCTAGCCATAAACACCATCCATTTTTCCCCACTCTAACCTCTAATTTCCTCAAACCCTTGTTCATCAATATACTTTTCCCCAGTAGCAGACCTAAGAATCAGGTGTAGCTGTACCCAGAATGCACTGTGCAATAAAAACAATGGTGGCTAACATTTATTGATTGTATCAAGCTCAATGTGGAACATATAGAATAGTATAAATTAACATTACAGCTGGGAATTGACTTTTATTCAATGAAATGATCAGTTGTTACTTTCTTTGGGACTCAACCCATGACCTTGGCATTGCTAGCACCCCCTGTAATGACAGAGCCATAGGATATTAAGTATTGCTTCTTTAATTTCACAGCAAATATAATAAAATATTTAATATAAAATGTCCATCAAAGTTTATAACAACTTTATTTTATTATTATTTCCATCCAAGGTGAACCTTATTTTAGCCCCTCTTCACAGACTGACATGCTGATGTTGTATGAACAGGCTGTGGGCCACTTGGTAACTGCTGGATGCTTGTGTGACTCAAGGGAAGAGTTTGTGTTGGGAGCAGCACAGTGGGATGTTGACATAATCTGACACACTTCCCTTCCAATGAGGGGGGAAATATCTCAATGCCGTCAGCTCTGCTGGAGATAAATATGTCACAGCTTATAGATGAAGTTCTCGCTATGAGATTTTTTTCTTCTTCTGCTAATCTGCAAAATTCTTTTCAGCATTGAGCTTTTGTGAAGAAAAAAAACCTAGTAATTTAGTGCCATTGCTCTTCCTCTCAAATCTCCTTCCTTGTAACTCTCTGTCAAAAACACAAGTGATGAATTTCCAACATGTAGAACATTATATATTCCTTGACAATTTGTTGCAGCCTTAAATGTTCAAGATGGATTGACTAACCCATCAAATTGTCCAATTTGATTTAATTGCCGTGTTCCTTATTCTCATAATGATATTTTGGGAAACCAGAGAATCTCAGAAAGTCTGAATAAAGCACTTAAATGTTATGGTGTTTTTATTTTTGTTCAAACTTATATCTTTTCTGAATATCGGAATCTGTTTACAGGACATTGATTAACCATTTCGCTACAACGGATATCATAAATCAACACGTTTAATAATCTTCTCTAGAATTTCACAAATCTAAATATCTGTTTTCTGCAGTTGTTTTTATTCATAGGGAAGGTATACATTTGGATGAAATGAAATCCATCTACTGTGTTGATATGGTGTTTGTGAAAGATGATCAAACTGGCATTTTTTTGTAATAATATCAGTATTCCAGCTATTGTCCACTGATAGAAACATAGGGATATACCTTTTTGTGAAACAATGAGACGTGAGACAAATTATATATAGGCATCATTTTGCACATTCAATAGAAACGACAGGAGAGGGTATGGGATCAACTCTTTACCATAAGTTCATGAATAAGACATAAACAGATATCTGGATTGCTAAACTGCATTATATAAAATCAATCTCTAATGTCCTTGCCTATCACTTTAATAATGGAGGTCCTTCCTTTTGACCTGGTCCTTTATAACCTTTAAAAACACACATTTTTTTAAAAACTGGATTTTTAGCACCAACAACGTACATCATACTCAAAAACTTTCTGAAAATATGAAGTGTAGAAGCAAAATCTGTAGAACGCAGAAGCAGTTCTAGACGAATTTATTAGACGAATAATTTGGTCAGTGATTCAGTTTCAAATCAGAAAGCATTCATGTACAGCTGGTAAATCCACAAATTAAAATACAGTGGAAATCTGATCAGTTTTAGCATTTCCACCAATAAAGTTTTGGAAACAGCTTCATAAGTGTGCTGGGGATATCATTTGAGCTGCAGAAACTGACGCAGCACTTTCCCACCGTGCCTTTCTTATATTCTCAATTAAGCCTCGGTGGAGGTTCCTCACTGCAGCAAACTCCTATCAGCCGGAACAGGTCCTCGGGGAACTCATGCCAACCTCCTGCTGGCAACTCACGGTGAATACATTATCTTCATGCTTCAGCACTCTGCAGGATTTCATTAAAGATTGACACACCATTGTTCGATTACGAGGAACAAACTTGAAAGGCGCTGGAGAAACTTGGTCATCTTCATCTTTTCCCAATTACACACAGGAATGAATGAATTATTGTGGTTAAGAACAAGAACCTTTTTGAGAAATTAAAACAAACTATATGTTCGGATTTTAAATTTTATTGCTGAGAACTTTATTCAACTCACAAAAATGTGTTGCTAAGGCTACGGATAGTGAGGGGTTATGGAGAAGGTATTATATTTAATTCTAAGTAACAGAAGATTCAAATAAGACGTTGCTCTCAAAGCCTCTTTTTAAACAGTGATATAATAAATAATATAACAGAAACAAAATACATAGTTGTTACATTTAAAAAGTGCAAATGAGAACAATAAAACCTAATTTATCAGGTCACTGAAGCGTGGTGATCCAGATAGCACATTCTGACGCAAAGGACAATGTAGATAGAAGAATTGATAAAGTAACACTTGTATTTTATTCCTGAAGAAATAACAACTAGAGAGGAGTTTACCTTTGAGTTGATTTTCTTTTTTAGGTTTATCATAATGGACAGAAGTCACTTTGAGCCAAAGTGTGTCAAATGCAAAAATGTAAAATGTTTAAAATGTTAAAAGTGCAAAATCAGAAAGATGTACTTCATTGTTAAATGTATTCACTCATCTGTGTCAAAAAAAAGTTCCTGAAGGCAAAAATGGCTAAACTTTTTTAGTAAAGTTTATCAAAAAGATACTACTCATTTTATATAAACCTAGTGTTCTGAAAATATAACATATGTGTAAGCTTTCTATTAAACTAGCCAATATCTTTGTTAAACTAACAGCTGCTAAAATCCAAATGACTCGATAGCAGAGATGGGGGGCATGTGATCAACATACCGTGCAAGTTTTCCTTGGCTGAAACCGCTGCTAAAACGAAGCCTTTGTTCTTTGAGTGCAAAGGCTTCATCAAAGGGTGTTTTTTGGTGCTGCCACAATGACACTGGTTGCATTTTCATTTTTACCCTCAATTAATGTAAAATAATGAGCATATTTTCACTTTTTTTTTTTTGTTTTGGTCTCACGGTCCTTGATTGGTGCTTATGCTAACAGAGGTATGCTCACAAAGTGTGTTGTGTTAGCGTTCACCAATATGACGATGCATTTTCTTCTTCCACTGTACTTCAGGTGGATGTTACCAATTCCACATCGTGTTCTTTTTTGTTACATCGATCTGCATCCAGCATTTAATATACCCAGTAAAGCACAATTTAACGGTTACTCAGTTATTTAATTAAATATGAACGCGTCAGGATTTAAGTTACATTGTGTAAAAACATTCTGCTGAGCTAATTACTAGGGGGTCGATACAGATAACACTATGGATTTGATTGAAAGTTGCTAAATAACTTGGTATTTTCATTAAAACTATGTCTTTATCCATTCTTATTAAAATAGTAATTAAGTAAATAATTACCAAAAAAAAAAATTGCTACTCAAATTTCTTAATATCGATATCAGTGTTGGCCAGAGGTATACCCATCGATCAGCCTCTGCTAGATACTTACAAGTGGTTCACTGAATTGCTTTGCAAGTTTTGTGTTGCAGAGGTAATCCTAGAAACTTATTTTGGTTTCCAAAATGGTTTTTGAAAATTGGGAATGAGCGCTCTACAAAGAGGAAAAGAAGAAGAAGCCTTTTTAATGAATCTCTCTGAGTGTTGAGGTTGCTGTGAGGAACAGATGCTAGAACCGTGTGTGCTTCTGTTGCGTGGCTGTTAGCTCTAATCATTGAAGAGCAAAGACTGCTAATCTCTGCTTGCACTCTTGCAAGTGTCTGAACACACACTCTGGCGTCCAGACAGATGCTGCTTGTTCCAGCAGGACCACTGCAGGGCTCAAGCCAATCGACACTTTTGCACTTTACAGGTTTGGATCTGGTGAAGTTATTTATGTCAGAATACAGCTTTCATCTACAACATTATGTTCCTCCAGTTATTAGAATAAATAATTGCAGTATTTGCTTGTCCAAATGTCATTCCACAGCAACATTCTGTTTAATTGTTTTTTTCACTCCGCACTCCGCAAGTATAAAAATTAATGTGATGTATATTACAAGTTCATGATGACCAGCAGCTGACGAGCTGAAGACCTTTGGAACTCTCTTAATGGGCGATATTTACTAAATGGGACAAATTAACCTTGCAGCAGTACCAGAAAAGCACAAAGGTTTAAAAAGAATAAAGAGAAAGTGGTTTATTTCAATGATGAGAAACATGGGTGCAGTGCAAATTACTCAAAGCAGATGATCATGGGTAATCTCTGAAGAATATTTGACCGAAATGCACCAGTCGTACCTTTTTATTGGTGTAATTTGTTTTTAAATACCAACAGATTATCATAACCCTCATGGTGATCTTAAAATCATTTAATACTTAATTTAAGTGTCTTGGTTCAACGTTGTCAAGACCTGCTTACCTTGTCCTTTTTTGTCCTTGCCTTGTTGTCAAGTTTGAGCTTAGCAAAATGTTTTGGGATGTTTTAGAATGTTATGAACCATGATCCTCGATCATTGAAAGTACTTCTGGATTTCCAGATTAAACCAATACAACTAGCCTTTTGAGCCACAATTGCATCTTAAATCATTATAGAATTATTGATCATAACTGGAATCCATCAGTCCTGCTACACACAATTGCAACCAGCTTGCTCAAAATTCTTGTTTTTTTGCACTTAAAATAAACCAATTATGGATCTGTTGGATCATTGAAGTAGTTTCTAGTGATCAGCTAGGGCTGAGAACTCTTATTATTTTAGTTATTTGGATATTATTGAACATTTCTACTGAAAGCAACTCGATTGAAAGGTATTCATTTGTTTTGAGACTGGGAAGAGTTCAGATGACCAGGAACTGATGTGTTCTGCAAGAACCAAATCTTTCGAATTTAATGCTTCCGATGCCATTTCAAATTTCTGCAATCCTTGATCATGTTTTGAACTTAATACCTACTTACAATTCACTGGCTGGTGGAACTCACATTTTATATTGTTAAATCCAAAAGAGCTTGATCTACTCGCTGATGGAACATAAAGGCAACATTACATTTTAGGAAGTTTATTTAAAAAACATTTCTGTTTCTTCACGCTGTCTCAGACTTCTCCCATCCGTTTTAGAATATGCTCTGAGCCATTCCTTAAATATCCATATTTTCATTGCCTTCTATCGGTCTCGAGGCTCATCTAATGCCTCTAAAAAGCCACGTCCCAAGGCTTATTTGAAAGTTCATGGATATTTGATCTTTTCAAGTGTGTTTACATACAGGTGGGTGGGTAAAGGTCACCAAGGGTAATGTAGATCTGCTCTTACACTGATTTAAACCCCATGTCTCAGTGTTGAACATCTGTACAAACAGCAGGAGAAACAACACAAGAAGCACTAGTGCTCTGGGTTTACCTTGACTGTCAGTACTGCTTGTGCTCTACGTAGCTCCATTATATCATGAACAGTTCCACAGAGATTGGATTTATCTAATGCATCTCAGTATCTTTGTCCAGATCAAGAAGATCTGTTCATGCTCATAAAGTTTTCTGGGAGTTTGTGAATCTCATCCTAGTCTCCTCTGTAGGAAATATGACATGACATAGCTACAAACGCCAGAGTAGAAAGGCCAATTCTACATCTGTGCAGCTTTGATTTAAATGTAGCTAGAATTTAATTTCATGGATGAATACACCATTTCCCAGCATGCACCAGCTATGTAAAAATTCTTTCATTTGTGGTTCAGTGTCCACTCCTGTAACAGATGTTTTACCTCATCCTTTACATGTGCATATAATGCTAGAAAACAAAAATTAAAGAACTTTTAGGAAAAGGCTATGATGGACTGATGTACCCCTGCCTTTCGCTTGAAGTGCATTGGAGCACCAGCAGAAACCCTGTGACCACAAAAGGGAATCCAGGTAGCTACTATAAATGTCTTGGAAATGTCCAATGTCTTGCAAATGCTGCCACCATGCAAGAACTAGTTTAGAACTACAATCTGTGAGCTCTACCTGATGCTGTCTTCTTGCTTCGTGAACAATGCCTTTCACATACCTTTGTATCACATTAATCCTTAAATATATATATATTTTTTCATATATTTTAAACTTCACGTTTAGGTGAAGGAGGAGTCAGTTCACCAGCCACCACTGCTCTTGGGGCATTATGTACAGATCAGATGAAGGTCAATCCCAGCCATTAGTGAAGCATAAAAGAAAAACACTTACAAATTATTACAATATTTATTAAAAAGTTGAAAAAGGGACTTTAGCAGAACAATAAAAAATGTTAGGCACCTTTTATTATATCAGAAGAAACTTAGCAACACACATTACATGCCGCTTATCTTCCTTGAACAGAACAAGATAAACCCATCTAGTCTCCTTCCCAATCCCTTCCTGAAGCTTCTCCAGCTTCCGTGGTGCACGCTGCACTCTGAATTTGTGTGCCGGAGCGGTAAAGTGCTGCACAAATCCGCTCGCCGCTGGCTGTTAGCTGAACTTCACTTTAATGTTTCTTGTAATGACAGCCAAACACAGGTCGAGTTTAACCTCTGGCTCAGGTCCAGTTCCCTCAGGCATGAACATCTCTGGCACAAACGGGGATCTGAGAAGATGAAGAGATCTTTCATTAAACATGCTGCTTTTATTGGTGAATGATCATATAGCGCTTGTGTGTTACCACATTAAATTAGCATATGCGATTGGAGATGCTCGCAAACATCTCAGCTCTGGATATCGCCATGGCAACTAGATCAGAAATTGTCATCTCAAGCTTTTTGTGTGTGGTTTACTTTGTTTGCATCTTAACCCATTTGTGTGAAAGGTAAGCACTTACAGGAATACACTTTCATCTCGCGCATCTCTTTCTTGGTAATGAGACACGGTTCCCCTCACCTACGAATGACTAGAGGACTTCCATAAGCTTTTATGCATTGGTTGGATTGGCAAACTGTGTTGGCGTTTGTTGCTAGGTTACTAAGGACTGAGAGACCCTCAGATGGTTGTTCTACCCTTGTTTAACATAGAGTCTCTTATTAGGTGAGAGAGCACTTTAGAGCTCTTTATTGATGCCCTGCTGTATCTGAATGAAATCAGGTCCTTGTCCAGATCAACTCTGAACTACAGGAGGCAGCAAAGCCAATGCAAATATGTGACTGATCAAGTGTGATTTCTGAGCATTCCCCATCCATTGGCTTTGACTATGTTATTTATTATTCAGCTTGTTATGTTTTCTTGTTTGAAAGCTGCAGACGTTTCTAGGAGTTTGCAATTAGAGGTACTTTAAAAAATGAACTAACAAATCTCCCCTTAATGCAAAAACAACCCTGGAAGTGCTTTGAAGACATCCACATGCTTAATTTAATTTAGTGGCATGCCTATTAAAGCAATTAAAGAAGCATTTGACATGTTCATGCTTATTTGGAGTAAATAATAGGATTTGTATGAATTTTTCAGAGTTTAATTTGATTGCAACTGATGTGTGAAACTTTCCTAAAAGTAGCCTTTTGCTGGTGTAATGTACAAAGCTACACCCGACAAGATTTTACACACAAGAAAATTAAAAGGTCAGAACTGAAAGTCAAACATTAAAAAAGTAAAATATTAGCCTTTTTGGTCATCGGAGGAAACTTGTCTTCCTTGTTGTTTACACACTGTCCGTGCACCATGTGTCAGCAGATACGAGTCACGAGCATAACATACTTTCATTACTTTACATACTTTCATTTTTGTGTAACTTTAAATCTTAATAGAATGAAGACCACCAGAGTGTATTTAACTGTGAGTTATTTCTGATGATTATATGCTTAAGTGGAACATCATTGTCATCCTCATGACTTGGTTATAGAGATTTGTCTAGAAATTAGATTTCACTTTTTGTGTGGCAACACACAAAAAGATGTTCGAAACTCTCATACTTTTAATGTGGGGTATTAAAGTGACAAGACATTTATGGACATTCTGGTTGCATCACAATTTTTATTAAATACGATGTTCTGTAGTTAATACTGTTACCCACCCAGTGTCACAAATGTTGGTCACATACCATTTAAATAATATTTGGCCTAAGAACAACTAATGATTTCACTTTCAGGTAAACTGCACATGATATAAAGTTGTCAAACATTTAATTTACGATGAGCGAATATAGGGATTTATTCAAAAGTGACTACAAATACAGCTTTCAGCTCCTTAATTCCAGTTATTTCTTCAAACTGCTGCAATCCATTTGTTCTCCTTTCTTTGAATTTCAGCAGTTTGTAAAATGGCGTCTCCAAATTATTTGAAAATAAGTTCAAGCAGTCAATCGCCCAACAGTTTTACCACATTTTTAGCGTTTAAGTGAGTGTATAATGCACGAATGGCTTTTTGCCACTCACTTCTGGAAAATGTACATTCCCTCTATAATAATAATCTGTATAATTCTCCATGACTGCATCAAAACCAACTAAATCTAGGTCATACATAGAAAAGAGCAATAAAAACAAACATTTTACATGCTGAAAACATTAGTCGCCATTGTTTCTGTAAAACACAAAAAAAGTGCTTTTGTGAATCTGTTATAATGGCATAAATATGCAAAAAATATATTGTTTTAATTTGCTCCCGTGGCTGTGGGAACAGGAATATACAAGTTTTTCTGTAATGACTCTTTTGAAAGGGTTGATGAAGGAACCAGATTTGGTTTTGGAGAAAGACATTTTTAATACCCAACAAGTTCAGCATTACTATTGTCTAATTTTTATAGAACCGCGGGAGCCTTTGGTAGAAGTAAAATAAATAATCACATAGTCTACTTTTGCTTACAAAAGGTCATAATTATGTACTCAGATCTCGACACATGTTGACAGTGTATGTGTTTGTTGCACATTATATCAATTAATGTAATAAACTATTGCTTTAATAAATCCTGGCACACAAAACTATAAATATGCATAAATATATATCTATACCTCTGCCTATAGTGTCAGACAGTGGCACAATCATCAAAAGTAGAAATCAAACTGAAGCATTTATTTTGGTACCAAAAAATATCGAGCTGTTTGACTGTGCTCCCACTGTTAACAATGATCGCAAATAAGCATTTGTGATAAATGCTTCCACTTCTACACTGCTCTCTAATCACAGAAGGGAATTGCATGTGAGAGCACACATGCAGTGTTTTTTGCAAATCCTGTCAACTCATTAATTCATGGCTTACCATGCCCCTTTTCCATGTTTTTCACAAAAAATTAGGTGTGAAGATATCCTGCTGATGAATAGAATTAGCCTCAAATCACAAATCCTCGGGAAAGGGCTCCATTCAACTAGATTTTAGATGTGGAGATGGGGGGGGGTTCTTTTATGACACATTATTGCATAGGAATGAAATCCATCTAGATGTCAGGCTAAATATCTGACATTCTTCTGATGAACATTTTCATGAAACATCATTTTATTTTATGGTCTTCATTTTGCAAGATTTTATTAAAGAATTCTAACCCTATCATGTGGAATAATCTCAAATCTCCTTTACCATATTGATTTCATCCCACGGCTATCAATTCCATCATTTTCTGCTGTTCTCTACATTCACATCACTTATCACGGTGCCATCCATGTGGGAGTTGTTGCCTGGCAACTGATCATCACTAAACAATGTTTGTTTAAAATTTCTTTCAATAGCTTTCCTTTAGTTCCATCAATAAATAATGAAGGATTGTTCGTTTCAAATGCTGGACTTGGAAATGTGTCCATTCCTTCATTCAGCATTTATGAAACACATTTTTTCCAACCACCAATCACATTTAAAACTGAAAGTGGGTCAATTTAAAACTGAGCCTGTGGGCTGGGATGGACGTACTGTAGTTTTCACATCAGGTGCTCACTGCTCTTTCTTTCGGACACAGTCAGGGGTAGCAGGTGCATTAACCGAGAGTCTGGCGAGTGCTCTCTGCCAATTGCTCATTATTAAGAGTCTCTCAGTAAGAGGAAAGTGTGCAGAAAGGAAAGGCATGTGAGAGACAAGAGCACAAGGGAGGACTTTGTGTTGTTTTAAGACAAAACATGCATCCTCGCTTGTGCACAAAGTTTCTTGGATCTCATATAATTATAATTTTGATGCAGAACATTGGTGGACAAACTCTATTTTTTACTCACTTTAACTCTCACAATCACTCTCCAGGAAAACCATAAGTGGGAATCAAATAAACAATACTCTTAGCTTACTGTCTGGTTTAGATTGTGCAAGTCTCTGTATCCATGGCAGCAGTTGATTTGCCAGGCTGCACTCTCTGTTAGTGATGTGTCACCTGTAGAGCATGTGATGCAACAGCAGTGGCTTTGCACAGATGGCATCTCTCATTGTCATTTCCTGTTGAGCTTTTCACTCACGGATTTGACACATTGAAAGTTAGACTGAGTGTGGGACATGTCAATGGACATTAAGATGAGTGTTTTAATGACATTAAACAAGTGATCGGATATTTTTATAGATTTATTGCAATAGATACTATATCAATAGAGAGACTGAATATGATCATTTAGAGAGGGAGAGACTTAATCTAATAACAGACGGAGATAGAGGAAGTGTTTGTTTGTCAGGGATCTCTCTCGTGTGTGAGAAGGAACGCCGTGAACTCAATCGCTGTACTGAAAGGGTCACTTTAATATACACATAAACAACATAAAAAGCCCATAGTGGGGAAAACATCAATAACATAAAACTTCAGCAGAGCTAAGCAAACTTGAAAATAAACCCAAGGATAGCAGCACAAAAGAGAATAAATACACAAAACAACCAGAAGCCGGAATGTGGCGGAACATTATTGTTTCAGTTTGATCCCACACTGAAAGGAAAGAGAGAAGGCCTTAATTACGGAGAGAGAGAGAGAGAGAGAGAGAGAGAGAGAGAGGAGACCAGGGCAGGAACAGGTGAAGAGTATGAGGAGTTAACAAGCACAAGAGACAGAACACACTGAGGGAAGAGAGGCATGCGAGAAGGGGGCAGAAAAATTGGAACACAAGAGACTAAAGAGAAAGAGGAACATGTGGAACAGGAAGAAAGAGGACAGAAACATAAGGAACTGGAAAAAGGATAAAACATGAGTAAAAACAGTAAAAGAGACAAAATATTAGGAATAGGAGAAGGCAGTGTTTTTGAGATTAAGCTTGTTTAGACTAGAGTCATTCTCATAAAACAGCAGAAGATGACATGTACAGGAAGCACAATGAACAACTATTATTTATTTCCTTCCCATTTTTTATGTCTTCATTCATCTGATACTGTGCCGTGATTCAATTATAACTGACAGAGATTTAATGTGGAGTGTAGGCAAACTGGATCAAGATACTAACATAATGTCATAAAGATGAGAAAATGTTGATAATGCTCTACAGAGAAAATGTTTTCTATAATTTTTGCCTCAAATGACACTACATTTTCCATGAGAACACAGCCGGCTCTCGCCATTCATCAATGTATGTTGGAACCTCTTACGTCCCTTCATTCAATCGTGAACACAGTCCTGTGTTATTTCTTTTTAAAAAGCTTTAAAAACAGTTAACATATTGTGACTATTTGATGATGGAAAATTGTAATAAATTGAGATAATTATTGATTTGAATTATGTTCATACAGCAATTTTTACTAGTCGCAAGGGTTTCATGTCAACCCAAACTCACACTGTCTCTCTCTCTCTTTCCCTCTCTTTCACCTCATCTTCATCTGTCATCCCTCTGTTCCTTCTAAGGTCTGTTTGGATCAGACCCAGTTTTGCACTTGACGCCTCATTGAGTCTATCGAAGAAAACAGAAGAAGAGATTGAAGCATAGCTCCGAACAAATAGAGCTAGTGGGTGAAAAATGAGAAAAAGAGAAGGCCACCGGATGGGAAGAGAGGAGGAGTGCAGTGAGAGTACATCGTTAAGAACTTCGTAAAGGTGAAGGAAAGCTTCTTAAAATATTTTCTCATAATGCAGGAAGTTGTTTGTCTGTGGAGTATTTCATTAGCTCTCTAAAATTTCATCACAATTAGCCCACGTGAAGAATCGATGAAGAAACAAGATTAGAATGAATGCTAATGCTGTAAGCTGGTGGATAAAAGGGCTGATTAAGGGTTGATATTCTTCTAGTAAAGCAGCCGATACAATGGAACCTAAACTGTTTCAATAAGGACTTAAACATTTCCCTGATTTGTCATTAGCAGAGTAGAAAATCTGAATTTCTGTGAACCAGGGAAAGCATGTGATTTCTTTTCAAGAATGTTAGGTAATTCAAACTTTACATCTGGAGGAAAAGATAAACGAAGAAAAATATATAATCAACAGCCTAACACTCTTTCCTCACACTTTTAAAATGCATTCACATGTTACAAATTTAATTTTAGAACTCCCATAGTTTCCCTGTCGTCCGTGTCTTTCTTTGTGTAAAATGAAAATTAAGTGACTTCTGTTCCTTTGAGGTTTCTCACCATCTTTCTCAAGCTTTGATTGGATTATGGGAATATAGCAAGTTCATGATGCAGTTTGGGTACCACTATGTTTCATGATTTTCTTTAATAAAACATTCGTTGTCTGGATAAGAAATTTCAGTGAAATATATAAACTCGGAGACAAACGTGTGATATGTGAGATGTGACATTTAAACAAATGTCAGTTGTAACGGTAGTCATCTGAATGGAAACACAGGTGGATCTGAGTGTCATCAATATAACAATGGTAGGAGCAGCAGTGTCTGTGAAAGATGGGACACAGGGAGGTGGTGTAGGTTGAGGAGAGTAGAGGACCAATAACTCAACCCTGTGGAACTCCTGTGAGCAGTTCCTGTCAAGAAGAGCAGTGGACCAATAAGTGAACCCTGTGGCATTCCTCACCCTTCCAGCCAACTCGAGAGAACCTGGCAGTTAGATAGGACTCCACCCAGTATAAGGCAGTGCCTGTGATGACTGAAGGCTCTGATGGTTAACTGTGGAGGATAAGAACTGATGATTCACTGTTTGCTTTAGTGAGTCATAGTCCCCCCATCTCTGAGAGAATAGCACTTTCCATTGAATGTCTGCTCTTGAATCCTGATTGGTTCTTGTCAAATTTTTCATTTTCTATGAGAGAAGAAGACAGTTGATTCTAAACAGCACACCCTAGACATGTTGCACTAAATGGTAGAAATGAGAGGGGTCTCTAGTTATCTACCTGAGATGTGTTTAGTGGTGGCTTTTGAGTAGAGGGGAGAGTTTCTGACTGGACTTCCTGTTTTGCTTGCAGTATAAATTACATGCTCTTTACCCAAATGTTTGAGGAAAGTAATAGTTCTGTATACTTGAGAGCGGAATAAAAATCATAGTTGTTCTTACTCTTGCTTTTGGTCTTCCTCAGAGTGAGGGGTCTAAAGTTATTTTAGAAAACAAAGTTTTTCAGCACAAAACCTGTTTTTGAACTTAAATCCTGAAGGATCTCTCTCACCACTTTTTATGCTTTATAATAAAAAGTCAAAAGTGTTGAGAAAAAAGCATAAATCCCTTCAAAAAGCAGATAAGTTAAAAAAAAAAAAACAAAAAAAAAACTAACTTCTCCTAAAACTTATACACTGTTCCAAGTATGTGCCATTGTGCTTTTTTGTGGCAGAACTTTGAAAAACAAAAAAACACATCACAAGTTTTGTACTTCATCCCTTCTTTTCACCACTAGATGGCACTGATGGCACCGATTTGGGGTCTGTAAAACGAAACTTAAAGACGATCACATATTTTTTCACATTTTAGTTTGTGTCATGACTTTTAATGTTTAAAACCAAAAATATCAAAGCTAAGAACCTTTTTTTAAACCTAAACAAAATGTAAAATCTAAAAAAAACAATGGGCTGGTCCCATTCCTACATAATTTAAACCATCCACTGTGATTGGCAGACACACCGATGCGTTCTGAGACTTCTAATGGTAAATTTACAGTAAATTATCCTATAATTCGCCTTTAACACGCATTTTATATTGTTTATGGCTAATAACACTGGTTATTACATATACATTACATACCAATACAGCGCAGTACAGCAAATTCCCAATCGCTTGCTCACATGTAATTTGATTGTTACATTTCTCAAGAATAAAATGAATAAATGCGACACAAGTTTAAAACAGAGAGATTTTAAAGCATTATTACTTTCTAATTAACGGATTCATTATGTTCAGCTTTTAATCAGTGAGGAGGAGCTGAGAAAACAATGAATGACTAAGCTATAGCTTCGCACGGGAAAAGAGTGATAAGCTCTTTTAGAAGTTTGTTGAAAGCGGAAGAACAGATGCCCAGATTTCCACTTTTGTCTTCTTGAAGGAGTTAGCAAATCCCTCACTCCGGACTTCAACTGATGTAATTGTAATACAGAATGCTCCTCATTATGTCAGTTAGCGCAAAGCTTCATCAAAACGAAGATGCCTAAAGATAGGCCCATGCTGAGCTTGGCCTGAATACTTTGCTCCTCTGAAATCGATCCGTGTTGCCAGGTGCTCTTGAATGATTCACTCCAGCAGACTATAGGAGAATGGCACCTCTGGGATCTTTCAGATTGGGCTTGCACACTGATCCAAAATTTTCAGTCTCATAGGAAATATAGAGTTCTCCTAGGTCTGCAGCTTTAGCAAAAAATGCAGGTGTATTTCAAAATGAAAAACAATAAATAGATAAACTACACAGTTAAAATAATCATATATATAAAATCCACATTTTAATTATATTTACATCCAAACTGAAATGGTGGATGTAATCTAATGTTTCTTTTGAAACAATTACATTATTTAAGGTTGACCTAATGTTTTCACTTACTCTAGATAAAGTGATATGTAACAAAAACTCCATCCATCCAGAAAACCACCCACCCACTTACCATCCATCCATCCATGCATCAATCCATCCATCCATCCATCCATCCATCCATCCATCCATAATTCCGTCTGTCCATCCATCCATCCATCCATCCATCTATCCATCCATACCCACAGCAGGACACGGAGGTACCTTAGAGAGGTTACCAGTCCATCGCAGGATCATATTAACACCTAAAGGGAATTCATAGTAAACAAAAAAAAGCTTTTTTATTGCGTCGGGGAAACTGAGGAGAATCCTATGCAAGCACAGGCAGAACATACAATATTGACAAAAAAAACATGATTTTATTTTAAAATACAACTCATTGTTTTGCAGCCTAAATGGGAATTACTAAAAATAAACATTTTTTGAATTATCGGTAATTTACATATTTCAGAATGTGTGGGAAAAAATAATTTGTGCTAGAAAATAAGTTTCACAAATTGTTTTCATTTTCTATGAGTTAACTATTGTTACATTTTTTTCAGAAATAGGCCAGTTTCATTCACGAAACAGAGTGGTTACGTTGAAAAGAAAGGTGTACTAAAGTTTTCGTACGTGTTTGCAGAAGATTCCTTTCTGTTTGATTCTTTCACTAACAAACCTTATATTTGAGTAATTTACTGCAGACACAAAACACTGATAATCTTGCCTGATGACCTCAGTGGTTTCTGCATATCAGATTAAACCTCTGGCACGGCTCTTGCTGGATTCTTCATAAAGTCTGATACTATCTGGAAGCGTACAAATGCACTGTCAGCTCCTGCAGGAACTGTTATCCAAGCACAAGTGGGATTATTCTGAAGTGGAGAAACTGAAATCAATAGTAATCTAAATTAAGTTCCACATGTTTGTGTGTGTGTTCACATGGACCAGGAGCTTGTTGATGTATGGTATTGGTCTTGACAGATGCTCAATCATTTATTTCTTACCTGATTCTTCTCTTGTTTTTCAATATGTTTCTTTATAACATGATCAAGTAGGATGATTCAGAGGCTCATTTTATTCTCACGGAGCTTAAGAAAAAAGCCTCAGTGTAAAAAGACCAGAACAGAAAGCTAATTATCAACAATGACACTCGCACTGTTAACACTACAGCAGCTAAAGCTGAGAGTGTGAGCACACAAGACTAATATGCAAATACTGGTGTTAATTATGGAATGCTGCATTACAGAATTAGCTGAAATGCTTTTTCATGCATAGGTTATAGGCAAAGCTAGTTAGCGCTTCTTTTTCTGGCACATATTTCACATGTTTCATCAGCTGATGCCAGTCTGTACATATTGTTTTTCCTCAGTTTCTCAGATTAATCTTCCTCAGGTAATGCAAGCCAAGTTGCATCCTGGACCAGGATGGGTTGATTTCTTTTTAGTATGAATCATCTGTAAACAATTTAATTATTTCTTTTCATTTCAGCAGCAAAGCCAAAGTACGAGATTTTTGGTTTTTAACATGACCGACTCATGTGGGGGAAATCCTGATATTTTCCAGTGGTTGGATTAACGAAACAGATGTTTAAGTGTAATTAATGTTTGCCTGTTTACATTAATGTGATTGGCTCTTGATTATTTTAGATTAAGCCCTTTATAGTCAAGCAGTTTTTTAATGCTATAATAAATTAGTGCACATAAATATTTCAGTAATTGGAAATTCTGGTTGAGTTTGTTTCCAAAATGTTATAATTCCATAAAAGTAAAACTGAAAAAAGGTGTTTTCTTCTTTGAGAAAATGTTGGCATGAAAATTATTTTTTCCATATTTTTTCATAATAGCGAGTCTCTATAAACATCAAAAAAGTAAAATATATACTTTAATTACAAGAGTTATTGCCCCCAAAATGCCATAAATGCATTCCATTAATATAAATATTTAGTCATGGGTCAAAAGGGTTGTCTGTTTTAGATCAAAATGCAGACCACATTTTTTTTTGTCGTTTTATGGACTCATGAAGATTTCAGTTGTTCATTCATTAATTTTCAATAAATAGTAGATTGTGTGTGTTTCCTTCAATTATTTTAGTAATCAAGTAATGGACCCTTCATTCTAAAATCTCTCTGTGAACTATGAGAGCAAAAATAGTAATCATAATGAAATAATAATTCAATAATCGTAATCGAGCTAAAACCTTCAATTAATAAAGATTTTGATTTCAGGTCAAAGCGCTTAGCCCTAGAGCATACACATTTATATATCAGAATATATAAATATATAAACACAACAAATGGCCCTCAGTACTGTGTTTTTGTTTTTTTTTAATACTTATCTAATTAAAATGCTGTAAACACAGTAGATGTCTCTATCAGTAGAGCAATAGAAAAAGGAAAATGTTGGAGCAAAGGGGGTGGATTAATCTAAAAACACACAGAGAGCAAGATAGAAGATGACAGTTTGCAAAGCTAGAGGCCACAAGCTCTTTGAATGCCGTCATCAAAGCCAGCACTACATGCAAGTCGCAGCGGAGCTGATTTGGAGGCTGCCTGGCTCAGAGTTAAACAGCTGGAAGAACTCAACAACTGCAGAGTTACATTGAACTAACTTTCCATTGTAGTGTACTGCGGTCTGCCTGACCTGCAAAGACTGGGCATAGCATGAGTTTGAGTAGAACAGAGGGAACAAGTACCAGTCGAAATTGTATTTGACATTAAGTTTGTAGAAATATATAGTATAACACATATGACAAAGTCTGATCTATGAATTAATTATCTATGGATAATTAATTATTACTTAAACTGGCCCTCAAGCCACAGCCAACTAACATAATGCAGCAGTACCCAGCAATCTCACTGCAGTGCAGCAAGCGGGCCTCGGCTTCATTATTCATCAGTAGTCAAAGCAGACGTTAACTTTCAGCTACCCAAATATGACTAAACTGCAGGTGGACTCTGAGAAAAGGGGGAGGCAGTGGGAGGCATAGTACATGTTCATCTAGGGAAAAGACTGACCTGTATGTCTTCTGTGTGGAGTAAGGCACCATGAAAACATCTCAAAAACACAAAGACAGTCATTTGAACATTTGAGGCTCCACGAAAAAAAAATGTAGTGTGCAGGACATTTTTCTTTGGAGGAAGTTCGGTGTTAAGTATTGCTTTGTTAAATTAATCATTGAAAAAAAGCCATGTGCAATTATTTCAGAATAATATTAATAAACCTAAGGCACCCTCATTACCGACCACCTGGTTGTGTCATATGGAGCATGGAACCATTAGAGCTATACCATAACAACCCACTGCAGTCATGTCGTTCTTTGATTAAGCTCAGTTTAGAAGTGTTCTTCCTGATGCGCAACAGAGAACTTTCAGAAAGGAGTTTAAACCACCTCAATGACAATTAAATATTCAAATGAACATGCGGCTGGTTCTCATTGTTTAATGCTCCCTGGTGGAAACTGTTTTCTTCTATTACATGATAGTGTTGAAACACGGCACAGGAGAGAGGCATCAGCTAATGCCTTTACACAACTGTTTATTCACTCCAATGAGCATCATGTTTGAGATCG
Organism: Danionella cerebrum; assembly: GCA_007224835.1. Classification (NCBI taxonomy): domain Eukaryota; kingdom Metazoa; phylum Chordata; class Actinopteri; order Cypriniformes; family Danionidae; genus Danionella; species Danionella cerebrum. Next base: position 126,782 of record SRMA01024035.1, read on the forward strand.
ATTCACAAGAGTCCAGCTAGATTTCAGAGGTACTTCAGCTTGACTGATTTTAAAATATCAAGAGGCAAGTACAACCGTTTACTCGGAGGGAAGGTTAGTGTGTGGAAAAGACAGCGCTCAATTAAACCTTTCCTCTCAATTTATTTTATTCATTTTTATTTATGAGCTCTTCATGGGTCTGCTTTCAATGCTTTTTTGTCTGTTGACAGAAATCTTTGCAACTGTGCTGCCAAGGGAGACTAGAGTCTACAATGTAAAACATCTTTTCATCCCAACTCCGCTCCAGAGCATCTTAACACACTCTCTGAATGAACCAAAAGGCCAGTTATTAAAGTTATTGGCAGGAAAACAAGTTGGCACTACAACAAGGCTTGACTCTAACTGCTTTCTCTTCTGGAAAAATGTAAATAATAGATTGAAAAAGGGATAAGAAACAAAATAATTCTATCAAACTTATTAAAAATGTATAAATCAAAGAAATCTGAATCTTTACACAGTGGTTTACTGGAAATAGTAATTAGAAAGCAGTAATTTCACCTACATTAGGGCTATATCCACATAAATACAGTTTTTTTTTTGTTATTATTATTTTTTTCACAACGTACAAGAAAATTGGGCCTATGTGCTTTTTAAAAACACATACCCTAAGACTCTCCCAAATCACTAGGTGGCAGTTGATATCAACCAACTAGAGGCTCCAAACAAGTTTCTTTGTTAGACTTGGTCTTTGTAAACAAAGAAGAGGCTGAACAGTGACGCCAATGACAAACTTCACCCTTAACATCCTGAAAACCCAGTTTTTCCCTGTCCACACAACAACAATCTGTCCAGCATTTTTTAAATAATCCAGCTTGGCCATTTTTAAAACTGCATGGTGACATGAAAACAATTCTGTGTTTACATGTGGATGAACAGCGTAACTGCACAGAAAAATTCACAATTTCAAAAATATTGGGTACATATGGACAAGGCCGAAATACATTTATCAACAGGGTCAACATACTGTGTTTGTAATCTTAACTAGTTTTAAAGTTACTGTAGTTAGAAACTCATTTGGTTTCCTGGATTTATATCCCTCACTCCCTATAGTCTCCATTTCCCTTTTCACAGTGTTCTGTTTTTCATACATTAACAATACGCTTTAGACCAGTCTGAAAAATATATACTGTAAATATTCTATATGTAACATATCTTTTAAAGAAACACGAGGAAGTGGGATTGTTGAGGATTATAGTCATAGTGGTCTGCCTAGGAAACTTAACTTCTGCCTAGGTAAAAGACACATAAAGCTAGTTACAATTTGAATGATGTCCAGGAGTGCAATCAGCTCAGAAACCAGTGCATCCCAGGTATAACCATCTATTGCTGCAAATGGAGTTGGTGATTTGGTCAGGATTAATAGTGTTCTCAATGCTGAGAAATACAGGCAGATACTGATCCATCATGCAATTTTATGACGATTTAGCACGACCTAAACATACACCCAAAGTCTTTAAGAACTATCTTTTGTGCAACAGAAAATGAGAAGTAGTGGGAGTGATGGCATGTTCCCCACAGAGCCCTGATTTCAACATCACCAAGTGTGTTTGGGATTACTTGAATTTGGGCGGTAAAAGCCATATGTTTTTTTTCCACTGTTTTGAAGGCAAATTTTGATGTGATTTGGATTTTTATTTTGTTCACTCACTGCATTTTGTTCATTGATTAAACATTTACATTTTTGAAAGCATTCCTTGTTTGCAGCATTGTTCAGATCATCAGAACAGTATAAAATGTTTCCTGTGGTTCAGTTGGTAGAGCATTGCGCTAACAACACAAAGGTTGTGGGTTCAAATCCCAGGGAAAGCAAGAACTGACAGAAAAAAAATATGTTCATTCAAATGTAAGTCGCTTTGGATAAAAATTTAAATATAAGTACTCTATATTTATGTTATTTATAAAATATGAGATCTGTATTGGTATACCTCACTGAATAGAACAAACAAATCAATTAATTGCATTTAAAAAAAAAGAAACAAATTAGTGGCTTAGAAATTGTGTCATTTATTGTGAAACCTTTCATATTAGCAAGTTTATTGTCTAAAAGATATACCAAAAGGCAAATAATAGTGCAATCTGAGAAGCTTCATTTGTTTGAATTTTTTTTTGATCAGCCAAGAAACATGATTATCAAGTGTTCAGTGCTCCTCTGTGGACGATGCAAATTCAGAGTGTGTTGTGAAGCTGAAACCTACCATTACGATTACCCACCATGCACACAGTAACAAGGTCTGGTGTCCCTTCTGCACTCACATGACTTCTGAGCAGGTCCCTTCAATTGCCCCTCAGCTATCTGTAATAGCATTACATGCTAATGCACAGTCCCTCTGTGGGGAGACGTATCAACCCACGTCCAACTGGAGAGATGGACAGGATGTCTGCCGAAGAGGGACATGGGACTGAAGTGATTCCGTGAAAGGTTTGGCCATCAACCACGTTCTTTCAGAAATAACTTCTTTTAGGGAAGTTTGACCATTTTAAATCAAGTTTTACTTTTTTTTTTAAATATAAAGTAAGATGTGTTTTACTTATCTATTTTTTTAATTGATTACCTTTCACATCTGGAAGGAAAGAAGGAGGTGGTGTTGTGCTACAAAATAGTACATACATTCCTTCAAAATTAGTAGTCTTTGCTTAACAGAATCAAAGGTTTTGAAGTTTCGCAGTAAACAGCAGCAGTAAGGAAACATCCATGGAGGATCAGCACACTGGAATACCAGCACACCTATCTGTGGAATTAGGTGGTGCAGGGTTACCAGAGCAGAGGAGGGCCAAGAATGGAGTGGAGCAGAGGTTTCTGAGAGACACAGCAAACAAAACAGAAAGCAGGAGTGGAAGCAGGCACACGGTGACACTGGTGAGTCAGTGAGTGAACTGTAAATCAGTTTATGAGGTGCAGGAGTCTTTTAAGAGGTTAAGGATGATTGGACAGGGGCAGTGATTGGATGGGAGTGTCATGCGGTGTAGTGATTGCTTGTTGATTGGCTGTGTTTCTGGAACAAATTGAAGTCCTGTCATTCTGTGTATTGTCTTCCATTGATGAAATTCATATTTAAACAATTCTTATATATGTAAAAAGCATTTAATCAAGAGATTGTTGGAATATTTCTCAGACATGACGTTGAGTATTAGTGTAACAATCTGCACACTGTTCTTTAATTTTCAGGGAGATAGTTTTCATGCTCTGTATTGAAAAAAGCACAAACGAAAAAAAAGACAAATCTGGAGTACCTCATCAAGATGGATATGTGTCCTGGAGTGATGCTTGAGAATGTTGTTCATTAAAGGAGAGAACCAGTTTTGAGCTGAGGCAATTAAATCCTAAAACATTTTTTTACGTATTTAGCAAAAGAAGGACCTTTTTTAAGTATAATATCGACAGTTCTTAACTAAACCTTGGATCTGCCCATTTTAGTTTATATTTACTACAATAAATATTTATGCTAACTCAACTTATAAACTTTGTTACATTTGTAGAAATCCACTTTGATTTTGATATATTTGAAATCATTGAAAATAACTAGAATACTCACAATGTGTCAGGGAATTTTGTTTTTACATACTGGTATCCCTGTTCAGACTGAAATTTACAGAATTGGGTAAAATTTCTCTTTCCCCCAAAATTTTGCAATAATAGGTTAGCCCTAAAGGACCAAAAGTGACTATGTCAGAATCAGTTGTTCCCACCATTTTCTGCAAAAACAGATTTACAGCCTCATGATGTTCTGAGGGAATGTGTTCCACTCTTCCACAAGTTCTACCACCCAAATACTGTTTCATGCTTCTCTCAAACATTTGTGAAAAAAAACATCCACTGAGACTCTTAATTTCTCTGACCTAATGTGAGTAGTGTAATTCAGCAGCAATATGTGATAAAAGGTCATTGTTAAAAAGATATTTTTCTTGTGAAGCAAGACCAAAAGTGCAGTGCTCGACTTCAACAACCTGTTAACTAAGGCATACTTCACAAATATATCTAAATATATTAGGTTTTGGATCATATTACTAATAAAACCTGTAGGCCACAAAAATAAGCTTGGCTGTCACTCTGAGACGAGTCAAACCTACTAAGAAAGCAGCAGTCTGGGCTGGCAATGACTTGTTCTTGCCATGTCAACCAGGCTTTTCTCTCACTCACCTCAAGTTCTCTCTTCCTCCTTGAGGTTTGATTTTAGATTTTTGCCCACTGGTACTCCATTGCCATGGAAACTGAAGATAGCTGAAGGCCACCCACATGTAGCTCATACACCAAGGGTCTATTAGTTGTGTTGTTAGGGATGCGCTCATTTAATCTCTTATCTCAGAGAAGCAACTAGGGATTCTCAGTACATCAGTATAGCGTCAGATATTGCCAGTTAGGTGGAGTTGGTGAGATCTCTTTAGTTGATGGTTACTCTTAGTTCTTTTTGAGAATAGTTTATCGATGTATCCAACAACCTGAATCTCATGAATCCTTTGTTGAGTCTTTTGATGCCATAACACAGAACAACACCAACCTACTCTTCTTCAGACACAGCTAGGGCATCAAAATGACTAAGTGATTAGCACTGCATGCAGTCTAAACACTGGTCCAATCTATCTGAGTTGTGCTTGCATATTTGTCACATCTCCTCTCAGCAGGAACTTTCTCTGGGTTCAATCTGGTTTCTCTGCCTGTGAGAGTGGTGTTTCTCCAGGGAACCAGTATCCCTTCACACATTAAAAAGACCAATTTAATGAGACTTTATCTGTTTTATTTACATATAATGGGTTATCAATCAATTCACTTATTGACATGTATATTTTATGTGTGAATCTGTGATTACCTTTTTTTGCTGAATGAAAAATGCCTCTAGATGGCAAATGCCTACTTGAATTTAGTTTGGACAGTGGAATACTTGGCGACCCCTCTAACAGTCACACATGCTTTTGGTGCTTTTTCATCAGTTGCTATGCAAACAAAGCTTGCCTGGTTTCCTTTCCTCTGCCTCAGAGCTTCCTTTTTGTTCTAGGCTAAGATTGTAATGAAAGCTTTTAACACTGTGGCTCTACTTATGAATCTGCTTTTTACTCACAATTATTATAATTACATTTACATTTGAAGCTACTACTATCGTTCCCTGAGGGTAACTCAACATCTAATTGACATCAGACATTTCTTAAGGAACTTAAACACAGTACAGGTAGTAATCCAAAAGAGCAATTTATTTAAGAAAGGAAAACGTGACATTAAAGTCACTCTTAACAAGCAAACCTCATTAACTAAACTAACATAACACACAAGGTTTGACATAAGAACACATAACAAGAATACATAACAATCCAATGAGGGTAATGTATAGGGTCTCCGTCATAAGTGTGCCAATAAGGGACAGGTGATACTAACTAAATATAGAGAAGGAAACAAGAGGGCAGGATCGGATGAAAGAGAGCACATGGCCAATTAGAAGAAAGATACCATGTGCTCAGAAAACACAAACAAATTATAGCTGATGGTTATAAAATATTACATCACATTAAAATTAGGGACCGGTGATGCATTAAAATAAGGGACAGGTGATACTAACTAAATAGAGAGGAGGAAACAAGAGGGCAGGATCGGATGAAAGAGAGCACATGGCCAATTAGAAGAAAGATACCATGTGCTCAGAAAACACAAACAAATTATAGCTGATGGTTATAAAAAATGACATTACATCACATTAAAATAAACAATTGACCTATATACATTTCATTTACACATCTAACAATCTATAAATAAATAAAGTTTTCTCTCAATAAAGAATGGTCCAGTCCTGACAAGTGGAGGACAGTGCTGGAGGTGACTATCAAGGCAATTCCAACAAGAAAACTCTTTCAAAAATGTTGGTGTTTGTCTCTAAATAACACATAATTATTGTCTAATTAAAGTTAGGACATCTTGGGTATGTTTTAGCATGTTAAACAATAGGGCATGTATTATAGGGATTCTCATCATCTGACCATCCTCACAGGGCAGGCTACTAATGCTCACATGTAACAATCATAATTAGTGTCTGTTTGGTTTTAGACTCATTTCGATGTCAAGATTTAATGCCCAATGTTGACTGGGCATCGGTTGCCTGCTGGGTTTTATTTGAATAATTCCAGAGAAACGCAAAACTCTCCATGTAGACGATTTTTCATTGTCAAAAATATTAGTCAGGAGATGTTCTGTGATGGTATCAGTGACCTTCTCCAGTTGTGCCGTCTAATAGTATTTAACCAGATTCAGGCCATACAAGGCAGACAGCTGTTTTTCCTCAGCGCTGCTTGTGTAATTGAATCTAGGCAGCTCTGTAGTCTGCTGAGACCTATCTGTCCCACATGGTGAGATGAAGATTACATCTTCGTCGTCCATCTCTTACCCCGGCCGATGCCTGCCTGAGTGGATTCAGGTTTGGTTTTGAGGCCGAATGAAGGTGACGGAAAGATAGCAACACGTGATGCTATCTTTCCGTCCTGAGAGACCAACAGCTATAAGGATCCCTTTAAAACTCACAATGCAAGAACTTGAAAAAAGTTACATTTCAAAAGTAGGAATTTATACAATGTGACAACAATACGGTAGAGCCTGTCTAATTTCATAACATAAACCAAAGCAGCAAATTTGTACAGGGCTTTTCATTTAGAGAAGCTTCGTGAACAAGAGCTAATGGAGAGTACATTTTCTTATTATTTTAGTAATGTAAATGTTTTGAGCACACTAGTGGCTTGTGAAGCTGAATTCATTTCTGTGGAACTGTTGATGAAGGCCTGCATGAGATGAATGTGCCTGTGTGCGCCCTGCAGCCTATACTTATTACAGTAATTGGGTTTGTGAATCTGAGCATCAGAAGGACGTCTGCACGAGCCCTGCTGAGCTTCGGCTAAGCATCGGGATTCTTTTCACCATAAGCAATCAGTTTAGACAGAAAACAGAGCTGAAACTAGCACCAGCTGTGAAGATGTCATATCAAACATACATTTAACAGATTTATTTAAAAGCAAGCATCTGGTCCAGTTTTACTCTGATCATTGATCCGGTTTGTTTCCCAGCTTTGGAAACTTTGGTGAAAAATAAATCGATTACAGTAACTGCGTGGAATGATTTCAGCCGAGTACTTCCATTTGTCATTTTACATATTCATTTACTGGAATCATTTCTCAGCTGCTCTTTATTTCCTGATTGAGTCAACCGTGCTTGCACCAGTGACTAAATCAATGAATGACCAAAAATATCAATAACAGATGGCTTACTAATATTAAAAACCAGTAGAAAAAAAACTGTTCATGTTTTTTTTCAACTGCACTCATAATTAATTAGTTCTGCTAATGAAACTAGATGTTTTGAGTTCCTTCAGTAGAATAATCTTGATAGTAGACATCGGTGTGGAGATATATAATAGGTGAGATATTCCATTTGGGTGATCAGGTGGGCACTTTCCTTCCTCAAAGTTTCATTGGTGAGTTCCATGATATCTCAAGGAGCCTCAACAGTGTACCCAGCATCCCAGAGTTCGCACAAATTAAAATTAAGCTAATGGAACTTGGTATTGACATTGTTGTGAAGTAAGTAAGTAAGTAAGTAGGCTTTTCTTTGTCATTTCAACCATATACAGTGCAGTACACAGTACAACGAAACAACGTTTCCCCAGGACCAAGGTGCTACATCAAACAACATAATAAACATTACAGCACATAATTATCATTAAATTATCGTTAAACTATCCTTAAATTTTCGTTAAACTAAGCTGAAGATAATAGGTGAGATATTCCATTTGGGAGATCAGGTGGGCACCCTCCTTCTTCTGCATATCTGTTGCTGAGTCACGGGGTAAGCAGTCTAAGCAGAGATGCCTCAAAACACAGGTGTTCCCATTCCATAAGTCTTTCCAGTGTGTCTTAGGTCTTCCCCAAGGGAGGTGCCCAGGAGGCTCAGTTGGCTTCTGTTGATGTGAAGGAGCAAAAGCGCTACCCCAAGCTCCTCTTTCTCAGAGGGAGTGCCCAGCTACCTTGAGGAAGAAACTCATTTCAGCCACCTGTATCCGGGATCTCATCCTTCCAGTCATGACCCAGAGCTCATGAAGATATGTAAGGGAGGGAAAGTGGATTGACTAGTAAATTTAGAGCTCAGCTCCTTCTTCACCACGACAAGTTGGTGCATCAACCAATGCTATTAAGCAGAGGCTGCGCCACTCCATCTGTGAATGTTTTGTTTAATAGTCCCCTTACTCGAGAACAAGTCCCCAATACGGGAAACCTCCACCAACTTGGAGAAAGCATTCTACCAATTTCCGACTAAGAACCATGCATCTTTTTGGAGCTACTGATTGTCAAGCCAGCCATTTCTCATTGTGCAACCAACCACCCTAGTGCATACTGGAGGTCCAGCTGTGATGAAGCCAACATGAACACATTATCTGAAACAAAAAACAGGTATGAAATTATGTGGTCCCCAAACCAGAACACTCCTTGCTACATCTAGAAATCATGGCCATAAAAAGAATGAAAAGAACTGGTGACAGAGGCCTAGGTGAGCACTGGTGAATGGCACTCCTTGGTGAGCACACTTCTGGAAATGGCACAACCTGGAAATGAACTGCCTTCCCTTAGAAGAGGAATTCATAGAAATTAATTAGTCTCACATGTTTTTTTTTTATTTTTGGCTTGTGCAGTTGCTTACATGCCTCTAAGATGCTTAAACGCGTTCCTGGTGGCTGTAACGATAAACTCACATTCCTCGATATTAGGTCTATGATTCAACATGCATCACAATATTTTAAAAAATATTTTTAAACCAAACTGTTTATATAACAAACCATCAAAATGGAGTTTATAGGTTTTGAGACTACAAAGCTAAGAAGGCTAGGGTCTAGCTCTCAAAAGAGAGCGTTTGATACCATCCATCCACTAGGGGGCAGTGGTAATGTTTACGTCTTAAGTTTACGTATTAAGTCTTTTTTTTAATTCTAAGTGATGGAGAGAGCTGTTTTTATCATTTTTCTCTTTCAAAATGTAAAGGATAATATATATAACAAAATATATATATATATATATAAAATATATATATAACGTAAAAGTAGTTTCAGAAGTGTCTAGAATCACACTCACTCCATGAAACAAATACAGTTCAGCTCCTAGACGATATCTCATAGTAGCTCCACGATACGTATTGTGACAATTTTGTATTGCGATATATTACGTCACAATATATTGTTACACCCCTAGACTCTGGTGCTTTAGCTCCTCTTATTAAAGTTTGTATGTGTATGTGTATTATGGGGATTTTGTCAAAATTTAGAGTGATTCTTTTCAAAGTTGCCATACCAGACTTCTCCGGTTTAAAAAAATAGAATTCTTTCCAAGAACCAGAGAACATGTATCACAATCAAAGGTCTTTAAATCCCATTTATTGCCTTTTTATTTTGGGATTGAGGTTCAACAGTTTCTTGACCAGATGTTGCTTTATATTGGTTGATTCACTCTCAGATGTTTCTTTTGAAAACTCTTCAGGTCAGATTCTGAAGCTTTAAACATAAGATTTAGAAATAGCGAAAGAGTTTGAATTGCTTTAATTCAGGCAACAATCTGCACCCTCCCACACACACAGCTACATTTATATCACCCTTTATTTATTATGTTCTTGAAATTCTGTTTTCTGTTCTGTCTTCACAGAGACATAGAACCAACATAAACAGTACACAGAGTAAGTTTTGAACAGGTTCTTCTCAAGACTACATTTTTTTTGTTGTGGCTGTAGAGTAAATATAATGTTCTTCAGTCATGCTTTAGTAGCTTTTATATAGATATACAAGGGTAATTTGCAAAGTTTCTGTTGGCATTATGATTTAAAAAGAGTAAATGTCTTTTGCTATAATAAATGGCTTCATCCAACAACTAACTGCTAGTGGAACAAATGAGTTTGCATTACTATTCATATTTTCTGAAAAAATAAAATGCCCAAGAAATCAGAACAATTTGCTTATGAACACAACTGTAAAATGGGTAAAAATACCCGAGTGTACAGTGAATGTTTGACTTCTTCTGTTTTGCTGTCGACTGTGTGAATTTCAGACCACAAACACTGCTGAGCACAGAAAATGTCCAAAAATATAACAAGTCTTATATTGTGTATTTTAACGACACTTGTCAAGCTTAGTTTATTTGTGTGTGTGTGCGTGTGTGTGCGTGTGCGTGTGTGTGTGCATACGCTCCAAATCTGTAAGTTAAATGAGCACCTGTGTATGACCCTGCAGGTTCAGAATCACATCTTAGGGATGACTCGGTTGATAAGGTCATCAGCAGGAACTGCACAGTCTGTAAACAAAGCCAGACATCGTACAAGTTCAATTATATGTGCAGCCAATACAATCATTTGCATCTGATGGAGGATGAGGAAGCTATGGCTTTTTATCAAGCTCTCAGCCATCTATTAGAGGCTGCTTTCCTCTCACAGTTTCATCATTCATCTGATTTCTGCAGCATTATCAAGTAAAAAAAAAGTTTCCCTGTGCTTTCCTGTCACTCTTTACTCTAAAACGAAATTAAATAACAAGAATTTTCTTTCACAAACTAGAAATCGTTTCAGCTTCAGAGTTAACAGGCATAAAATTTTACTGGACAAACATAATTAGTTATTTAATGGAGTTAAATGGACCGTGGAGAGAGTTTAATTCATGTACATCTTGAGAAATTAGCAACACATTTTTTCCTGAGATGCAACATCCTTGAATATGTTTGTGTTTTTCGGCGTGAGATGTCTTTAAATTTGATTCTAGTCGTCAGTTGTAGCGAATTAAACAACGTTTATTCAATTTAAGTCCTTCTGGACTGTACAAATTGCAATATGGGCTGAAAGAGTTATTTGATGAACATCTGGTTGCAGATTTTCATATTTTTGTAGATATAATCATATTTTAGCACCACTTTAAAGTTCATTCTTTGATTGGTGCTTATTTTTAAAGAGATGAGACCCTTAACATGTCAATGTAAGGTCCTCATTTACACAGGAAGTGGATCATCTGGTTCCTTGTTTGCCTCAATGTTGCAAAATGCAAATGCAGTGAGTCTCGATACAACCTGACAGAGGGCAGCAGATATTTTGTAGTTACATAAATCAGCAGGTAGCATGGACCTCTCACCAAATGAAAATAGAGAAGAATCTCTTTTGCTGAGATGTTCCCTCATGATCATGTTTCATCTCATGGCTGATTAGACATTCATGTGTGTGGCTGTCTAGTGGACCTACATGTTTTTTATCACTTTAGGAAGCATTCATCGATCCAGGATTAGAGCAGGGATTGTACCACTTCAATAATTTTAGCATATAATTTAGAAAAATAAAGCTGGGGTTGTACAAAAAAATTATATCAAACATTGCCACAAAAACGGTAATTTAAAGGTAGTTTATTAGTAGCGGAAAACGCTCAAAAAGGCCCAGGACTTCTAAGGGATAACACCCGTTGCCAGTTGTTGCATTTATCGGTGCTTTGTTGGAGGTGTTGTTGCTCTTGTTGTTTACTGTTGTTGCTCCTTGTCTGTTATGGCTGTGGTTGAATGTAGTGTGGTTTTGTTCGGCCGAATTTTGTGTTTTATTGCTCATGTGCATCCCTCTCTTTCTCTCTGTATCTTTGTGTTCTTCCGGTTACTTTTATTTTGTTAAATTCTCAGTCTTTTATTTTGTAACTTTCTTCTTTTCCTGCCCCTTCCTGCCTGCTCTTCCTCTTTGTCCTCTGTCTTGTCCTCTTTCTCTATTTTACCTGCTCCTCATGTCTGGTTAATAGTTCCCTCATTTGCCTTCTGCCTTCTTAAAGCTCTTGCTCCCCCTTCCCTGTGCGGGTTCATTAATAATATTATCGTTTCTGATTCATGTGTCTGGTAAGCTTGTGCTTCAGATTTGTCATCGCTTAGTTTTTGAAGTTTTATTTTTGTATTTGTCCCCCAGCAGCCGGCTGGTTAGCAATCGTTGATTGCCCTTTTGTGTAAAAGTTTTTTCCTGTTTTGTTTTTGAGTTAGTTTAGTTTTGCTTCAATATATTTTATGTAAGGTTTTGACCTACCACAGGTGTTTGTGTTTGTTTGTTTTTATTTATTTATTAAACGAGTGTTGAGTTCATTTAAACCTTCCTTTTACCATATTGGGAGGGTTGCCCCTAACACTTTGTGTCCCCTTCCCTTATTTAGATTGAAGTATACTACATCCAAATTACATCTGGATGACACTATTGTAAGTTTTTACAGCAAAACATCCCTGTAAAGAAGGCATCCAATATCAAGTGTGTATAAGGCAGAACAACAAAAAAAAAAATCTACATCCTCTTTTGAATTCAAATAGAGTCCTTCGGATGCTTTTCTAGATTTTATCCAAATACATATTTTGTTTTCAACCAATATTCATTTTAGTTTATTTTCTTTCTTTATCTCCTCTTATCACATATAACTCATGCATATATGTATATATGTGTGTATTGCCACAGAGATACACAGAGAACAAAAGTTTTTATTTGGCAAGATGTTAGAGTGCCAGATATGACAAAAACAAAATCTGGTAAACTTTTGAAAAAAAAAACCACCCGCGACCGCCGGCATCCGCACAGCCCCCCGGCGACAGGCCCCCTATATAAAAAATATTATTAAACGTATTGGTTTGTGTGCTGGGTGAGTGCATGTGTGTGTGTGTGTTAATAAAAAATGAATGAAAGATTAATTTTGAAGGAACGCATCACAAGGTTGGCCCACTGTCCCCGGTGAATCATCAGGTCTTTGTTTTGGTGTTTGTCTATGCCCTTTGGGATTCTTTAAAAAAAGCTCGCAGGAGTCAAAAATTAAAGACAGGCCTGTGCACACAACTCAGACAGAGCGGTTCAGTGTGTAGAGACTGCATTTACTAGGTTTACCGTTAACAAACTCTCTGCTGTGATTGGTTTAGTGTGTGCTAAGTTTAATGTCAACTGTGCTTTCTTGATATCTGTCAATAAACAGCTGGTAAAACAGCTGCTCTGACCTTTCCTCTGTGTACAGAAATAAAGTCTATTATACTGTGTTTGTTTGCATGAGTTTGCTAGTGTGTACTGTTTTAACACCCTTCCTATTTGCTTGTTTGGTTTGTTCTGGTGTCCATATAAAGCCATAGAGCAGTCAGAAGATGATTATCCTTTGAGGCTGCATGCTGTCCTTAAAATGTAGCTATTTGGTATTAATTGTTAATAATTCTCATATGAGCTATTCACACTCGAAGGTACTTGAGGGATAATTCTTGACTGTTAGCAGCATTGACAAGAACAAGAGTTCCGGCGTTCTGCAGATCAGATCGGTCAGGCATTTGCTTTTCAGGAATTAAACTCTTAACTTCTTTTTAGTTACAGGCTCTAAAATCAAAACTACAAATAATTATAGTTGAATTATGAAGTTAATGTTCAAAGAATGTTTTCAAATACAATGAGACGTGTAACACAAGTCCAATAGTTGGTTGATAGCAGTTGTGCTGTAGAGATTGAAGTGTGATGTCGCTGTAACCTTTTCTTGCAGTATGTTAAAAGATGCAGATGTACTACACTGTTATACATTCCCTTGTTAGAAAAGGTTATCAACTGGCAGCTGTGGTTCAATAAAATGACAATGGTGCAATTTATGCAAATGCCTAATTTTGTTCCAAAATAATTTTGCAGGTTATTCATAAATCACTTTATTTCACTTCTTAAATGAATATGTTATACTCTATGTTAATATGTTTATAATATATTATGAAATATGTTTATACTATATTATCTCTTTATGCTACCATATCATCTGTTTATACTATAGTTTATGTAAATCACACTGCTGCTGTCGCCCAAATGAGGATGGGTTCCCCTTTTGAGTCCGGTTCCTCTCAAGGTTTCTTCCAAAAGGGAGTTTTTCCCTGCCACATTCGCCCAGGCTTGTTCTTCAGGGACATATACACAACTTATTAATTAATTAATTTCTGAGTTTAAACTTGTTGGTTTACTGTAAAGCTGCTTTGAGACAATGTCTGTTGTGAAAGCGCTATATAAATGAACGAACTTGAACTAAACTTGAACTTAAATATCACTGTGCTTGTCTCCTATGTGATATATTGAACTGAAAATTCTTATCCAGAGAACTAATGATTTATAAAGGAAAATCAGGTGCCTACATTTTTGCTTACCACTGTATCACTTCAACAGAACTTTAAAATTGATTAAAACTAACAGAAGACAGTGCATCTATATTCACACAATGTGAATGAATGCATTTTTGCAGATTAAGTGTATTCTGGAATTTTGAGTCTCTTTCGAATCATCATTATTCAAAACAAAGGTATGTGTAGAAGCAATAAGGAAACGGCATAAACTGGCCAAGCTCACTGTAATTGATAAACAGCATAGAACCCAAGGGGTATTCCCATCGTAAACATAGAAAAATGTGCAATTAGAAGTAGAGTTGAAGTTGAAGCAAGTTCGCTATCCGTGGTCCTGAACTCTTTCTTTGCAGTTTGTTAAAAGATGGAGATCTATGTATCTGTAAAACATGGCCCTGTTAGAACAGGTCAACTGGCATCTGTGGTTTCCAGTACGATACTATGCAAAGTACTGTGGTTTTGAAATAAATAATTCAAATAAATACATAAATATCTTCAGTTACATAATGGTTCTATGGCTGCCAGTATATTCTGTTTTTTGCTAGCTACAGCACACAATCTTTTTTTCTGTAATATAATCACAACTGTATTTTATTTTCCAACCTGCTTATTCCCTGTTTGGGGGTCATGGGGGTCTACCGATCTCCAGCGCACATCAGCGAGAGGTGGGGGTACAGCTTGGGCAGGTCGCCGAGCCTATCACAGGGCAACATTCACTCACACATTCACAACCTAAGGGGAATTTAGATTTAGATACACTGCGTCGCCGTGACGCCCACATCTGTATATTATTTTACTTCAAAAATACACTGCATGGGGTGAACTCAACCTTAATTTAAAAACATGATTCAAATGATTAAATAAACATAAATACAAACTAAGGGATTGAAAAAGACATTTTTATGAGAGAAAAAACAATCAAGGAAAAATCCATGTCAACACTAAATTGAAAGAACACAAAGTTTGGTGTTTGAAATATAACACATCTTTAAATATGCTGCTGTTCACTCGAGCTGTCTTCATTCCTGAACAAATTCATTATACAAAAATGAACAGGGTTTAAACAAAGCTGTGAAACTGGTTTTGTCGTATGACACATGTGAAGGTTTTTTAAGTACCTGTTACCATAGCAACGGCAAATATAATTTGAACTTTTTAAAGACATGCCTAGGAGACCGACTATGATAAGGCATGTGTGTTCTACCCACACAGAGCAGTTGTGTTTTGACACTATCAGGCCAGCGATTTAGTTCAGAGAATAAATATCAGCTATAGGTTTTTGTGAGATCATGATTTATAAAATGACAAGCGCTGCATGACGCTGCATGATGTAATTGTGAAAAGGGTCTGAAATGAAAGCTTTTAATGGCTTATGGGTCATTTTCCTGACATCTCTGCTTCTGTTCCTTCAATAAAGGCAAAAATATGTTTATTAATTAATGAAACTTGAATATTGTTTATTTTAAGAGTAAGGCTTTTCAATTTCAAATGTTTTGTGGTCATTGGTAAAAGCTTACAGTGTATTTATAAATCTTATATGTCTAATACCTAAAAAAGTTGGATTTTCATGTGACTTTCTAACACCAATTTTATACTAATAATAGTGTTAATATCAGGGATTGTGTGCCCAGAAGAAACCCAGCCATCCCACAAACCCACCTGAAGACAATCACTCCACTCCATCAATCAGAGCACACGCCTTTCTCTTTTCCCTCTGTTTAAAGGATCATCCATGCACCTCCTAAATTGTCACATCTATGGTTCACACTCCTATGATGGTTTCCTGTATTCTTGGATCTCCACCGCAATTCCTTTATCTTTTCTGTGCTCTGCCATCACTCCATCTGATCCTGTGGAATACCTTGGTAAAAAACCACTCACCTGCTCCTCACTTCTACATCTCAGAAATCATCGTAAGTTTGGTCGGTTGCTTCCTGGCACCTTCCGGGTTTTGAGATACCCAACAACGCTGAGTTCCGTTCACTTAAAGGGATGTCGTTATTCCTTATATATTGTATATAAAACCTCTTAATAAACCTTTATAAGTTTCATGATCCTGTGTTCCTTCTCTCTCCTTCGAGACACAGTCACAAATCAGCAGGGCGGCAGTGTCCCTTGCACTGTGGCCTTTCAGTAGGAAGGTTACTGGTTTGAGGCCAGCTGAAAAGTGTTTCCTCCGGGTACTCCAGTATTGGAATACTTTAAATTCTACTTGTGAGAGTGATTGTGTGTTCCCCTGTGATGGACAGACAACCTGTCCAGGGTGTACCCTACCTTTAAACCCAATAAGATACCTTTAAACCCTCGTGAGCCTGAAAGAAACCTCAAGTAGATCACATAAAATGAAAGAAAGACTAGAATAGAATTGTCAGTAATAAAATCAGTTAAGAACTAGTTAGATATTTTTTTAAAACAAATTTTAGGTGTAATTAAATCAACCTGTAAATACACTTTCCCTCCTCTGAAAATCATTTCACAAAAAGGCTTTTCCATCTAGGCAAATCAACCTGTCAGTATGTAAAGTTTAAGTGTTCGATCTGCTGGGATAAGCATGTTTGCGCGTGCTGAGCGAAAGCGGGTACAGATAATAGACCTCATTGCTACCTGATGCAAATTCACTCCTTTACGATAAGTGTTTAACAGGCTTATCAGGCTGCAAATATCACACACATACACACTCGCATAGGCAGGAGAGAACGATGTCCTTGCTCTCTAAAAGTGAGTTCATAAAACAGAGTTTGCTTGAGCGGAAAGAAAAGAATTGCTGTGGCAATCACTTTTGAGGAGGGTGATTAATTAGAGGATTATTTGTCAAGCGAGAACAAAGAAGAACATTTTGGGAAACATTCTGCTTCAGAGTGTCTTAGGAGAGATATTCACATGACTTTTCAGGTGCTGCCTCTAAAGATGCCTAGTTTGGAAGGCAGCATTGCATGCACTGGGATGATTGTATTGAGGGTTTGCTAAGTTAATTTTATAGCATTTGCCATGTTATGAGGGCGTCTATGCTTTTGCAGTTGAGTGAGAGCTGCGGTGGTGGATGCTCAGTTCAAGTTTTAATGTGCTGGATAAATTGTTTAGCCACACCAGCACTTGTTTAACATCACAGTCAGCAGATGAATCCCTCGGAGAGACGTGCAGACAGGCAGCTGATTGCACTCATTCCATTAGTATGCAGGAGGTTGAAATGAGCCCTACTTATTCAGCAGGGAGTGTCCAGTGTGTATGAGTCCTGAAATCATGAGATGAGGTGACATGAAAAGCTTGAGACAGTAGTGCACCACTCAGGCAAGGATCCTCCAGCGGCTTCGATGGCCTCCTATAAACTCATACTAAGACCAGAGGCTCCTTTGTTCTACAAAAGAAGACAGCAGTGTTAGCATCTGACCGTATTAACCCCACAATTATTGTATTCAGAGCAGCAAGAGCCAATTACACAGCAGTTTATAGTATTGAAAATGAATCTGGGATCTGTTCAGTCAGAACACCATATCAACGGGTCGGCTGTTTTAAATGAATATCTTGGGAGCACTCTGTAAAAAGTCAAGTTTCCATGCCAAATAGCTTTCACAGCTGCTGAAATTCCAATTGGAAATAACATTTCTTTTTTTGATGGTGTATGGTAGAGTTTTTGTTATTAAAGATATATATTTTCCACAATGACCCACTGTGACAAAATACTGTTATGTTATGCTCTTGGGTTTGGTCCAGTGCTCTCCCAAAGCCTGGGCTGGGTCTGCCTCTTCCCAAGGCAGGGCTTGCAAGTATACCACCTGACCCTGGAAGGGTACAGATAGGACCTTGGAATCCGGGCTTAGTCTGATCATAACCAAGGAATCACCAGGCACGAATTCCAGGCAGGGTTCATTGAAGGACAATGCCTGGAGATCTCTAACCCTCTTGATGGTGGCAAGAGCGAGCAGGAGTGATGTCTTTGTGGCAGTGTAGATCTTGAGGGACGAAGGGCCTGAGTGAACCACAACACTGATGGGGTATATCCTAGGGTCTACCTGGTGGGAAACACACCAATCAATGAACAAACATCACTTTCCAGAATAGCATCACCTATTTGAGAGTAATATGGCATGGGCCAAAGTCCACACTACTGACTCTGGTAGGGACGTGGGGTCCACCGTGACCAAATGTGCCATACAAGCCCCTGTCACAAGCAACAAAACCACGCTTTTAGTTGGGCCAGAGAGGCGCAACTAAAAGAACTTTGTACTCGTCCTCCCTGATCTTGTACAGGAAGTATGCTAACTGGGAAAAAGGCGTTGAGGTGTTTCTTCCTGGACCAGCATTTGGCCAGGATGTCTGTCCCGAGGGAAGTCAGGGAAAGATAGTAGCACAACTTGCAATGGGACCTGTGCATCGCCAAACATCTCCCATATTGCCTGAACAGCCAGGGGATGGGGTCATCATTCTTCTGGTCTGGGAGTAAACCTGGACTGCACACACTAGGAAGGTGAACAGTCATGAGAGAAAACAGTATGTTGTAACTCCAGAGGAGTAGACGTTGAGAGAGTGAGGTGGTTGGTGCGTAAACTGCCCTAGTGTCCGTCTTGATAAGTACATGATGACCCTGGGAGAGCTGGTGGAATGACATGACTGAAAGCTTCCTAGCAACCAAACTATTTACCATGGCAACCAAATTTTCTGAACTCTATCCCAGCAACCAATGAACATAAGGATTGGTTTATGTTATTCATAGTTATAGTTATTCTAAAAATACTTTTAATGGCACTTTTACAAGCCAACATCAAAGTTTGTGTACAAACTTTAGCCGTCTTGTTCTTAGTTGCTCTTGATTATAGAGTGTCTGCCTGTGCTCACAGATTTTTGTTGCAGCTGTGCTAGATTTGGACTGGCTGTGAAATAGTTCTACAGGCTTATCATCCATAAAGAATGAAACTAGTCCTGTCACATCCCTTTGTTCACCCAGATGCAGAATGGCAACGGTAAGTTTTAGTACAGAGCCCTTTGAGAGTTAAGGACACAATCGCAGAGATTCAGTTTCTGATGAATGAACTCAAATCCTTGCTTTTAACCTTTGGCACAACATAATCACACAATTGTTTTTGCAGGCAGTGATACATAGGATCATTTGTAGCGGATGATCTTTAGCTTGTTTTTCTGTGATGTTCATCCTTGTCAAGAAGTTTAATTTGAATGGAGTGCCTATTTGTGATTAGCTTTCATTCTTTCATTTGCCCAGAATAAACAAACTTGACATTCTCCTTCAGGTCACCGTCAATCAAGATTTGGACTTAGCCATCATTACTCTGTGTGCTAACCTGAGCTGAAGATCTCTTTTTGGGTCAGGGCTCTGTTTGTGCTCTAATTGAACACAAGGGAGAGTTTTAAATTGGTTGTTTACAAAATTCACATCAAGATTTTTACTTTGCTTTGTTTTCAGCCCTCAGTTTGTTGCTCAAACTAGGCTTTGTCTGGGCTTCCTTGAAGCCAATCTGCAGCTTTTTGCAGACAGTGTTAGAGGGTGGAAAAGTGGCTAATGTTCTGCACCAGTGCTTATTCCTCATTAGTTTACTGGAAACCCCAGTGTTTAAAATGGCAACAAATCTGTGTCGCCTAGAACCTTGCATTATAAAGTTTTCCCCCAAATAATATCTACCTAAATTTAAAAAACCTATTTGTGTTCTAAAACACATATTTATTTATATCAACACAGGTTTTTTAATATAAAAACATAGAATAAACATCTCAATTCCTTTAAAATTTGGACTTTGTGTGTTTTCTTCTTCATTTCTCATTGCTTTTGTTTTTACTGTACACACCTTCTAGTGTCACGTGACTTCTCAGGTGACCCAAGCCTTTCTCCTTGTGCGATGTGTTTATATCTCTCCTCCGCTCACTACTCTCCTTCTCATCTACTCCCTTGGTCTTTTTCCCAGGTGTCCCTTGTTAATTCATTAATGCTCCTTGGCCCAATTTGCACAGGGCCTCCTTACATATCATGACATTACAATGAATGTTTCAGCAGAATTAAAAGCTTTGTTTCTCATTATCAGTGATTTATGTACATTTAATGGTTATCGTTCATAATTAGAAAAGTTTTGTTAATTTAAAGTTTAACTGGAAAGCAAACTTGTACTTTTTTCCTTTCAATTTAGTATTTGAGAACAGTCTTCTGTTTAGAAAAAATGTTTGTCTCATTTGTGATTCTGAGAGAATGGCAATTGATAATACATTTATTTTTCTTTGTACACTCTCAAACTTTGATTATGATGATTGCACACATCTAGTACACATTTGTGAACTTCTTGCTCCATGAGAAATATAAAGCACCTTGTTATGAGACACTTAACATGTACACATTTAGATCATTAAACTATTCAAGTTTTATTGAAATGGTGACACTTTAACCTCAAAAGAAACAACATTTTACGAGGGAAACATTAATGGTAATTATAGTATTATAAAAATGTAAAAATGTACAATGCAATCCTGTAAAATCAATAAAGCTACTGAATATTTGAGAGTAAAGCAACATTAACTGCCATTTTCTTATTATAAGTTGTGTAGATTTTTTTTCACAGTGTGTCTGCTTTGATGTTTCTGAGGGGGACCTGTGTGGAGAAGGGTTGGAAGGTGGCGCAGAGCAGGTTCGGCCTGAGTCGAATTGGAGAAGGATTGAACTTAATTATAAGCTCATGGGTTAATAGGATAATTAATGTGGGCGTTGCGTCCAGATTGCCCTCTGCCGAAACATGTTTAACAAACAATCCTTTAATGTTAGGACCTCATAAAATGACAGAATTAATTCTATCTGGTATTATGTACAACTTCACAATTTAAGTAACATCAGTCAAGATTTAATCTTGAGTTGGAAAACAACAGCTTTTCATTAATATGCTTTTCCACGTATTTTCATGGCTTGAAAGTTCCCATTAATTACTTGCTTGAAATGGCAGTCAGAAGGTAATGTCAGAAGGTCTAGATGTGAGCCATTTTTGAGCCGCATCTCTGATGAAGTTAGTATCAGGCTGCACGTCTGAGGCTGTGATGAAAGATCACAGTGAATGTGTTTTCAATCTCTGAGCAATGTCTCTCAAGGACAACTGCTGAAGCAACGCAAAGAGCTCTTGAGCTCGCTCTCCAGATCAGCCTTTGACGGATGGCCCGGCAGCTCCTAAATGATAGGCTATTATTTTACTTTGCATTGGATAAATGGTAAGGCTTGCATCTCTGTCCTCGTAAGGCGGAGCAGGACCAGACCGTGATCTTAGGTTGGTGCTGCAGATATAAGTTTTAGTTGAAGACAAGATTTCATTCCATTCATGAATCAAAGTGGAGAGATTTGGAGAGTCCAATAAAACAGCTATGGTTATCTGCCAGCTTCTCTGAATACTGTTCAGAGATTGGGGAAGATATCCTAAAATGTAGTTCTTGTTGGGTGTAAAATAATCTAGAATGTCAGATTTGACAGCACAATTTAGGCATCTTTTGGTCCTTTTTTTTCAAAACTTGACATTTAAGTTGGCCATCAAAACTGCAAGAATCTATTCCACAAGATTGCCTTGAAATTTAGAATTTTTAGTTTTAGTTGTTATTGAATTGTGAAGTGGCAAAGTATTCGTTCATTCATTTTCCAACACGTTTTATTCCCTTTTCGGGGTCATAGGGGTCTGCTGGTGCTTTTCTCCAGCACATTGGGCGAGAGGCAGGGGTAAACCCTGGACAGGTCGCCAGTCCATTGCAGGTGGCAAAGTATTTTAGAAGGTATTTCACTTCAGGCCTTAACTAGAACTGTGCCTCTGTTCTTCCTCACAGTTGAAACTGAGGTCTTGAATCTCAAAAACAGATTTCAACAATGTTCAACAATCTGGGAGTTGTCTGGGAAATATTGAACAATCTGGGACTCCCATATTGCCCATTTTTAGGGAAGATACAAAGAGGAGAAACACTTACCCTCCTTTAAATACTTTCTCATGATTGGATTCACCTGTGTGTGGAGGTGAAGGGTCACTGAGGTTACCAAACAATTTTGAGCTCTGATAAATAGTGCTAAAGGTATAGAAATCAATAAAATGACATGGGTGCCTATATTTATGCACATGCCTAATTAGGAAAAATATAAAAATTGACAGTGGTGCCAAAACCTTTGCATACCACTGTATTCTCATTGTATATAGTTGTGGATGTTTTGGGGAATAATTACGTAGTGTATTTGTGCTTCAACCGTAAGATTAAAACAAGTTTGTTATTGAGGTCAGCTAATCAGGGCCTTTGCTATTGCTGCTCCTATTTTCTTAAATGATATGCCTTCAAATGTCAGAAAGGCACTTCCTGTTTTTAAGTCGAGGCTAAAAACGAGTATTTTTCACTGTGGATGTGGCAAGTTAAGTTTTTGTGATGGATTATAGTATGTGTCGTGTAATTAATTTAGCTTTTGTTCCATTTTTTATGCACTAGTGTATAGGATGGTGACTTGCTTTAAATTTACTGTAGCGTATATTTGTCCACTAATGTTTGGCTACTCTTTTTCGAGAGTATTAAGTACTTGATCACAGGAACAACTTAAATATTTATACAACAACTTGTAGGCCTTGTAGTACAATTGTTTTAGTTGATTTTCTTGTTTGAAACTAACTCTCTTTTCTGTGTGTGTCTTTCACAGATCAGCTAGATTCATGGTCTCCACCCGTGTACTTCGATGAAGACAGCTTCCCTTCCCCTCCCAGGAATATGAAAGGTTTATCAAGCAGCCGTCCTCAGTTCACCTTCTCATCTGTACACCCCTGTGGGCTGCCAGACTGTGACCAGTCCTTGGATCACCTGCAGCATGACCCCCGCTCTCCTTACCTGCTCAGTCCCACAGAGAGTTGTCCTTTGGACCCACACCGCTGCTCTCCCCGCAGCTCCATCCACTCAGACTGCATGGTGATGCCTGTTTCAATGGCATCTGACCACATCTCCAGCAGCACCTTTCCTAGAATGCACTACAGTTCGCATCATGACGGCCCACGGGATGACGGCTCCACACCCCATGGCGGTGGTGGTGGTGGAGGAGGAGGAGGAGGAGGAGGAGGAATAAGCATGGGTGGTGGTTCTGGGAAGATGAACCGCATTCCTGCAAACCTCCTTGACCAGTTTGAGAAGCAGCTACCAATTCACAGAGACGGGTTCCACACACTACAGTACCAACGCACATCTGCCGCAACCACAAGTAACGAGCAGCGGAATGAGAGTCCCGGACGCATCCGTCACCTGGTGCACTCTGTCCAGAAGCTCTTCACCAAATCACACTCACTTGAAGGGTCATCAAAGATGAACGGAACTAAGGGAGACTCCCGATCTGACAGTGGACACCACCACCACCATCACCATCATGGCCATGAGCATGGGAACCACAAACACAGCAAACGGAGTAAAAGCAAAGAGCGCAAATCTTCTGACTCCAAGCAACGCTCAGGGATTGCTGGCTGGTGGAGCTCTGATGATAACCTGGACAGCGACAGCACCTACCGGACTCCCAGCATCATGGGACGCCACCACGGCGATCATATCACTCACTGTTACCCAGAGACGGGACATGGGCACTTTGGTGACCTTTCCCTCAAAACCTCCAAGAGCAACAATGATGTGAAATGTTCAGCATGCGAGAACATTGCAATGGCCCCAGAGGGAAAATTCATGAAGCGCAGCTCCTGGTCAACGTTGACCGTCAGCCAGGCCAAAGAAGCCTATCGCAAATCTTCACTAAACCTAGAGAAACCCAGCATGCCTCAAGATCTGAAGTCCTCCATGAGGTCCTGCCATTATTTGCAGGTAAGATCAGAATCTTTCAATTGCTATGGTCTGCTGTTGGAAAGTGGAACATAGCACCATAGCAAATTGGGAATTACAGAGGAACAAATGTTTTTCTTCATATCAGGAGCCATATGAATGATGCCAAACGCTATTGGATTGATTTTAATATTTATTTATTGGTCTCTGGGTGCTTGTTTGGTTGAATTAGTCAAATGAGTTGACCAGCTAGAAACTTGTGCATTTTTGCTGATGGAGAATTTATTTGGATTGGCCTTGTGTGTGTTTCTGTGAAGTGCCAATTGAGAGCCAGATTTATTGGTTCTGTCACTCCAACTACACCAGTTTGTTTCTGTTTATGTGTGGATTTCTTGCAAACAATGAGTCTATTGATTACCATTGATCTTCTTGTGTAAATGCCAGATTTTCCAGATGCAACCCATTTCATTGTGATTTGTTATTCATGGTTTTGTTAGACCCCTGGAAAGGGTTTATTTTGAAATGCGCAATTAGACCTGTTTATCATGGATTGCCTGTAAAGTTCTGTCAGTTTCCTAGATTGCTGAAATGAATCCATGTTCTGTCACAGCGGAGTTTAGCTGATTTGCTTTTAAATCTGAAATGGAATTGTTTTCATTTAGCTTTCAATAATAGACCTGCTTAATAATATTAAAGGGCTCCAAATGCACGCAAGTACAAATAACTGGTAATTATTTGTGGTATAATCTGGTAACTTATTCCAAACATTCCAAAGTTTCTGACAGTAAATGCAAGTCTTGACATTCAGCTTTCTGGTAAAGACACAAGCAAAAAAAGCAAACAAACAACGATGCAACTGCCCAGCAAACATTCAACCTTAAAGATGCTTGGATCATGTATTTTATTTAATTATTTATTATTTTTCAAATATTGCAAACATTAGATCTAGTTGGTTTTGCAGAAGTCTGATTCAAGCAGTTTGATCAGCAGGTACAGTAAAAAAGAAACTCCTTGGTTAAGATCTGCTGACTCAGCAGCCTCCAGCAGGCCTGAACTTATGCAAGAGAAGAGCAGAAGCAATGAAGCTGATGGCCCCATTGAGATAATTAATGGATGGAGGGATCTGTGTTTCCTCAGGGAAACAATCGAAGGAGAAATACAGTAGAAGCTAAATCTGGATTATGTGCTTTATTTCAAAGCTTATGGAGATCAGGATCCCATTGAGTAAATGTTGACAATACTGAACCATTGTTTTATGCAAACGTTAATTATAACTTTAAGTATTCTGAAAAGAATTTGCAGCTGGTTATCCTAAATATACTGTATTTTAAGGACAAACATGCCAAAAAATGTCCTGGAAACAAAAATTGCTCTTCTTGCCCTAATAAGTCTGTGTTCATAGTTCTGTGTTGCTCACGGACACTCACAGAAATAACAGAATCTACTAATTAACCAATGAATCAATCAAGGAACAAATGAACCAATAAATTAAACAACACAAGAATCAATTAGTGAATTAATCATTTAATGAATCAAATGAACACATGGATGAAAAAATCAACAAATGAATGAAGCAACAAATGAATGACTGAGTCACTGTCATCATCAACAGTTGAATGAATGGATGAATCAACAAATTAATCAATGAATAAATGAAGCAACGAATGAATGAATCACCAAAATAATGAATGGATGAATCAGTCAATGAACAAATGAATGAATCAATCAATCAATCAACAAATTAATGAATGAACAAATGAATGAAACAACAAAATGAATGAATGAATTATTTGCTGAATACACACAGCATCATAAACACACAATCACACTTATCCTGAGGGACAAGAGACCGTTTCCGACAGTCACATTGTAGCTATTATAATATTATCTTTAGTAGCTTTATTTATTGTCTATGTGACACGTTGATTCATTTGAATTGTCTATGTGACTCATTGAATATTACTTAATTAAGCATCTTATGACAATAGCCTATAATTTGTTTGACCTTTATTCAATTTATTTGATTATCGTTTCTGTTATATAGCAAAAATGATCAATCACCTTTCAAATATATGTCTTCATTTAAAGTCCAAAATAATTTAAAATCTGTTTTGATGATGCTATCTTTTCTTTGCACTCAAATGACACATAAGCTACTTTTGCCAAATTTCCAAATCCAATTTGAACTGTTACAAACCAGATTTATTCCTGACAAGTACAACAGATGTTTCTTGACAACTCCTTGACCACTCCCTGTAGTTATTTGTAAAATAAAATCTGTATATCTGAAAAAAAAATGTAGACTTTGCAGAGGGGTTGAAAAACCTCTTCTTGTTTGTGTTTCTTAGAAAAGCAATTAGTTTAAGTGTGTTTGTATTTCAAATTTGTTTGACAGAATTAAAGTTCAGCATGCAGGATGGGGACAGAAGCCATCAAGCAGTCAATGAATGCGATATATCTGTGAGTCGGGCATTTAATAGGTTCTCTCAACCCCAACAAAAATAACCAGAGCCATCTATCACACTGCTGCTATTTTTGGCTGCTGTTATCGATGCGGCTCACTGTGACGCAAATTCTTCAAGAGAGATGTTCCCCCCTTCACTTTGCTGGTCCACCGTCCGGAGCAGCAACAGCAATAAAGCAGCTATTTTTAGTGTGTTCAACATGAGTGAATTGAATCATTAGCTGAGATCAATACTACATTTTTTAAGAGAACAAATTTGGCTCAAGGTACTTCCTTGCTTCAGCACTTTTTATACATCAAAATTGATGATTATTGGAAGAATGTTTGTACTTTCAATGAGTGCATTAGCTTTAGAGATGGGGTGCAAAGCAACATTTAAAGAGTTTTTAAGGGTTTCTGTTTATTTTGTTTTTCTTTGTGAATTTACAGTGGTATGCAAAAGTTTGATCACCCCTGTAAAATGATTTTCAAATCATTGGTAGTGTGGATAATATATTTCAGTTAAATATTTCATATAGCAGACAAACACATTGATATCTGAAAACAAAATGAGGAGCACAAACAAAAGGTTGACCTGCTGTAAAAATTTACCTATATCTTTTTTTTCTTTGTTTCTAAAATGCTTATTTTTTTAAGTTTAAAGTATTTTCTCAAATGTATAAAGCAAACATAATGCCAAAATCTACCCATTTAATATTCAACAAATTATTGAGTACTAATTTGGTGGGAGGTCTCTGTATCAGTGACCTTGTCTGTGACCCAGTGCTGAAATATAAGTGGTGTCAGAGTTATGTCCCAAAGCTCAGCTGTAGACGTGGGAGCATCTGTGAGTGAGAGAGGGTGGAGCTGGCACTTTTCGTAAGTCTACAATCCACATCACCACAGAGTTCTGGGAGTTCAGCTCCAGGTAGTTGCTGGCACCCCAGAACATTAGACGGTGCACCTTTTGTAGGCAAACTCTGCCCTGTCCACCAATGGGGGTGGTGTTGTCAGCCACCTTATAAGCTCCACAGACTAAAGACTAAAGACTAAAGATTCACTCTACTCTCTTATGCAACAAAGACTCCTGTTAGTTTACAAAGCAGAACTTTCTTCAACTTTGTGGGAATGTCCTTCACTGAGGCTGAAAGTCAGGATTTAAGTTTTCAAATTCAAACTTTGAAATTTCAGGAGAGCCTGGCAGACTTTGCTGGGTTCATTCCACTGCCACTTAAACAGCAGAAGTGTTGAGGATCATGAGAAGGATGTTGAATGAAAAGCTCTTTCCGACTCTCAAAGCCTGTCAAACTTACTCACACCATAACAACCAGCTTAGCCTTCTCATGACGTTTGCTCTTTCTCTCACTCTATTCTTTACCAGCCTCTAAAGGCTACAAGGAGAGAGGATTGCATTTCAATGGATTTTCTGATAGGTCAGGAATCTAATAACTAATTAATGAGGCTGTTTACAAGCCAGCAGGAAGAGTGAGTCTGAAACCCAGATGCACACCCACAGCAAAAACAAAGATTGTTAGCTCCAGGGGAAAATTTGGTATTTATTGTTGTGAATTCTCATATGGACCGGATGAGATATCAGTTCAAAGAAAAGTGGAAGCCTTTGTGCTAAGCAATAAGATCTAAAGTATGAGGAAGTGAATTATAGGTCACAACTCAAGATCATGCAATGTGAAATTATCAAGAATTTCTTAACTAAGCTAAGAGACAAAAAGCTAAATTTTGTCACATTCACCCATTCCTTCATACACAGTTAAATGAAAAAAAAAGAAACAGGTTTATGAACAGTTTACATCAAGTGCTAGCGATTTACAAGACCTTGGGAAAGAGCTTTTGATTGCGGCTTGAAAAGTTGATTTCATGTGAAGCACTGGATAATTTTGAGTATGCAACAAGTAACAGATCAATAACAAGAGGAACATTTGTTTCATTAACACCAAGAACTTATCTCATTTAATAAAGTTGTTATGGGCTGGTAACCTGTCCAGGGTGTAACCCCACCTTTCCCCTGAGGTGCTGGAGATTAAGTATCCCAAGACCCTGAATAGGAAGGAGCGGATAAATCTGCACAGTTTGAGTTTCAGGTGCCGGACCAGACAAATCATGAAGAATAATCATTGATGTTGTAGAGTTATAGAATTTGTTTTGATGAACAAATATTTCCACAAAAATGTTTTGGAAAAACCAAAAACAGTCTAATAATAAAAAAAATCTCAATGTATAATGTGCTTCAGAAGTCAGGAACTTCAGAATGAAACTCTTCATGTTGAGCTCCCAGTTTAACTACAAAACTAAACTGTGGGTTAGTGGAATAACTCTCTGAGCAACATTACACTGCAGTTTTAAATAAGTATAGTGTAAAATAAACAATTCTACTGACTTACTGTTTTGTTTTGTACACAAAATCTGCCTCTGATTTAAAGCAAGAATAACCTTTAGCTTTGTACTAAGACTTCAGCAACAGAAAGTTTCCACTTTAAAAAACGACAAGCTTTTAGCAGCACAACAGCGATGATACCCCTGCATTTCAGGGCATTTTACTATTTGGTTTCATCTTTCAACTTCTTAAAGTCTTCAAACCTTGTCTCTATAGTTCTCATTTGCAAACATTAAACCAACAGTCAAATTTTTCTATATTTTCTAATATTTTCCATACATTGATGATTTTGTGTAGACAAAATTGTAGTTGCAGTATATTTCCTTTTTAGCATATTTTTAAGTAAATTTCTTTTTTTTTTTGCAAGTGACTTTTTTTTTAAAGGTTGGTTAAATATAATATACTTTAGATATCTACAAATAGAAATATTAATACACATATTCACAAATTTTATTCTCAATGTTGATGAGCTTTGCGACCCTGTGGTAGAATTCTAAGGGATACATCAGTGCTTTTCTCCCAGTTTAGAGAGGATTCTAGCCAACTCTAATGGCCCCAAAAGGGAAGAAGTAGATATTGTAGAAGAATGAATGATTCAACTCATTCCTGCACCTCTAAAAAGCTAATTTACATGCATGATCGGCAAGCTGGACTGTGAAATTGGAACACCAGGATGGAGGTTTCTATTATGTAGCCAGATTTAGTTTGTATCTTTTTCCTACTGTATGAAAACAATGACGTGTACATTTTCCCCATCAACACTTCTGGCAGTTGTTCTGGCATTGCTCTGAATGGCCTAAAATCCATCTAATCTTAAAGACTAGCCCTACAAAGAAGTAGATAATGTGATGCCTCATTGACCATAAACTAGTAAACATTATATATAATATAGTAGAGTATCATTTATTAGTGTTTACTGTCAAATTTACCCCCGAAATCTGCATATCATTGAGGATTTGTTCATGAAGAAACAGCTCCCATGGCTCATAGACCTGGGTCACCAACTGGATAAATTTGATTTAAAGTTCATAAATGATAGTGATGTGACATAATGACTTTATTCAGGACACCAGACAAGATGTCACTGACCCAACCATTGAAAATTTAGTGTATATGTATTATCTTTCACTTCTTTATGATTTTGAAGTCAAATCTGAATTCCAAACAGGTCATATAACGCAAAGTTATCTCTGGGAGCTACATAGTGCAACATTTCCAGCACATTATAAAAAAAACACCATTCATCTACTGTGGTTGATGGGTTCTCACTATCTCAGCAATCCATCAAGAGTTTTTCACAACAGATTGTGTCTGTCCTCTGGCGTTTTTGGTTAATTAAATGTCTAAAAATACCAAACTCCTTCAAGACTTAATTAACCTAAAGACTTCTATGGATTATGTGTGTCTGTGCGCGTGTACGGGTACCGTGCTGACCATGACATTTACTCATTTTCATTGACTCCTGGATCAGATTCATTCTTCTGACAGAATGCTAAAGAGACTAAGGAGCTGCTGAAATCTGCCTCCTGTGACCTGGACGAGATGCTGTCTGATAAACTAAAGGTTTTGGGGAAAGGACGCAGAGTTAATCAAGCAGTTTGATAATAAATGTCATCTTCTGTGTTTCAATTGATTCAAATCCTTAATAAAAGGTTGCTCGATTGTGTGCTCCAAAACTATCACTAACTTGTTGTTCTCGTATGTTGTTAATGATTCCTTTCATAGCTAACTAACAGGAAAGGACTGAAATTCTAGACATGCCACATGTTTTAGTGCACCTGGATTGACAGGTGTTCTTTATCAAGAGTGTTTATCTCCACTGTGTATACCTCCACCAAACAATGCATTGTTGTGTTTAATTCATTCGGACATTTTCACATATTTTACAGGGTTTATATATGTCAATAAACAAACAATAACATCTTTTAGTAAATTTATCACTGTGGCTGGATGGAGGGAGAAGGGACACGGGATGAACAATATACAGAGTTTATTTACATTGTATAAACAGCTGTACAGAAATAAGACGTCCCTAAAAGGGAAAGGTAATCAGCGTTATCAAGCCTCATAGGAATCCAACTGCAGGAAGTAGAGCCAGGAAATCTTCTGAGATGATGACAGGATTAGAAGTGAGTGACTGGAGTGTAAAAAAACAAAGGATTCAACAAGAGCAGATAGAGATCCAAGAAGGCGAGAAGCGATCATGAAGAGTCAGGAGGCATGAACCGTAGGACTAACCATGAGGAAGGGAGACGTGAGAAAATATAAAGAGGAAGAGCAGATGAGAACAGGAAACTGATAGGGTGAGGAGAAAACAAGGCGTTTAAATCGTGTGTAGTTGATGATTGATTGATTGATTGATTGATTGATTGATTGATTGATTGATTGATTGATTAATTGATGCAGCAGAGAAATGAGGAAAACAAAAAGCATAAACACCAACACATGCCTTTGTACATCCAGCAAAGATCCAATTTTATCATATTAACATGATCAAAGGTAAGTTGGAATGGTATTGATGTGTGTTCAATTGCTAACATTGTGTTTAAGTATCTGGTGCAAACTATAGCACTTTTATTCTCCATTTTTAATTTAAAAGTCAAATGAATTAGATTTAGGTTTCAATCAAAAACATGAATCTATTCCAAATGATCACAGGAATCTATAAATAGCCAAATGAGGAATGAACTAGACTTTAGGTTTTCTGACCGGATCTTTGGCATTCTAGCATTTTCTGAAGATAATCTGATGAAACTTCTCCCTAAAGTCCAGGAGCATATCCTGCAAGATGGACTGCTTTGATGGGCTCTTCTTTCATACCCTACACTCAAGCCGTTCTCACGCCAGCTCACTGGGGTTCGGATCCAAAGGCAGACTTTTGCAGTCAGAACCCCTGCTGACCCCCCTGTTCAAATAAGTGATCCCAAAATTTCAACTTTTGGATTTGAAGTTCCTGATGGGAGGAAAGAATAACACAGAAAACAAGAGGATTGGAAATAATTCCAGATTCGTCTATCAGTATTCTCTAATGAATTAATCATTTGGTCTGTAAAACTGTGGAGAGGTAGTGAGAGAATGTTTTCAGAGACCCGATGTAAAGTAGTGTGGTGAAGGTTATGCGGATAAGGGTAGTTGCTAGGTGACGAAATTGTTCTCTATCAGAGTGAAAGAAGACTGCGTCATAAATTTGTCATTGCCTTGTTTCCGTCATGTGATCCATCAGTCAATTTTAGCTCTCAATAAGACTTTGTTCATTCACGACTCTGGAGCTTTCATTTGCACAAGATCATGACAACAGTAATATTACTCAGTCACTGTCTGCATTTAAAAGTAGTCTGTGATGAGTGCCTTCTGTGCAGATGTTGTTGGGAAGAGCCAAGAAGTAAATGTCAGCCGGTAGAAGTGAGTGGTAACAGTCGTGACAATGTCATCGTATCAGTAGCATGGCAATAAATTGTGTTGAAGGTTCCACTTTGATGAAATCTGTCTACTTCATATGCTTTTCTTATCTTCTTGGCCTTGCTCGCTGTTTGTACACACATGCTTGCTAATGAAGCACTTTTGAAAGAATTTGTTGTTCTCTCTCTTTGCCAACTCGCAGAACTTTAGAGCAAACCTGATTTAATTCTCAAGCTTTCTTTAATTTATTTTGTCTGCACCAAACCGACAAAGAAAACTACTGGGAGCTGTGTCACAATAAAGGCTGAAACATGTGTCTTTATTAAGATGTTTCTGGGTGTCCTGCACAGTAAATGAAAAATCCAACAGGAAAACAAGGCTGAGTGTCGATACGAAATACAACAAAAGATTAATGTAGACTGGCAGACTCAGGACAGGACTGAGCACAGGCAAACATTGAATTGTGCTCATTAGTTTACACACCCTGGCAAAATGTTTGATTTATTGGCAAAATATATATTTTTTATAGACTCTGTGGGTAATTGTCGATGAGGTTCTTATCTTCTATGTTGGTGAAGATGCAAATTCTTCTTAGCAAAATCCCTACACCTCTTGGGCTGTTATGCACAAACTGCATGTTTGAGTTCCCCCCCAGAGTGGTTCAATGATATTGAGGTCAGGAGACTAAGATGCCACTCCAGAGCCTTCACTTTGTCCTGGTGTAACCGATGGCAAGTGGACTTGGCTTTGTGTTTCGGAATGTCCAGTAACATTCCATGTGCAATTTCTATTGTAGTAGACATTTTTCTTAACTGGTTTCAACAGAATTTCAACTTTCCACTTTCTAATCAGAGTTTAAACACTGCTGATTGGCATTCCCAGTTCCTTGGATATCTTTTTACATCCCTTTCCTGTTTTCTACAGTGCAGCTTCCTTTTACCGTAGATCCTTTGACAGCTCTTTTGCTTTCCCTATTACTCAGAATTCAGAAGTGTCAGGACATCAATGGATGAAAGAAGCAAGGGTCGCCCAGAAACTCTGAAACCTTTTATGCAAAAGCATTGATTAAAGCACCAGGTCGCAGGTGATATTCACATTTTCTGAAAAAAATGTTCAAGAAATTAGAAAAAAATGTTCAAGAAGATTAGAGCTTAGATTAGATTAGAGAAATTTATGAGCACAAATGTAACTGCAATAATCTGAAGAAGAGAGACAAGGTCCTGATGAATGTAAGAATGCCCAAATGAAAGCAGCAGTGAGGCAGGTGAGGACAAAATTAGGGTGAATTTATCATTAGATTGCCAGTTGCAGACTTGTGATTTGTCACTCCAGAGAAAGTGGTGAGTCCCGAGTCCAGTGGTGGTATATTTTACAACAGGTCACTTTGTGATGTATGGCTTGATGCATCTGCTCGGCCATAAAAACCAATTGAATATCATGAGCTAACCTGAAAGCAGAATTAAATTCTAAAAGATCTGTGGTGATTGGAACTGTGGAAAGTTGGGGCATTTGAACACTGTACTAAATGACAGGAATATTTGGTGCCAAATAAATCTCCATAACTGGAGTCCTGTCACAGTGCCATGCTGGAAGTAGCCCATTCTTTGAGAAATGCCATTTTATGTTTCATTTGGATATTTTCTTCAATATAATTTACTTTCCAACGTGATACTGAGTGGAGTATTGTATCTTAGGCTTTTACTGCATTCTTGCTTGTCAATGAGAACTATAAATGGCTCATGAGAGTGTTTTCTTTTGTAAATGTGTGAAAGTGAAGTTTAAATCAAGGTTTTAAACATGAGGCATTAATGGTGTTAGGTTTGAATGTTCAACGGAAGAGAATCGTGCGTTATTTGTGATCTTATTTTAAGAGCCATCAGGTAAATCTTAATATAGTAGGGAGCACATAAGTCAGCTCTTACCATAATTAGGAATAAGCAGCTTTGGGTAGTGGAATAATGGATATGTGTCAATTCTTTTTTTCACGTAAATGAAATTACAGTCTGTTCGATGTACTACCCAGGTCCCTCAGGATGAATGGGGAGGAAAAGATGAGGAGATCCCATGCAGAAGGATGCGGAGCAGCAGTTACGTTAAAGCCATGGGTGATCAAGACAGTGGAGACTCCGACGGCAGCCCCAAAAACTCCCCACAGAAGAGTATGCGACCTAATGCCCTTGTCAAATCTGTGCTGCAGAGACAACTTTCAGATCAGAGGTAAGCCTTCAGGATCTAGAGTTTTATTTTATTATTGTGCAAAAGCATTCAGTGTGCCATCACAGATAGTACTTTTTTTTTGCAGATTGTTGACACTTACTTTGAACATGACATTTCCACTTGAAATATTGTCTAAGCTGCAACCTGAGTGAAAAACAGAAGTAATTCTACACAAATGTTGATGTTGGCTTGTAAATGTGTTTTTTATGTTAAATAAACCAACCCACCATGTCTCTATCGTTTAACAGAGCTTAGATGTGTTTAGAGAATTGGGTTGTTAGGGTAAAGCATTTGGTTGCTAGGGTGTTGTCAGTGGTGTCATAAAAATAGAAGTTTTACTATGATTAACATAAGCAAACCTTATGTTGCCTTTTCCATTTATTTTCAATGGCCATTAAAAGTCAACGGTAAATATTTAACCCACTCTAGATCCTAGTGTTATGTAAATATATGCACAGACTAATAAACTCACCCAAGTGAGGTCAGTTTGAAAGTTTCACACTGTTCTCAGGTGGCCTTAGTTTCACAAATCCAAATTTGACCCAATTCACTATTCTCAGAGATTTCTCGGAATTCCTTTAGTTCTGAAAAGATGTCCATGCCAGACCAGTTTAGATGTATCGGCAAAGTTTTGTGACTGTAGCTTGAATGGTCTAGGAGAAGGTGTGTTTATAATTTTTGTACGAAGGAAAAGACAAACAAGTAAATGTGAAAACACACCAACACATGCTGCAACAAATCTTATCCGTGTTTATTCAAAGTTTTTATTTTTTTTTATTATTTAAGCTATAATAAATAAATAGAATTATTTTGCTGTCATTTCTTGACATCCCATGCACTACTCAGCCTTTAGTAAGTATTGCATCTTGGAGATATTCCTGTAAGCGAAGCACACACTCTCTCACAGGATGCCACCTGGTGCCTTTGTTCTCCAGCAGACGTGAGAATTATTTTCTGCTCTTTATTACAGGGGCTGTACACCATTATGAAAGCTCTGAAACATGATGTTATAAATTTGGCAAGACTTCCTCACAAAGTACATCCCATGAAAGAGAGTGTAGCACATCAAATGAGCTTTTCCCCTGCGTGGGTGCATATAACAGTGCATATAATGCATTCATACTCTATTAAGATTGTGATATGGCAGGGATTGCACCGGCAAGTGTTACTCTTTATGAAACGGTAGTTTCATTTTAAATCACATTCATGTAGCAATTATCAACACACATAAAAGAAGACTTTTTTTATTCTCTGGAGCGGGGTTTTCATCTGACCCGACCAAGCTTTGTCCATAAACCAATTAATCTTGACTGAGATCATATTTCAGAATATCCAATATTCTATTGTATAGAAGTTAATTATAATTCAAAACAACATAAATCAAATCTGTGTTTCTTTACGATTTTTGGCCCTAAAATATTCTGTTTCTTAAGGGGCCTTGGAACTGTTGCCAACTTAGTGTTAGAACAACTCTGCTCACAACACAAATCAAGATCACCTTACCTCAAATACCAATCAATGACTACTAAGTTCCCTATAAAAACTACAAACCCCAACAGTTTCTTGTCCGTCATCAATGTTGTTTCCCTATGTTACTTCCTAGATTCCCTCGCTGACACTCTTCACTTACCTGTGCTACATTTATCCTTCAGATCAGAAGGCTCTTTGTTGAGTGTTCCTTTGGGTGTGTGATCTTCACATTTGGCTTGATCCACGAGTTGAGCCCACTCGTTAGGACTCTCTGATCAGTCTCAGGTCCCTTCCAGTAACACATCAGCTCTATATACATGAAGACAACACTCAAGAACTCCCTACAACCCCTGAGTAAAGCTACAACTAAACATCACTGCTCACATGCAACACACAAGCTGTACTTTATTTGCGGAACATAATACATTTCTATACATTTTGTTCAGTTGTGTTTGAAAAGTGGCACATGTTGCATTTGTAGCCTTCTGAGACAGCAAAGCCATTAAGTTTTGAAAAAACGATGGGGGATCGTTTACTGCCATCTGATCAGCTCCAAACTAATCTGCCTAAATATGCTCTTGTGGCTCTTTCGTCATGTATGATGCATGTTTCCACTCACTGGCCATGTCACAAATGGCAGACTTTCTTAGAGTCCACACTTTGAGGATGACACAAAGTGCAGAGCTCAGGATAAGTTGACATGCTGGAGTGCAAGGGACAGACTTGAATGACTTGCTGGAAATAGGAGTAGTGCTGTTATGGCGGAAGACAAATTTCCACTTTATAAGTGCTTGCTGTTTTGTGTATTTCAGAGGGTTACTTTTTTGGATTATAGTCGAATGTCTAAAATCAAGGCTATTCTTAATTAAGGTTTGAAGTTTCTTCCACAGTGCAGATGCCGTGTGTGTGAAAGCGTGAGAGTCCAATTTTATCTTAGAAGGTCATGGATGAACAAGCGGAAGGACGTGCAGATGGGTTAGATCCCACCCATTGAACATGGAGCCCCGCCAACTGAATGCAGAGCAATTTTTCTAAGAAAAGTTAAATAAAAATTTTTGGGGGAAAAACCAGCCCTAACTTAAGAATGTTTGCCCTTAGTATCTAAAGAAATATGGTACAGTATTACAGTTCTAAATTATTGCTTAAACTGATTAATAAAAGTATTAAATCAAGAACATTTCTACTTAATCTTTACAATAATCTTAAAACTATAAAAACCTGCTTAAAATCTGACAGATTCCTCTATTAAAACTCAGTGAATAAACAAATTTGCTGAAAAACTAATTTGAAACAAGATTTTTTTTGTTTAACTATTAACATGTTGTCTATTATTAACTATAAAAATAAGCTTGTTTTTTTTGTTCTGAGAGGGGTGTTTTTAGCAGAGCTTAACATTGATTTCTTAAAATAAAATTTCTTAAAGTGGGGATAATGTTGAGTCAAACATTCTTCTATTAAGATTCTAGTTTTAATAACTTTTTTTTGCAAAGTTTCTTACTTCAAGCAAATAAATTATTTGAATAAATCTTTACCCAGCATGTCTGAACTAAATAATTAAAAGATAATTAAATATTTGAATCTAAATTTCAGCGTTACTGCTAGGATTTCAGTTTTTGCAGTGTAAGGTTGTGTTGACCTTCCTCCAGGAAAGGTTACAGCGAGGCGTCTTTGCTTGAAGGTGATCTTTTTATATAAACAGTAGGTGCTTATATGAGCAAACACTGCTTTTGGCCATTTAGCTGCCTTTAAGCTTCTGTAACAAAATTGTTGATGATGTTACAAATATAATAATTAGAAAATAACACTAAAGGACTTATCAAGCTGAATTTGGCTTCTTTTAAATGAGGGAATTGGATGGTGATGTGGATCTCGCTGGGGCAGCAGGCATCATGACATAGAGACAGCCATGCTAAGCTGCACAGTGCTTGCAAGTTGATGCCTCCGGACAGCCTCATTTATCTCTGCGTGGCCCAGTCACGGAGACAAAGATCCTCAGAGAATACTGGTAGACTGCAAGAGGTTGCTGACGTCACACAGCACTGACCTTGTGAGAGGCTCATCAGTGCTATTAAGGATCATCATTTCTACACTTCGCTGCACAATGCATTAAACCACATATTTATAACAGAGTCCTTTAAAATCTCAGCTTTTTTGCTGTGTACTTAGATTAGTACCAAACTGCTAGAAAGTTGAGATAAGTTCATTTAATTACCCTCTTTGTGATCTTTGCTTTGGTGGCCCCATGTTTTCCTTCAGTGTTTTAAAAGATTAAGCTTAATACATGATACAGCTTTAATACAGCTCCCTGCAGAGATGAGCGTACATGTGCTAATCGTCAGCCCTC
Source organism: Danionella cerebrum (assembly GCA_007224835.1). Classification (NCBI taxonomy): domain Eukaryota; kingdom Metazoa; phylum Chordata; class Actinopteri; order Cypriniformes; family Danionidae; genus Danionella; species Danionella cerebrum. The sequence goes on from SRMA01024035.1 coordinate 164,951, forward strand.
TGCTGTTTAGCTCTGGATCTTCAGAGGCTCAGAATCCCCCCCTGTGGTAGAGTGTGCAAGCTGAGAGAAACACATTGACTGGATTGATTTCCTGAGCTCAGAGCTTGCTAATAATCAGCAGGAATCTCAAATCTGCTCCGGATCCTGCATGAAAAAGTTTCTTCCATGTTTTCGTGCCACTTAAAGAGAGATCCAGTGCCCATTCTGTTGGCTCTCCAGCAACTGTAGGAAAGTATCTCAAAGGAAATCAGCTGATGTGTCCTTGTATGCTTTCTTTATCATTTACGTGGGGAAATATTACAGCTGAAATGTCCCAAGCATGTGCCCTGAGCATTCAGGGGTGTGTCTGACTGCAGGTCTCTGCAAATCTCTGCAGATCTCAGGAGACACCATCAGCGTGTGATTATATTCCTACAGAGGCTTGTTCCGTTGCAGTCACAGAATGTATTCTGCAGAAAAGATTACGCTATGATCCAAAAGTCCAATAGCCATGAAGAGATAGAAATAACTTTACCAACTTCTTAGGTCTTTTTTTTCTGAATATCTGTTAGCACAAATTCAAAAGTTACCTCATTTAGATTCTCATTTATTTCACTGCTGTGATTCTGGTGATGAGATAAAGTACAGGGAATGGAGATAACCGTTCTAGACTATCAAAACATTTTGCCCATGTGCGACCAGCTTTCATCTTTTCAAATTTTTATTTATCCATTTTTATTTTATTTATTAAAGAGATAATTTACCTTTTTTATTTTAAAAATGGCTGTGAAAAAAATCCAAATTTTATCCCAGACCAGATTTTTTTTGTTGTTTAAATTTAGCCCAGTGTGAGCAGATACAGATACAGATTAAGTGAAATGCTATGTAAATGAACAGGAGGGAGTTAATAGTTCTTATAGTTTACTCTTAGTAGTACTTTCGAGATTAATCTATTTGGGGAAAAATATGGGACCATACATGAGTCAAGAGCATTCACTAAAATGTCTCTCCAGATTTTCAACATCACAACAAAGCCCCTTTTCTAGATTTGTAGTAGGCTTATGGAGAGAGAGCTAAATAAACATAGAGATAAGATAAATAATAAAGATAGAAAGATAACATAAAAGAATAACTGAATGTTTTGCTTATTGTTTTTTAAACATTTAACAGTGCCACCTAGCACAAGGCAGGAGAACTACATGGCTCACCTAGCTTCTATTTTTCAGCGTTTTAATCATTCCTCTGCACAAGGGACATGTTACACGCATGCATGTTACGCTCATATAGTGCTGGAACAGTTTAATACTGAAGTACAGGAACAACATCTTATTGCACACATATGCAAGAGGAGGTATATATGATTTGTCCATGACACATATATATGGTCTTTATATAATGCAGTCTGGTGTTTTTACCCTTTGCGCTGACACCATACTATATGAGTCTTCTTGTGTGAGTATTTTACTTACCTGCATTGTAAAAAAGCCTTAGAATACTGTATGTTTGATCTCAAAGTATAAGAAAAGCAGTAAGCAAGAAGTACCTTGAAATCTGAAGTGAGGATGCTGACACTTCTTGATCCTATGCTGCAGCATGTGAGGAATTGTTGTAAAAAGAAAGAAAAGCCAATAAGATCGGGTGGTCTCGTTATGCCAACAATATAACATGTCAAACTCGACTCTTGCTAGCTTTAACTACCCATAAGAATGCCATATATGTTCTTTTCTTTGTTCTGCATGTTTTTCAAATTTAAAAAGTAGCACCTTGGATACAAATCGTGGATCAACAAAGGGTTAAACAGCACTAAACCAGGGAAGGACACTGACATAAGAAATATGCAGAGTAAAGACTGTGAGGATGAACAGCTGTGGAAGCTAATCAACATGATTACGAGACAGGTGTGATAACACAAAAGAGGGAAAAACTGTGCAAAATAAGTCAGACACTATCATCTCTTACAAGTTTTAAATGAACATAGTCTTCCTCTTCTTTACAATTATTTTGGCTTGTCAAAGCCAACGTATTGTTAATCGTCTTTTGCTTCCAAAAAATAATTTCAAGCGCATCATCTCCAAGATCGTTCAAGCTACAACCACCAAACTTTGCCAACAAAGCCAAAAGGGTCAGACTCGGGTTGCTATTTCTTTTCTGACTGAACAATGCTGGGAAATTTTTAATTGACAACATTTGGTCAACTTTGGAAAACTGAAACTCAAACTGAAAACCACATAGAAACTTCACTTGTGGAGGTTATCAGGCTGTGGGAGAACATACCCAGCATTGTGCAAAAGTATTTGCACCAGTTAAAGATTTACCATTGACTTATAAAAGGCATTGGAAATAAATGAAAAAAACAAACAAATATATCTTCAAGAAAAAAAACATAAAGAAACGGGAGTTTGTTTACGTCAATCATAGTAACAGCATACATTTTTACAACATCACTCACAACTCCAGAGCAACCAAACTTTTGACCTTAGAAAACCAATTAGGAAAATCAGAGATGTGGGGGTTATTTTATTTTTGACATGAGGAAAATTATATTATATCACTGACTCAACCAATTAGCAACCAATCTGTTTTCCATAGCAAACCATTTAGCACATCTCTTACTCAGCTTTGGAAAATGCTACAGATATGGGCTTGATTTATTTCACTCACAGTGACATTGGGAACATTATATTATGTCACTGACTGTTTACCATATCAACCAAATTTGCAAATCTTTGTCTCAGCTTATTAAAATGATAGGTAGTTGGGGATTGGTTTATGTTCCTCGTTTTAGTCGGCTCTTAGCCAAGAGTAAAGTTTGTGTGCATCATCAATTCATCCACATTGTCCTTATATATTTGTCCTAATTTCTCCTAATTTTATTCTGTATGTATTATGTTTTCATTTTCATGTGGGAATTTCTGATTGAAGCATATGAATCGTGTTCTTATCTTTTTTTATATTCACAGCTCATACCGCTTGGACAAGTCAAGCCGAGACATGGTCAAATACCTCACTAATCTCACTGCAGATTTAAGGTGATCATTTGTTTTCATGCTAGGTTAATTAGCACAGTCCATGTTCTTTGTTATGGGTCTAGTGGAATTTTCAATACTCTCTTCCACTGTTGATTGAATTCTTCACTATGACATGTTTTTATGGTGGAATAAGAAAGAGAAAATGAAAAAGTTTCTCAAAGCATCCATATTGAGCATATTCCACAAAATGACAAGAACTTGCTTCTTTCTGTAAAATTTTTGTATTTATTGAAGCAAAGCATGAAAGATGTTATTGTATCGATTAAGAGTTTTCTTATATTGTCTGTTATTATATTTCTGTACATATTTCCTAAGATTGTATGAATCTGCTCCTTCGATAAGAAAAATACAATAGCAGCTATCTTGATATTTCAATGTTTATATGGTCATTCTAAACATCACAGGTAAATAAACGCTAAGAACTCACCTGTTTTTTTGTCATTTAATTCTTGTTTATTACCCTTCATTTTCTTTGCTGTTTAGTCAAGGCTACCATCTTCAGACCTCAAGGGAAATCCATCCCAGCATTACACTTGAACCATCACCCAACTACAACTCGCCCAAATTCCGTTCCAGGAACCAGAGCTACATGAGAGCAGTTAGCACGCTAAGCCAGGCCAGCTGTGTCAGCCAGGTTAGCCAGGTGAGAGACCCTTTTAAACATCCACAAAATACAACAATGGAAGAGTGATAATGTGTTTGTCTTGTTTTAAATTATCATTTTATCATTAGCTCACATCTAATTCTCTCTCTTAAACTCATAGGGCTTCTATTGATTTTGCTTGAGGCGTTTTTTTCCAGACTTCCCTTTTTGCGCACACATTCACACAAGACTTCTAAGAATCAATGTCTTGCTGTGGTCATTAAAGGATAATTCCCCCTCAATCGAATGTGACGGCAATCTTCGATTGTAGAGATTGTTAAATGAGAGTTTGATGGGTTGTAAGAATCCTATCAGGCAAGTTCAGCCTGATCGCTTCATCACTGACATCCTCACCTCAGATTTTCAGAGGTCTTGTAAGCAGGTAATGCTCTGGAATGAGAAGAATTCAAAGAAAGCATTTCATTTCCTGAATCTTTGGCTGGCTTACTGTTTTGTCCTCTGCCGTGACCGTATCAGGATTTTCATCTCACATACAGTGCTGTGAGAATAAGTTTAGAATGCTGACTGAGACAGAGGGAGAAAATAGTGAAGCCCAACAGTAAATAAAGCCACACAACTCAAAGAAATCAGCTGAGATATATTTGTCTTTTTTCCGCTTGTCCAGGTGAGCGAGACTGAGGTCAATGGCCAGTTTGAGTCAGTGTGTGAATCTGTGTTCAGCGAAATGGAGTCTCAGGCCATGGACGCTTTGGACCTGCCAGGTTGCTTCAGGACACGCAGCCACAGTTACTTGCGAGCCATTCAGGCAGGATTTTCACAGGATGATGACTGTGTCCCCTCCATGACTTCATCCACTGTCACCTCCACCATCAGGTCAACCACAGGTAAGTGGGAAGTCCAGTGGAAGTCCATCCACAACTTAGTCCTGTCTTGGCTGTTTGGCGTATATGTGTCACAATTCTAGTTAATGTAAATGTAAAACCAAAACAGATTTGCCAAAAGTCCCTAGGATAAACAGTTATGAACGAATATTTTAACAAAAATGGCTAGACAACCATTACTAGAACCTAGACATGAAAGGAACATGACTGGGCAAGTCTGGATTTCAGAAGCCACAACCAAGTTATTTACCTTTGCCACTCAAAGCTACGTTCAGACAGCGGGTCTTAATGCTCATTTTTCTTTTATCCAATTCCTAGTTTTTTTGCAGTGCTTGTTCATATTACTGATAAGTTGCAATTCAAATCTAAACGAATAGAATGCTGCTCTTATGTGAAACGTACAAATGTGCAGATGTAAATTAGTGGTTTTGAGGCTTTGTTGAAGATTGAATGTCTGATCCAAGACTTTATTATTATTACAAAATAATATTAACAAATTATATGAAGAAGACTGAGATGAAAGAAAACAAGGAATAATTGCAGAAGAAGGTGTAGTTATTTTAACATCACAGTCTCCATTCTCAAGTCTCTTTATCTTCAAGTCTCTGAGTGCCTTCTTATGTCGAAATCACTGGAAAACACTATTCTCCAGTAACGTTTTACTGTAAGAAAGCGCACCTGAATGAGGATTGATTCATACTGAATGCCAAAGCTGAATGAATGTCAGATGTGCCAGAAAATGCAAACAAAAAAAAATATTTTGTGAACTGGAAATAAGTTCCTACTCTGTTTCTCTTACCAATTTTCTTATACTTTCCTGTTCACTTCCATGCTTGAAAGGGGGTCAAATGGAGTTGCTAATTATTTATCATGAAGAAAGTTGCAAAGTGAACCAATGCGACAGTTCCCCGACTCCTGAACAATGCAGAGTTTCACAGCATGCGAATGTGTCTGCCATGATACTGTCCACAAAAAAAGCATCATTTACAAAAAAGTAACCATCTAAATTTTAACAGGGTGCTCGCTATTCTACTTTAAAGCAATACTAACAACCTAAATATAAAATTTGCTCCATTTTGTGTCATCAAAAAACTCACAAATCTGACCTCTCTAATCTGGTGGCTCAAATTGCAGTTCAAAGATCCTTCCAGGTGAACTTTCTGTTTGGAGCTGAATCCATATTTACACTGCGTAGGCAAAAACTTCTACTTTCGCATTGCCAGACTCAAACCCATTAATTTTTTTTACTTAGTATGACTGCGGCATAATTCCGAAATAAATTGGGCATAAATCTGAAATAAATTGTGTAAATTATTACGAATTCTGGGGCATTGATGCTTTCAAACTTAGCTCTTTTAGGGATGTTTTTTAAAACGTGTTTCAGGAGGACCAATCAGGGCATCCCACCAGTGTCCCCAGTTAAACCATTAAGATTTCGTCACTATTTGCGGTAGTCCTTCCTCTTCCTCATTGGCTTTGTCCGAGCTTCACCCTACTTTCCTCCCTATCACCTCACGGGAGGTATAGTCCACTTCCGCACAGCTTGCCTTGTACATTGTTTTACCACCAGGACAGGCCATGGTGATGAGTTTGTGGAGAAAAAAAAATTTATGAAAAACACAATATGTTTGGTATGAGCCACTTTGGAGTGCACAGGTCATTTTGGTGATGTCAGATGTCAGATGTACATATATGATTGTTCAAACAAATACTTAATGCTAAAGGGCAAGAATGGAATTGAGCATAAAAAAATACATGTAAAACTTTTGAAATAATAAATATACATGAATGGCCACCTGATGTGTGACCCTTGTCTCGAATCCGGTCATGGTCCTGTCATGTTGCATAATTTATTGTGGCACTTTGCCCATGCAAAGCTGTTTGTCTAGCCAGAGTTGGTCCAGATACAAAGACCTATACATTATACAGTTTAATTCAACAAGTCGAAAAACTCAGTAATGATAAAATTTTGTGTATTTAAAAAATAATTTCATTGTAATGATTTCATTATAATGGCAGTAGCTGTAGAGCTCAATAAGATGCAGATGGAAGGAAACATAGTTTCATTCTATGAGTTCATTTTGTTCGAGTGCATCACAACAGATGAAGCATGGCATGTATGCATGTGATTTGCTTACAGCAGTTTTGTGTTTGGTTTCATAATGAAGAGGTAAGTGCTGGTGTGCCTCAGAGCATAAGAATATGAACCCTATTGAATTCAATCCCCACATATTGTGGTAAAAAATAGTATGGTGAAAAGTGAAACATCCCATTTTGAAAAATATTGTTTCCAAATTAAGATATGACCTTTTTGTATTCTTCCACTGTGTGTTTTGTCTCTCAAGATTTTCAATTTGGTTCTGAACCTTGTCCTATTTTCTGCCTCAGTTGACTCTTGGCTAACAGACAGGGAGGGGTGAAAAGCAATGGTGGAGACAAGAGGTGGTGTGTATTGCATTCCCAAATGTTTCTCACTCGGATGCTTGTCACTCTGTGGGCTTTCTGTTTCTCACTTTCACACATCTTCTGCTCTCTCTCTCTCTCTTTCTCTCTCTCGTTTCTTTTTCTCTCTCTCTTCTTCTCTCATTTTCTCTCATGGGCTTGAAGCAGTTTTGAGTTCTCTCTCCCACAGGGTCCACAACTGAAGCTGTGCTTGTTTGAGGATCAGTGGTGAAACAGGCCCCTTAAATAAAATAAGGAGTATCAGAGTCTAATCCCTGGATGTGTATGAGCTAAGGCTAAAACATACTTTTTACATTGGAAATCTGGTCTGGTGTTTTCACACTGCCTTCTCACTGATATGCGTGCGTATAAATGAGCAATTTTGGCTTTCTCTATTAGGAAGTCTCTTTAAAAAACAATGTTGAGCTTTATTTGACAAAATTTGTGATTGTTGAACTGTGGCAAGGAATTTTTTTGATCATAGCATTTGAATGTTAAAATATTATTAAAGGAATTATAAAATCTGGCCTTTTGTGTGTCAAGGTACCACAATTCCTCTAGTAAAGACCTGGTCAGAGATGGGTCAGAATTTACTTTTCATGTTCAATAGGGTTCATACCTGCTTTGCTGAGACACACACACACAAAAAGAGAGACTGAAATATTTTGCTCGCAATTGCCTCTTCTCAAGGCACAAAACAAAGTGCTCCTCTGTCAGAGGGACCTTGATGATGCTCGATGAGATGCTATTGTTATTATACCCTCTATGTTTCCTCAGGCTTCAGTTCTTTGTTTTGTGCTTTGAGAGATATGCAAATAGAGGATTGAGTGAGAAGGCAGAGTAAAAGAAAGAAAAAAAAAGCTGTGAGTCAAAATGGGATCTATTAACAAGCTGGACAAGATCTCCAAAAAAAAACATATTTAACTATTTCTTGTCATATGATGCACAATTTAGCATATTTTATGCAAGTCCTGTAATTAAGGAATTATGTGCATAATTTTCCTATAATACCAATATATTTTAACAGTCTTCTTTTGCCTTGATCTGGCCTGAAACTTATTTTGGCTCACAAGTCATTGGACATTAAATGGAGACTGCAAACTGCATAGATCCAAGCTGGCCGCCCTGCTGAGAAGATTATATACAATGGCATTTTTATATTTCTCTTCCAGAGGGAAATGATGTGCTGGAGGGCACTGATTTGCTTAATGAGGACAATTTATCCAGTGTGGGGCCAGACCTAACTTCCATGGCACATGGGGATACTGGCCTCCACAGGAGAGGAGATGAATCCAGCAGTCTTTATGGTAATATCTCCCCTACCAGGAGTCCCTCTTTACCCCAGCTGAAAATGAGTGCACCCATCAGGGCACGGCCTGTTCAGTCAAGTGTCCAGGAGACGGCAGATCTGGCCCTGGCCATCAGCCAACAGTGGAGGGAGGATGTGTCGGCCATGCGTAAGGAATTGGCAGAGCTCAGGAAGGATCTGTGCACAGAGCTCAGAGCCTTTAATAGGAACTTTTCCACCTTTACCCAACATTATAGTACCTGGTCACCAAGCTGTGTGAGGGAAACACAGACAACAGCACCTCAAGTGTCTGTCAGCACCCAGGCAGGAAGCAAAACCCTGGTGCGACAGAACACTGCAGACGCAGCAGTTAACTGTCCTTCACCAATTGATCCCAGTGTTTTATCCATGTCATCCTCCGAACCAACAGAGAAAAATGTCCTGCAGGTCTCAGCTTCTTCGCCATTCTTCCAAACAGACCCCAACTCTGAATTACTGGACATTGACGATCTCACATTTGCGAATCTTACCCCTCCAGATCCAATTGATGTTGCATCACTTTGCTGGCCCGATATTGATTCAGACTCTATGACTCCTCCAGATCCCCCAGAACCAGTTCTGGAGGAAGAATCCTTTGACTTTATCAGATCAACCTCTTCTAAATATGTTGAATCTGCTGTTTTAGATTTCACAAATGTTGAACTGGTGAATTTGGCCAGTTTGCAGTGGCCAAAACTTGATCTGGAAGATACAGGCTTCACAATCCAAGAGTCTCATGATCAGCCATTTCAAGGGGTTCCAGAAGAATCTGGCCCATGTACTATGGGTCCTGAAAGAATGACTACAGAGGATCTATCAATATTAGAATCCATGCAGCCACTGTTACTTAGTCAATCAGATGAAGATCCAGTGGATTTCACAACAGCTGAGCTAGACTCAGTTGTCCTGAGTCCAATGGCTTTGGATCCAACAAATCTTCAAGACTTAAAATGGCCAAGTTTAGAATCTCTTGAACTCAATGCTTCAGGCTCTCAAAGCCCATGTCCCATTGATCTCATCCTTCCTAGTCCCCCAACCCCAGATACTGTCTATGTATGTTCCTGTGAGTCATCAGCACAAGAAGCACCCCTTCCAGAATTACTGGACACCATTTATCTCCAGCCAGCAACACCAGAACCGGAATCAGGAACAAACTCTGACATGTCCAACCCTGAAAGTCCTGAACCTCATTTCCCAACTTGTCAAAAGCCAACTGTACATGAGCTAGAGACTCAAGCTCTTATTTTGTGGTCCAGGAAGGAAACTTTCTCAATCTTTGAAAAAGAATGTGGTGCAGTGAGTATCCCAGAGTCCTGTTCTGGGGATGTTCAGAATGTAGATTCATCTAATTCAGTGATGCCCTTCTCATTCCAGTCAGACAAGGTCGACTCAGGCGCTCTTGAGTCAGAGACTGGCCACTCTTCCACTCTCTGCTCACCTGAGCCAGGCACCTTTAATCCTGAAGTCCCTAGCAAGGATGAACCAACACCACAGATTCTCAATCCTCCTGGACTTGCTACCATAGACCCAGCAACTGTGCACCCTTTCAATTTGTCCCTGTTGGAGCTTCAATCTGCTTTACAAGTATCCAAGAGCAAAACCAATGATAATGGGTCTCCAAAGGGAACAGCAGCCATAAGCAGCCCTTCTTATTCCCCATCCAGTAGGGATTTCCTGTGGATTCGGTGGCAGAGAAAAGCACGTGGCCGGAGGCCAATGTTACGAAGTGCAAGTATGGAAATTTACCACAAAAAATACTCAAACAACTCAGTGATGTCTTATATGTCACTGTCACTCTGAGCTCCTAAAAAGTTCACGAGACAAGGAGTCGCAATAGAAAAAGATACAGTCTTATGATGGAGTACAAGACTGTTATGATATGTAGCTAAACTTCTAAATATTTTTCTTCTAGTTTTCATGCAAGTGAACTATAAGAAAAAAGGGCGAAATTGATTATAAAGGATAAGAAAAGGATGAGAGTGGCTTTAGCTTGTACAATGACTGCAGTCTCACTACAAGTACTTCAGCAATTCAGAACTGTATATATAGAGACACATCGGTGGATCATCTCAAACTGCTATCTAGACATTTTCTGGCTTTACAGGATTGGTATAAGTCAGAGAACAAAGACTTCCAGACTAGACAACTTTTGCCAACAAACTTCACCACCTAAATAAATATCTGTACACATTGTTCTTGAATCAAATCAGAACTTTTACTTCAACTTTTTTGAAGGTGTAAAGAAATTCCCTTCTTGGATGGTGAAAGAATGCTCTAATATATATTGAATATATTTCTCTGTTGATAATGAAGAAAACTTTTGTTTGCTTTACTTCAGTCTTCTGAGCCAAAGTCTTGCTATGGCAGTGAAGGACGATACAATACTGTGATTTTTTTTTCAATGTTTATATCTTTGTTATGAGACTTTATTATGTGACTGCCATTGTCTTACTCTCAAATCTCCTTTAGATCTGTTTTTGTGTGTGAGTAATTTGAGTACATACTACAATACTATTTCTGTTAGTGACTAACCAATTTTTGTTTTAGTTTAGTTTGAAGCTCTTTTTGAGTTAATTAGGATAGGCTTTTTTACAGCTTATTGCAAACTATATATCAATATAGACCTCAAAATATGGTTTAGGTTGTCATGGTTGCAGTAAAAACTTTCAAATTTATACAGGCATTCAACATTTGTACCCTCCAAGCACATTTTCATTTTATCTGAAACTAAATTAGTCTAAAGATTATTATAGCATATCAAAAATATGAATGAGTTTGTATTGGGTTAGGAAACGATCAAGGGTTTATTCAAACATTACATTTATTTTACTTTAAAACTCAACTTTAAAGGAAATATGGAACAGTACTTGATACCTCCACTTCCGCTTTCTTTTCAAATGGATTGGTGTTGGAGGGGTATGTAATCATAAGCCGTATCACAGTATTTTGTGTCCCCTCGCCAAGATCATGCAGGTCCCAGTCTAAGGTCTTTACTCTCATGCTTGTCTAAGGTAGGTGTTATATATTTTCCAAGGTTTTTCTTTTTTGATAAACGACACTGTTGTTAGAACTGAGCACGCAGTGTGTCACGCGTTATCTAAAACCTATACTCATGCCTTAAGCCTAGGCTCAAAAAAGACCTCTCTCTTGCAGTCAGAATTCCTGGTGACCCCAAAGGTAATTTTACGGGAATGTGTGTTGGGTCATTATGAGGAAGTTTTGGGCCTTAAGTTTGATCACTAAATGAACTAACCATTCTCATTCCAAACTCCAACTGTATAGACGTCTGTATATTGTATATCACATATGGCTTATTATCAAAAAATGTAGCACCCTGCTTTAAGAATATGCTATTTTAAAGTGAAGGATTTGAGGTAAAATTCAGAGAGGGGTAAAATGCTCTCCAAACAAAATAGAGTGAGTTGTGGTTGAGGAAGTTTTTATGATTGTCAAGGAGAATTAGAACTAAAAAATACAACTTGGATAAAAATCAACAGGAAATAAACCACTTAAGCACCCGGTTTACTCTATTCAGAGAGGGACCAAATATAGTCTGAGTAGAGTTCCTTTAACACTAAGGATTTTACTGTGAGAAACTCAGCAGTCACTATTATTGACTTTGCATATGTGGAAATGGCGGGGTGCTACAGAAAGTACCCTCAATTGAACATTTAAAATGTTTGTATTGATGTGTTCAAAGCATTACATTTGGCTATTAGAGGAGGGTTTGAACATACACAAATGACATTCTAATTATTGCCAACAGTTCACAGGTTGATCCTGAACTAGAACACTATCAAGACAAACAACATTATTAACAGTTAACAGTACTACTCTATTTACTGAATGTATTTTTTATAAGAAGCCTTTGTATTTTTGCATCAAACTGTATTGCTATAGAAATTCACAGAAAGGACTGTCAGGGCTCTCGGATTTTAACTGTTGTTGCAATTATATTTGTTTTTGTTTACATACTGAGAAAAGTAATGCTCTGTTGGATAATATAAAAGCTTCTCGATGAAACAATTGTAAATGTACTATGTTAAAATGAATATCCTGGCTAATCCCAGTTTGCATGCTACTGTACCATGTATTGTGTGTTATTACAAACTGAAAATCTTGTAAAACGCAAGACATTGTGAAAATATTAACCTTAAATCACAAATGAAACAAAATGACCAGTATTTTGATAATCTGTAATATTAGCCTGATACGCATGCGTACTGGGATGTAGCCGTTGGAAACTGGTCTTCCTTCATTCAAAACATAGTTATCATGCCTTATTTTATTGTCAGTGCTTCGCCCTCTGCTGTGCTGGAGAGCAATTTCTTGAGTAATAAAAGTGGGGTTTTCTTAAATGCATGGGTAGAAGAGACCCATGGTGCTTATACTGGACAAAACTAGCTGTAGCAAAAACATTGCCATCATTATCGTATGTGCGTCACTGAATTGTGCAGGAAATACCTGACCGAGCCTTATGGGTCATTTAAGTATTGTAAAAGGAGTGGGGAAATGATGACAGGGGGTTCTATTGTTGCACATTTCATTGGCTGATTTTTCATTGTGTGCCTTGTCTGGCTCAAGATATTGAGCGTTCACCCACCCAGCCTCAATATTATTGTGTCACTGTGATTTTAATTTACTTTTACTGATGTCAATATTCCACAATGAAGCACTTTGACTCTAGGGTTTCAAATGTTAACCACAGAGATAAACTCAAAGAAACGTGTGAAAGTGAGCCTTTTTATTTTTATGTATCTTCACTTCGATCGGCCGATTGCTGCTGTTTTGTTGTTGTTGTTTTTTGTGATGCTAATGTAATAATCTGTAACTAAATGGATGTTCTTTAGATAATAAAAAAATAAAAACAAGAACCTTTACGTCAAACCATGACTCAACCATTGTTTGGAAGTCTGAGGACTGGGAATGCGAGGACATACCATGGTAATAATTACAAAACACCTCTCTTTTCTACACAGATTTATACACATATATATTTTTACATTTTTCTTGATCAACACCTGTGTATAAGTGTAATAAAAAGGTTTCGTATCTATCAATGAACTCCAGATGCAATATCAAGTATTTCACTTTCCAAGCATTAATTGGTTTTCAATTTGGCTGAACTTTTTTTTACACCAGTTTTCAGTGTTTTGTGGTTTCTGGGACACAGTGGAAGAACTCTTGTTTCAATTGAAAGGATGTTCACTTTTCATCTGGGTTATATGTTATTGATTTTCACAACATTGTAATAAATGTGGATACTATACTCGATATGTTGATTGTGTCTTTTGATGAGTGGTCCGGCATAAAAAGGTTTGTGTATTTTTGCTTATAGGAATTCAGTTCCATCTCCCTTCATCAGGCAGCGTGGATCGCCCTTCACAACAACCACCAGGTAAAGCCAGACCACTTATATTCATAGTTAAGTCAAATGTTTTTATATAGCACTTTAATGCAGATGCTTCCAAGCAGATTCACAGAAGGAGGGGATATTTTCTAGCATGAGCGTGTTTTGGTTGGAATGGTAAAGCTATATGTTTTTTTTCAGAGGCCATAGCTAAACAGAATTACAGGGTTTAAAAATGCTGGAGTTTTTGTTTATGATTTAAATTCATTCAATCATTCATTTTCAAACCTGCTTATTCCCTTTCAGGGTCACAGGGGTCTGCCGGTGCTTCACAGGGTCACAGGGATCTCCAGCACACATTGGGTGAGGGGCAAGGGTACACCCTGGACAGGTCGCCAGTCCATCACAGGGCAACATTCACTCACACATTCACAGGGGAATTTAGATTACTAACTGAATTAACCTAACCGCATGTTTTTGGGATTGTGGTAGAAACTGGAGTACCTGGAGGAAACCCACGCAAGCACAGGGAGAACATGCAAACTCCTTCCAGGAAGGTCACCGGCAAGTCTTGAACCGACAACCTTCTAAGTGGAAGGCCACAGTGCTACCTTACCGCCTGATTTAAATTCAATTAAAAGATTTAGATTCTTTAATTAGCACATGCAGCGCACGTGTGTAGACGTGTGGGAAACCAGAGGTCCCGGAAGAAAAACTCACACTAGCAATTCCAATTCAGCGACATGCTTCTACACCCAAAGAGGCTTGCCCTGTGTGGCAGTTGCCTCACAGTGGGAATCAAGCCAGGCAAACCCAGCATCTTCTCCTTCTCCCTCAGTATAGAGCAGTACATTGTTGAGTTCATGATGCCATCATTGAATCATTGACACTGCCACCACCATGTTTCACTGTGGCGCTGTGCAATTTTCTTTGAAATCCTCAGTTTTAAAACCATGAAATCCAAAAACAGTGATCTTTGTCTCGTCGCTCCAGAGCATAGAGTTCTACTAGTCTTCATCTTATTTCAGTATGGGCCCTAGAAAATTCTAGGTGTGCTTTTAACTTTAGGAGAGGCTTTTTACATGAACGATACCCATGCATGCGCCATATGGTGTCACGAGAAACAGTCACTCCAGTTTACTTTACTTTACTTTAGCTAACTACAGTGAACTTACAAGGCGATTTTCTTCAACCCTTCTCATCAGAGGTCACTTCTGTTGAGGTATTAACTTAACTTGATGGTCGGGACTTCTCTCTAAGATGGTTGTACTTGCATCTTTATATCAGTATCTGTATTTTGACTGATATGTAAAGTTCAGATTTTGTGACATTTCTCTTCCATGGGGTCATTGCTGACAGCACGAAATGTGATGGGCTTTTTTTTTTGTAAGTAATGCCCTTTTATAGTCACCTGTCTACTGGACGCCTCTTTAGTGAATCATTAGACTCACCTGTGGTTGAATTTCCTGTTCGTTAGAATTTTGTAGTCTTAAGTGTGGCTTTTCAGCCGAGACTATAATTGGGCTTGAAGGAACTTGGGCTCTTTTTGACCTTGAAAATTTGCCAACTCAAGTTTTATTGCTGGATTTATTTGACACTGACTGAGCCATCGTCTTCTGCAGCGGTCACTTATACTCCCAGCACACCCACCTACACGAGGTCCCCTCCACCTGTTCCTCCACGCTCCGCCTCAAAACCAATGATCTCCATCACTGCGCAGAGCAGCACAGAGTCCACACAGGATGCCTACCATGAGGGACAGCTAGCCAGAGCTGGTGGGTCAACCTATCTGCTGTTCATTCTTATCTTTTTTTTAGACCTTGTTGCATCAATAGAATGAAAAAGTAAAAGGTAAATGTTTTAATTACATGCTAAAAAAAATTTAAATGACACTTCTTTCATTGTTGTAAAATTATGTCAATTTATGCCACAAAACTTGAACAACTAATAACACAAATCTAAACACTAAAGCCAGGTTAAAATGCAGTATACTTTTTTTCAGTAAAGAAGGACATATTTTTAACCCAAGCTCGGTTGATTGCTTTTATGCAGGAGTATTTTCTTCCACACTTTTCTTCCACACTTTTACTGATTTCATACTTGTCCTGGAAACTACCCTTTTTTCTATTTTGTTTTTGTCCTTCAGGCCTCTGGGGTTCTGATGGGTCGAGTCTGAGTCTGGGTCGAGCCCTTTATAACTCCACTGACAGTCTGGACAGTGCCAAGGCTGTTACAATCGCCATGGAGGCAGCTGCCATGGCAATGGCAGGAAAGAGACACCCCTCTACAGACAGCCATAGCTCAGTGATGACCTGTGATAAAGCGGTGCTGGTCTCCAAGGCAGAGGAGTATCTGAAAACCCCAAGGTCCTCCATTGGAATACAGGTGAAGGGACCAATTCAATAAGTTGTTTTCTTTTAACAGGAAGTTTTCCATTTTTGTGGGTGTGGAGTTATTGCTCCCAAAAGTATATTTTTATAATCAATAAAGGTGTTTAAACTAGGATACAAAAAACCCTTGAGCTTTCTCACGTAGAAATCTGAAAGCTTTGCTCTATCTGCTGAGAAAAATACACTCACGAAGAGTGCTGAGTAGTGATAAATTGCAACCAGAGGCACTGGGACAGACGGAGTCTTACTTAACCAAAGCTATGTAGGTTATTTCGGATTCACACACACACAAGCACACAAACCCACAAACCTCCAGTCTGTGTTGTTGTGCTGCTAAAAATAGCTTCCAGTGAGTCATCATACCGCAATACATTAATTAGTATTCAACCCAGGCTTCGCTGAATGGGCTCTCCTTCTCTTCCTTTAATCTCCCTCTTCCCCCCCTTCTCTCTGTCTCTCTCTTCGTAGCAGATATCTGTTTTTGCCTTGTGAATATCTGCTTAGAGATCCTATTCTAATAATGTGTAATGCGTTTGCCTCACTCAGCCCTTTCACTGCATCTGGTGCCTGTGCCGCATGTATCGCTCACACTGCCCCTTAGAGGTTAAGGACAGGGTCCATCAGGCAGACAGGGTGAATATAGTTCATAAATATTTGTTTATGATTAAAATTGCTTTTTGCGGCCTAGAAAAATGTTTACCCCCAAGATAGCAATTATTTATCTGTAGTGATTGTCTTGCAATTGTAAGACAAACAACATGTCAGTGTCACTGACATTTGAGAATTATAATTTAATTAGAGGTTCTGTCATTCTATGGATCACCCCTAATGAGGTTTTTACTAGGTGAAAAGGAAATTAAGCCTTTCTCACAAAAAGGGACAATTAAGCTCTAAAATTGGTTGGACGATTCCAAATTAACTGCTTTGCTGCATTTTCTGTACAGACTTGTGTTTCATATTTGTATTAATATTGAATAATACATTATACACATTTCTTTAAGTCCAAGCAACCATTTATTAGCTGTAAAGAGACGTATTACAAATTCCAAAAAGAGTGGATTCAGTGTTTGAAGAAATCTTTTATTCTGCACAGCACGCTTTCATGGCTCAATCAAAAGTCCAATGCTTAGTCTTTCTGCTGCTTTCTTCTGGCTGATTGATCAGGGCTTTCTGATAATCTGATGTGTGCTGTAAATCATCTTATTCTGTGATCAGGAGGTCACTCGTCCTTTGTGTATCATTTTTCAAGGGCACAGTGTTTTCATAAGAAGCTTTGATGTTCTTAGCAGTGACTGACACTTCATAGAAATACCTGAACGTCTAATCTTTATTACATAATGCTCATTATTTTAGATTGTCATTTATAACTAACCTAGCGTATTTGACACTGAGATAGATAATGCATCATCAAATTTCATTGAGTTAGTTAATCTATTTATGCTCCATCTGTCTGTTTTCTTTACCTATTTCCAAGTTGTCAATTTGACTGACGAATATTTCTGCATGTGGATGTTTTTGAGCAGCTTTGTATATATATATATATATATATATATATATATATATATATATATATACTATACTATATATATATATATATATATATATATATATATATATATATATACTATACTATATATACTGCTATATATATATATATATATATATATATATATATATATATATATATATATATATATATATATATATATATATTGTCGCAGGAGAGGAATCACACAACAAGGTTTTCAACAGAAAAGTTCCCCGGAGGGTGGATTTATTAAACGTAATGAGTGAAGTGCTCGTGGAAAGTGCAGTCTTTAGGTGCTCGGTGCTTGTGTCCTCTTCTTCCGTGGTGCTCTTCCCAGTCCCAGTTGTGCTCTCGTGCTCGGTGCCCAGATAGATCGGTGTGGTAGGGGATAATGCCATCGTCTGGCCTTCACGGGCTGTCTGGGGGTAAAGAGAGAGAGAGAGGAGTTAGCTTCTGCACTCTTCGGAGGTTCTTCTCGCCGTGGAAGCTCTCTCTCTCTCTTTTATGCTGCCGCGCTGATGAGGCGCGGCTGTTCCCGATTCGCCCTTGATGGTGGGCGCCAGGTGTTCCGGATCTATGCCAGGACCGCGCTGATCAGAATGGACCTCCGTCACACTCCCCCCCCCCAAGCGTTGTTCTGGCGGGTCCTGAAACGCATCACAGATGGAGTAGGGATTAAGGGTGGGTGGGGAGTGACCCCCGACAAACCTGCATATCCGGCCCAGATCCGGGATAGGCCGTCTGCGTTGGCGTTGTCGGCCCCGGCCCGATGACGGACTTCAAAGTGGAAGTCCTGGAGCGCAAGGAACCAGCGGGTCACCCGAGCGTTGGTCTCTTTCGCTCTGGCCATCCACTGTAATGGGGCGTGGTCTGTCAGGAGGGTGAACCGCCGTCCCAGGAGGTAATATTTCAGCTCCAGGACTGCCCACTTGACGGCCAGGGCCTCCTTTTCGACGGCCGCGTACCGGGTCTCGGCCGGGTTCAGCTTCCTGCTGATGTAGATCACAGGGTGTTCCTCACCTTCCTGCACTTGGGACAGGACGGCTCCCAACCCTGTGTCGGAGGCGCCGGTCTGTAGCAGGAAGGGGCAGTTAAAGTCAGGCGCTCGGAGTACCGGTTCTGTGGTGAGCGCCTGCTTTATGCTCCGGAACGTTCCCTCCAGTTCCGGAGTCCATTCGATCTTCTCCGGCTGCCCCTTCCTGGTCAGGTTTGTCAGGGGGGCGGCTAAAGAGGAGAAGTTGGGGATAAAACACCTATAATATCCCGCCAACCCCAGGAAGGCTCGTACCTGGGTTTTTGTGGTGGGACGAGGTGCCTCTTGAATGGTTTGGACCTTCTTGTCTTGGGGCCAGATCACTCCCCGTCCCACGCGGAATCCCAGGTACGACGCGTCGGCTTGGGCAAGGTGACATTTGCGGGGGTTGACGGTCAGCCCGGCTCCCCGGAGCTCCGTGAGCACCCTCCGCAGACGGTCCAGGTGGTCGTCCCATGCCTCCAAGTGGATGACCACATCATCCAGGTAGGCCGCGGCGTAGGGCTGGTGTGGGCGGAGCAGGACATCCATCATCCTCTGGAAGGTTGGAGGGGCTCCATGAAGGCCAAACGGGAGACGACGGTATTGCCAGTGGCCCGATGGCGTGGAGAAGGCGGTCTTGGGCCGGTCTTCTGCGGCCACTGGCACCTGCCAGTAACCCTTGGTTAGGTCGAGGGTGGATATATAGCGAGCCCGTCCCAGGCGATCCAGGAGCTCATCCACCCGGGGCATGGGGTAGCCGTCAAACTCAGAGACCTCATTTAGCCGGCGGAAGTCGTTGCAGAAGCGGAGGGTGCCGTCGGGTTTGGGAACCATTACGATGGGACTAGACCACGGGCTCCGGGACGGTTCAATTATCCCCAACTTCAGCATGTGTTGGACTTCCTCCTCTATAGCCTGCCGACGGGCTTCCGGTACTCTGTAGGGCCGTTGCCGGACGATCACTCCTGGTTGAGTTCGAATGTGGTGTTCCACGATGTTGGTCTGCCCCGGCTGATGGGAGAACACATCCTGGAACTGACTGACCAGGTGCTGCAGCTCCTTCTTCTGGGCAGCCGAGAGGTCGTCGTTGGTGTCCACAATCAGAGGGGAGCAGGAGGCGAGTGTGGCGAGTGCGGCGAGCTGGTCTCTGGTCCCCACCCACTTCTTCAGGAGGTTGATGTGATATAGTTTCTCGGGTTGTCTTCTCCCTGGCTGTCGCACTTTGTAGTTGACGTCGCCGACCTTTGCTGTGATGGTGTACGGCCCCTGCCACTTTGCCAGAAACTTGCAGGCTGAGGTGGGGACCAGGACCATCACTCGATCTCCCGGTTGGAACTCTCAGGGTTGGGCTGCCCGGTTGAAGTGCCGTTGTTGGGCTTGCTGCGCCTGGACCAGGTGTTCCCGGACTAATGGCATGACCCGCTCGATGTTCTGACGCATCTGGGTCACGTGTTCGACCACAGAGCGGAGCGCTACCGGCTGCTGCTCCCACGCATCTCGGGCGACATCCAGGAGTCCCCTTGGTTGGCGGCCGAACAGCAGTTCAAATGGCGTGAACCCTGTGGAGGCTTGGGGGACCTCCCGGATGCCGAAGAGGACATAGGGGATCATCCGATCCCAGTCGCGCCTGTCTTCATCCGCCACCTTCTTAAGCATCCTCTTCAGGGTCTGGTTGAACCTCTCGACCAGGCCATCCGTCTGGGGGTGGTAGACCGAGGTGCGGAGCTGGTCGACCTTTAGCAGCCGGCAGAGGTCAGCCATCAGCCGGGACATGAAGGGGGTTCCCTGGTCAGTCAGGATCTGGCTGGGGATGCCCACCCGGCTGAACAGCAGGAACAGCTCCTGTGCGATGTTCTTCGCTGTGGCCTTGCGTAGGGGTACGGCTTCCGGGTACCGGGTGGCGTAGTCCACGATGACCAGGATGTGCTCATGGCCACGGGCAGACTTCGGCAACGGCCCCACTAAGTCCATCCCAATCCTCTCAAAGGGCACCCCGATGATGGGGAGTGGAATTAGCGGACTGGGGGGAGGCGTACGCGGCGACGTCTTTTGGCACGTGGGGCAGGCCCTGCAGAAAGCCTTAACCTCGCCGTCTATCCCCGGCCAATGGAAGCGGTCCCGGATCCGCTGCGCCGTGTTTGCCGCTCCCAGGTGCCCGCCCATTGGATGGGAGTGCGCGAGCTCCAACACCGTCTCCGTCTTCGACCGGGGGACGACGAGTAGCTCCTTCACCTCCCCCCGTCGTTCGGCGACTCAGTAGAGCAGACCATCCTTCACTATGAAATGCGGGAGAGGATGGGGCCCGGGTTGGATTTCCTGTCCCTCAGCCACGCGCACCTGAGCCCAACAGTGCTTTAGTCGATCGTCTTCATGTTGTTCGCGGCTGAAGGACCCCCCCCTTGTGACTTGCTGAAAAACATCATAAAAGAGGTTAGCTGAAGGGGGGGTGGACTCACCATCTCTCCCGCTATCCGTGGTTAGGGTGACGGCCGGGTTGGATGGAGCCTTCTCCTGCGACGAGGGTGGGCGGCTCCCTCCAAGGCTGGCGGGTCGGCGGGTGGCGGCGGTGAGCAGGCTGACGAACCCGGGGAAGTTCCTGCCAAGGAGCACTGGTACAGGTAAATCTTTTACTAGACCCACCTCGACCATCCAGGTTTTCCCTCTGGCCTGGAGCTGAATTTGGCGGGCCTTTACTTCCCGGGTTTCTCCGTGGACGCATGTTAGAGGCAGTATGGCATGGGTCTCGTGTCGAGGTGGGAGGAGCTGGCTCCTCAGCAGGCTCACGGAACTCCCCGAGTCCAACAACGCATGATAATGGCGTCCGTTGACCCTCACCGTCACTCCCGGGGCTCCTTTAGGTAACCGATGGTGAAATCCACAACCCGCCAGCCATTTCTTCTTGGGGGGCGATGGTGGATCCGTTGGCATCGGTTCATCGTGAGGGAAAGGAGCCGCCGGTCTGCTCTCTGGTCGCGGGGTGCCCTCTGGCGGACGCGGGTCCTGTACCACCCTCCGGGGGTACGGTGGCGCACGCTCTCCGGTGTCGTCCTGGTGGGCCACCTCCGCCAGCTCAATGGCCTCTACGGCCTCCCATAATGTCGTTGGGTTTCTCATCCGGACCGCCTGCTTCTGTGCGCGAGGCAGTGCTCTCAGCAGTTTGTCCAGCACCACGCGTTCAACGACCTGACTGGCGGAGGGGCTTCCTTCGAGCAGCCAGAGTCGAGCGAGGCGGGATAGGTCAGCGGCTTGAGCGCGCGCTGGCCGGCGAGGGCGATATTCCCAGCCGTGGAACTGCTGCGCAGCGGAGATGGGAGATAAACCCAGGCGAGCGAGTATTTCTCGTTTAAGCTCTTCATAATCATCACGTACACTGGAGTCCAGGGAAAAGAAAGCTCGTTGCGCCTCGCCGGTCAGCAGCGGTGCCAGCGCCCGTGCCCACTCTTCTCGTGGCCACCCTTCTGATCCTGCAGTAGACTCAAATAGCTGGAGGTAGGATTCGACGTCATCGTGGGGGGTCAACTTTGGAAGAAGCCGCACAGCTTGCGTTCTCGCGTCGGGAAGCGGGATTTGTTGGGCGCTGGCACCCTGAAGATCGCTAACCCTCCGCTCCGTTTCGCTCTGCTGCTTCGCCAGGAACTCGACGAGTTGTTGTTGCCGGATGGTCATTTCAGCCAGGTGTTTGACGACGTCTTCCATCTTTTCGGAGAGCGTCGCACACCGTACTTGCTGTGAATCCAAAAAAACGAAAAAAATAAATGAGAGAAAAAAAAACTGCAGGATTTAAATGTCCGGGTTGTAGAACTCTTGTGTGTGATTCCCCCTGGGTGTTATACCCACATTCTCCACCAGTTGTCGCAGGAGAGGAATCACACAACAAGGTTTTCAACAGAAAAGTTCCCCGGAGGGTGGGTTTATTAAAAGTGATGAGTGGAGTGCTCGTGGCTGGTGCAGTCTTCGGGTGCTCGGTGCTCGTGTCCTCTTCTTCTTTAGTGCTCTTCCCAGTCCCAGATGTGCTCTCGTGCTCGGTGCTTGAATAGATCGGTGTGGTAGGGGAAAATGCCGTCTTCTAGCTGTCACGGGCTGTCTGGGGGTAAAGAGAGAGAGAGAGGAGTTAGAGTCTGCACTCTTCGGAGCTTCTTCTCCCTGTGGTGGTTCTCTCTCTCTCTTTTGAGCTGCCGCGCTGATGAGGCGCGGCTGTTCCTAATTCGCCCTTGATGGTGGGCGCCAGGTGTTCCGGATTTATGCCAGGACTGCGCTGATCGGGATGGACCTCCGTCACAATATATATATATATATATATATATATATATATATATATATATATATATATATATATATTATATATACACACTACACACTGACTAGCCACTTTATTGGGTACACCTGCGTTAACACAAATCACATGGCAGAAACTGAATGCATCTAGGCATGTAGACATGGTGAAGATGATCTGCTGCTGTCTCATGGTGGCAAATGGTTTCCGACATTTTGCAACTTCCACATGTACATCTCTGAACAATAAACAATCGAATACAATAATAGGCTTGCAGAACATAGTATAGTAGGTGGAAAAAACAACACATTAACCACAAAATAGAAACATACTTAAGGAGGTTTTCTGATCTTTGGGGTTCGTCAGTGGACTCAAAATCCACGTCTGATTCTGGGTCATACATATAACTCATTCACTAATTTTCATACCCGCTTGTGGTAAACCCTGGACAGATCGCAGGGCAGGTCAACATCATATATAGCTATTTAAAAAGGAGAGAGATACCTTAATCTATTGATTTTTAATGAAAAACAATAATTTTGATCACCTCCACTCTCATATTGTCTGTCAAGATCTCAATAAATGTTTTTGTTAAACGTTAAGTTTCATTAACTTGACCTCTGGAGGCTTTCTGTTACCTAAAATGAGAAAAAAAAACAAGAACATTTAACTGAATATAGATCAAGATGTTTGTAAAGTCTCTCTGTTGTCTTCACAGGTGGAAGCAGCTACGGATTCTGAGTGTGAAAGCAAAGAATCTCGAGAGTACCAGTCTGTTGGGATTCAAGTGGAAGACGAGAGACGGTAAATGACACACAGCCCCTGAGTTTCACCTTTTTGTTTGAAAGTGATTTGTCATGTGTGATTTCCAGAAGTTGAGTGTGAAACGTTTGTCTATCTCATGCAGACAAGGGCGGTTCAAGCGCTCCAACAGCGTCACAACCGCTGTCCAGGCTGATTTGGAGCTGGAGGGCTTCCCTTTAATGGAAGACAAGGGTCTTCAGTTTGGAGGTGGTTTCCAGCGCCATAGCGAGCCTAGCACTCCTACACAATATGGAGCAGTCCGGACAGTCCGCACACAGGGTCTTTTCAGTTATCGGGAGGACTACCGCACCCCCACCGAGCCGCCAAGTCCACAGCGCAGCCCTGAACCCTGGCTTGACCCCTCAACACGAGAACCCATCGCAACTGTGGCTGTTACCGTCACACCACCTCAACCTACAGATTCAGGCCGAGCATCACCTTCATGCAGGAGGGATGGGAGCTGGTTCATGCAGCTGCTGCACGCAGAGACGAAAAAAATGGAAGGATGGTGCAAAGAACTCGAGGGAGAGGCAGAAGAGCACGATCTGTCAGAGGAAAGTGAGTTCAAGCGATTTGGTTTCATGAGCCATTAAATCTTCATGTTAGAATATTTGTTTGGGGGAGAGTTTGCCTCCAGGTTTCAGCATGTCAGGTATGAATCCAAAGGAGTGTCACATTTAAGGGTGAAATGTTTGCAGAGCTCCAGGTTATTAGAGGCTCATGCTGAGAGAGCTGCCATGAGAGCAATTACATCTGTCAACATCTGTCAGATTTCCATAGAGCCGAACCAAAGACACAATGCTGAGAAGTGGATGTCAGAGGATATGTGAGATTTTGAGTGCGGAAATGGGAAAAACTTGCATTGAAGTATTAAACAAGACAATATTTGCTTATTTTCAGCCTTTTTTTCATGTTTCACATGTAAAATCTGTAGCATACTACATTTTTAGATTTGACATTTTTATAATTTTTAATTTCCCTTACCTCATTTTGATGTCTGCCTCTTTAAATGACCATAAGGTACTGTTATCAAGCCATGCACATGCACCATCTACTGGCAGCTTGAGAATAGCCAAAAAGTTTATGGCAGCAAATATGAAATGAAATAGTGTGCAATGTGCAAAAGTGTTACTTGCCATAACAGCGTGGAACAGCACTTCTGTTGAACCTTTATGAAACTCCTCTTGGCCGCCAGTATGTGGAGCAGGCATTTTATAAAAACCATTGAATCGTATGATAATATCCAAAGTACTTCTATTTACAAAACCTGATGGTGATTCCTGTTTTGTACAAACTACAAGATGTTTCTTGTTGAAACATGTTGCAATTGTTTGTTTTCTGGTCTTTGATCGTTATGCAGTTAGCTCATTTGAATGAATATGCAAATTCACAGGCATATGCGAATTGAAAGAACTGCAGAGATGATAAATCTAGTTCAAAGTTCATCAAAAATGTGTCCCTCTCTCTCTGATTGTGTTCCAGTCCTGGGCAAGATCCGAAGTGCTGTTGGTAGTGCACAGCTTCTCATGTCTCAGAAATTCCAGCAATTCTATTGGCTTTGCCAGCAGAACCTGGTAAGAAACATTAACATAAATTTACCAAATGTCTGAGAGTGTATGTTCCATTAGCACTGTTTTGCTTTACTTTGTATGGTCTCTGTCAGTCACAGCTTCACAATTCTCCCTCTTGCTGGGGTAATAATGTTGGTGTTGACAGCCTTTTGTTTGTCATAACTGAGCCATGTTTAAAGAGAAACCATTATTATGAAAAGCATATCTCGCAGACCTTGATTTGGGCAAGGTTTGGGCACCCCTGTAAATTTTCATGATTTTTCTTTATAAATCATTGGTTGTCGGGATAAGATCTTTCAGTTAAATATATCACAAACAGTGATTTTTGAGAAGTGAAACAAAGTTTATATGATACATGGAAAGTACTGAGGTGCCTTGATACAGCACTCTGGGAAAAGTCGATTCGATCAGAAATTTCTTTCTGTGTCTTACCCTCTTGCATGAGGGTGTCAGTGATGGCCTTCGGGGCATCAGTCTTACCCATGATTGTGGTTTTGAGTAATGAACCAGGCTGGGAATTTTTAAAAGCCTCAGGAATCTTTTAGGTGTTTATAGTTAATTAGTTGGTTCAGATGATTGGGTTATAAGCTCGTTTAGAGAACCTCTTCATGATATGCAATTTTTTTGTGAGCTGTATGCCAAAAACATCAATATAAAAACAATAAAAGGCTTGAACTGCTGTGTGTAAATGAATTTGAAAGATATGAACATTATTACAGAAAATAATTTAATTTATTACAATATGCAAATTTTTTAGAAGATCCTGTATATACTCTGTTGAAAATCTATGCTGTTATCTGTTTAATCATTTCCTTATTGTGATTTAAATTACATTATTTTAGCTGACTCTGTTCTCTTTATATGGTCATCTTTGGTCTGAGGAGTGCAGGAAGGAGATTATTTTTATAATATTGTTAAAAAAACGGAAGTTACATCATAAACAGGAATGTACAAGCTCTTTAAATGAAGTTGCTGACAGGTCTCTTCTGATCCTGAGGGAGATACACACAGCAGGACCCCCCCCCCCCTCTTATCCTTTAAAGCTAAATTAAGCCACATTTTCTGTTATGCCTTAGTAAACCATGCTTCCAGGGCCTTTTATAAAGAGTTGGGATTTTCAATAACAGACTCTACAACTATTTTATTGTACTTGTGTGTGAATGCTGAAGTAGTTTGGATCCCAACCTTAAATATTGCTGCTTTATTAATAAGAATTTGTTTAAGCAGTTTTTAGTACTGTTTACTTAAAAAGTAGGGTTCAACTCAAATAATTTGAGGTAATTGCTTTCCACAAAAGTTTTGAGTACTGTTTGGGTTTGTATTGTGCACTGCATCAGCAACAATGTTAGAATTTATTCAAGGAACCGTTAGCACTAAACCCTTTCTTTTCAAGAGTCGATTCAGCTCTGACTAATTTAGATTTTAATATTTAGAAAAGTTTGATATATATTAGGCTTTTGTAATATTATTACAAACCTTGTGATCTATTTAATTTCATGTGGTAAAGCAGAGTTTGTGAAGTTTTGTTGTGTTACAGGACCCCAGTGCTATGCCTCGGCCCACATCTCAGGATCTGGCCGGCTTCTGGGACCTGCTGCAACTTTCCATTGACGATGTTACCTCCAAATTTAATGAGCTGCAGAAAATCAAGTCCAATAATTGGAGGCTAATTGAGAGCCCAGTGAAGAAGGTGAGAGCTGATTGGTTAGAATGTACATTTAAATACTGTTCTAACATTTAGTCCTTGAATACATGATATTGAACCATTTCTAAATATCACCCGTGACATTTTCCAGCTTCCTCCGCACGTACCAAAGAAGACGTTACGTAAATCTGTTACGAGGGAAAAATCTCTGGACCTCCCAGACCGTCAGAGACAGGAAGCTCGACGACGACTCATGGCTGCAAAACGCGCTGCTTCATTCCGCCAAAACTCTGCATCAGAGAGAGCTGACAGTATTGAGATCTACATCCCAGAAGCCCAAACACGGCTCTGAGAGACCGGGAACACCATTTCACATACCAACATTATCCTCACCTTCAGTGATAGAACTAGATCTTTATCACGATCATCATAATTAAGGGTTTGTACCTGACCATCAAAGGGTTTTGTATCGACTTTAAGAATTTCTGCTAAATCCTTATGAATTTTTCTTATTTTCGGAGACTTCTGAAACAGGCCACTGATGCTGTCTGAAAATACATTCAATCTGCCTAACCCTCTGCGACAGATATTTAACACTTTGAAAATGGAAAATTTCGAGGGCTCAAATCTTAAATAGCTTTCATTTGTTTTCATTTTTTAAATGTGCAGAATAATCGTCAGTTCCAGTTCCAAGTCAATCTGCTTCCATTTGTTACTATTAGCTGGGTGTCATTTTCAGGCGCACAATCACTCTCTCTTTCTCTGTCTCTCATGATCTTTCAAAGTGTTTCTCCCTCTTTCCATATCCTCATGTTAAGCACCAGTGCTGAAATACCTCAATCATACATTTTTGGCTGAAGCTGCAGGCCTGAACAAGCAGCAAAAGTCTTTTACATCATGGTGTTTTTGGTCAGGTGCCTTGGTAAGGAAGCAAAAAGGTAAAGCTCTGTAAGAGAGGGTTCTGCGCTGATGTATACGAGAGTATTTGTTACTCTCTTATTAACTGATGACACACACGGTACAGTGTACAGCTGCCACACTTCATACTTGATGTTGATCTCATTCTGGTGGAATTCAGTTGTGCTCATAAGTTTGACAAATTTCCTTATTTCTTGGCCGTTCTTGACCAAAAGCATTTTTTTCCACTCATGGATAGTGGTTGGGTGAAGCCATTTATTGTCAAATAACTGTGTTTACTTTTTAAATCCTAAGGACAACAGAACCTTTCCAAATGACATGGATCAAAAGTTTACTTACCCTGGTTATTTAGCCTGATAACATGCACATGGTTAAGGTATTATGGCTGGTAAAGGTAACTATCCTCACCTGCAACCTGTTTGGTTGTGATCAATGTTTGTGCTTAAAAAGTTTCTGGGCTCCTGATAGACCCTTGCCTCTTTTATCCAGTGTTGCTCTGACATTTCTGAATTCTGAGTGAGAGGAAAGCTGTCAAAGGATCTATGGGAAAAGGTAGCTGATCTGTACAAAACAGGAAATGGATAGAATTGATTTCCAAGAAACTGTGAATGCTAATCAGCAGTTTTCAAACACAAAAATAACTTTAGCTGAAAAACAGGGTTCTCTGAAAAAATGTGGCATGGCACAAAGTTGATACTTCTGAACAAAAAGCTACAAAGGCACAGGGTCCTTGGTAAAAATTGATGGGGAGATGAATGCTGTATGTTCTGCATCAGGATACTGGAGGAACATTTGCATTCCTCAAACCGTAGACTGTGCATGGGACGTTACTGGACATTCCAACACTATAAAACACAAAGCCAAGTCCAACTGTCATAGGTTCCACCAGAACAAAGTGATGGTTCTGGAGTGGCATCTCAGTCTCCTGACCAAGCACTCTGGGGAGAAGTCAAACATGCATTTCATACATGACAGGCCAAGAATTGGTAAGTGTTAGAGGCTTTTTGAGAAAAGATAAAGAACCACATCAACAACTACACAAAGAGACGTCAGGCTGATCTTAAAATTTTGATCAGGGTCATTTGAAAAGTTTCTGTGTCATTATGATTTAAAAAGAGTAAACACAGTTGTAAAAAGTTGAGTGGGGAAAAAAGTTTTGGTGTTTTTGCATTCATATTTTCTGAAAAATGGCCAAGAAATCAAACATTTTATGAGCACAACTGCATTGCTGCGTATGATTGCTAAATGCATTTTTGCACTTTCTTCTTCTCAATGTATGTTTGTATGTATTTCCAAGGGAAATGAAGTTCTAAAAGTAATGTTGCAGTTGAATTGCAAGGTTTTTGCGTAACAATGTTTTGGTTTCTCCTGGTCCTTCATTCATTTGTTCTCATTGTCAGTGGGCTTTTGTCCTCTCCATAAGATTTTATCAAACATTGGACATCCTGTGTTCTGCAAAAAATCACAGCAATCCACATCCGTTCTGCATGTCTTGACAAAGAGACACAATGATTGTGTCTGCCCTGAAGGACATCAGTTTTTCTCATCTGGAGGACTTGCTGGTTGGTGATGGATGCTGTGTTTATAAGACTGCTTGCAGTCCTCAAAAGACACATCTCTGGAATTGAGCTGAATGAGTCCAACTGGTAAACAAGTGAAAGCATGTTACATGGACCCTTTATTTACAATTACTAGTGATATTCGTATTCTATATATTTATACAATTATTTTTTGCGCCTAAAATGAAATTTTTTATGAAGAATATTTGCCAAAACACATCCAGGCATTACATCCAATATGAGGCTGGAGATTGGGCTGGAGATTTACAAGATTTAGCTCATGAATGATAAATGACCAGTAAAAATGTTACATTTAGGCCCTAAAGTAAACTTCAAAAACCCAATTGTTACTAAATTGTGCCATGAGTGCTATTATGTGTTCTCATTCCATTTTGGTTTCAATTTCCTTTTATAAATGGCTTCTGTGTCTGTGCCAGAGATTACAGGAGACTAGTTACATCACACCCACTCCACGTCTTTTGCGGGTTGAACCCATTTCATTCACCCAAGATGCTTTGAGAATAAAAGCAAATACTTTCCTCTAATTTTTATTTCTGGAACGCATCATCATTCGTGCATAACTAGAACGTTTAATTCAAGAGAAGCTTGTAACGGATTAAACTGATTTACAGCTAGATTTAAGTTCCTAAAATGCTTTGTTTCACATCTCACCATTTTATCTCTATAGTTTTCTGGCTAGAAATCATAACTCATAATTGACAATTGCAAGTTACATTTGTTCCAACATAACAAAATATTTGAAAATAATAATTTAAAAAGTATATCTATGTACTAGAGTGTGCCAAAATTGAAGGAAAGTACATTTATTTCACATTTTTTGTCAACCTTGAATGTTTTATTAGTTCGCAAACAACATGAAACATTTCATGCCTTTTTTTCTTTTCAATTGTAATCATTAATTTAATCATTAGAGATTGAAAACAAAACCAACAAAACTTGAATATCATGACAAAATTTGACAAACATTGTAGGCTTCCCATGTCCCTATATAGTCAACCAATTAGCATAATTAATCATGGGAAGACAGCTGACACCCTCCATGAGGAGAGAAAAAAAACTATAATTATAAGTCCAACAATGTGCTGACGACACAATATAATACAGTAATATACACTTTTCAGAAGGCCAACATGTTTTCACTGTCTTTTTATATTCATTCATTTTCCAACCCATTTATTCACGTTTTTGGGGTCACAGGGGTCTGCCGGTGCATATCTCCAGCGCACATTGGACGAGAGACAGGGGTACATCCTGGACAGGTCACCAGTCCATTGCAGTCTTTTTATTTTGGTCACATGGAATTCATTTTGTTTAATACTGCTTATGTTTCACTTTATGTTTATTGTACTTGACAGAAATTTGATTTTGTTTTATTTTATTTAGCTTTTTATTAAGTTTTTATCTTGATAAAAGCATTTATCGAATCAGTTTTTGTCACATTGTCTTGTTGGTGCGTCATAAGTAAATATTTTGTGATTTTGTGCAATGTGGCAGCTGTCCTTTCTGATTAACTTGCTCATTTTTAAATATGCAAACAGGAAGCAGGCAGTGTTCGTTTGCCAAATCTGTTGATGTTCCACATGTTTGAACAGCTTTTGTTGTGTGTAGGTTGTCAAACACATTGTCTTCCCCAGGCTTTGTCTTCATTATTGTTCAGCATCACAATCTGAAAGTGTTTAGGGGAGCTGACCTGCACATAACCATCTACAAGAGCTATTCCACCTTTTAAAATGCAAAGTCCCTCTCAGAATGTGATTTGTTTGTCTGATGATTTTTTTTACAATGTTTTGCTGATGGTTACACTTTCACAAAACTTTATTCATATTCCAACCCCTAACATTAAAAGAATCATACGCATATCTAAGAGAATACAGTTTATCTGAAAAAGTATTTAAAGTATAGCAAGTGGGCTTTTGATATTTTAGATCCCTCGCTAGCTATTTCTTACACTGGAGAAGCCTCTTCTTTAGATTGAATTCATTTTTGAATGTATAGAAATGATAATGAGATCTTACACTCCAAGATTTAATCATGTCACCCTTTATGCATCTGATCAAATGAAATAAGTCAGACCTGCTTTAATCATCTTATATCCACATAAAAGAAGCAAACTGGATTCATATTTATTAATCAGACAAAATTACACTTTGCAATTCCATGAACTGCCAACTCCATTTTTTTGAGTGTAGAGAAATAAACAAATGAGAAATGGTAGTTATTTAGCTGAAAATTTCTCATACTGTATATCATATCTATATGAAGGGTGAATATAATACCAAATATTCAGTATTTGTACAGAATTATATAAATACAAATAGTTATATATAATATAAATAAACAATTTATCCTTTGTTGATGCATTGTTCTTATTTCTGAGGTTTTTTTAGAGGGGGGAGGCATGTGGGGTTTTCTGATTCATTGCTTTCAAAATAATTTTTTCGAAAGATGTTTATAGTTGAAAGTTATACTCATTGACTTCATTAACTTCAATGACTTAATTTTATGCATTCATAAAGCCTTTTAATTGTGTTTTTAGTTTGTGGGATGTTTTGAGCATCTGAGTTATTTGTGTGTTTCTTTTTTGACTTGATTATTGGTATGATATAACATATTGTAAATAGTTGGGTCATTAAACTTTTGAAGGAAACACTTTTGTGTAATGTCTAATTAACTCTGCACATGACATTAATAAAACTGTTTTTGCAGTAAAGCTTTCTAGCACTTGGAGAGCATAACTTCTGCCAATAGATATTTATTTAACTGGCTCCGAAGACATTAGACAGATATCTCTCTGATGTCAACTGGTTATTTTTTTTTCTCAAAATACAATGTCTGCTGTAGCACCTTCATGAAGCAGCTAGCTATCACTATTTTCAACCATTTTGTTTTTTTAAGAATTTGTACTTTCAGTAACTTAAGGGCATTGAACAGTCTTCACTGTATTTTAATCCTATTTTAGCCAGTTAGCAAAGATGGTTAAATAACACTACTCCTACTGGAAAAAAAGTTTCTCTCTGTGAACACTTTTTATTTTGGTTGCTGGAGAAAACTGCTTTTCAAAGCTCCTAGTCAAACACAGCTCGAGGGGGCCTTAGCTAATATTTAACAGCGTGCAGCACAGCAAATGAAGCAATTCTCTGGCACATGTATGAATTATGCTTTGTTGCTTGCTTTGAAAGACAATATATCTCAATGTTTAAAAATGTCCAACCCGCTTAATCCCTTTTGGCGTCACGGGGGTCTGCCGGTGCCAATCTCCAGTGCATATAGGGTGAGACGCGGGAGTACCTCCTGGACAGGTCGCCAGTCCATTATTCACTCACATATTCACACTTAAGGAGAATTTAGATTATTCAATTATTTAACCTACTGCATGTTTTTGGGATTGTGGGGGAGACCGGCCCACCCGGAGGTAACCCGCGCAAGCACGGGGAGAACATGCAAACTCAAACCTTCTAAATGGAAGGCCACAGCTACCCACTGCACCATCGTGCCACCCCTATTTAATTATACAATATTAAATGACGGAAGGATGCACATTTTACTGATACTAAACGTTGCTTTTAATCTCATTAAACTAATCTCACAATATGACGGTTCAGAATATTGTCAGCAGGAGGCGACAGAGGTGTACTTCTTCTGAGTCTGGTCATGTGATGTGGTCATGTGACGCCTCGCGTCAGGTTTGTAGGGCAGAAAACAATACACCCGGCGAAGGAATGGGCGAGATGTAGGTTAGTTGTTTCAAAAAAAGACGTCAGTCCTGATAATTTATGTTATATTATACCTGAAATAATGTGTTTCCTCTGACAGTTTCTTTTACAACAGGTAAGAACAGCGACTTTTTCAAAACAACACTTTACGAAAGTAATTTGGGGAAGTGATGTCTGTTATTTAATGAGTAACATACCGCTGACTGGACACGTGAATGTTGTTTAATGTCTAATTCTCAGAATATCGAAACGCAAAGCATTTTCTCAACACATTCATTTCTGTTTTTACATTAGACGTCTGTGGGAGATAAGGACTACATTCCTTCTTATTATTAGAGAACAGACTTTAGCTTAATACCTTCGGAGACTGCAGTCTGAAGTTCATTCTGAGTCTTTCAAGCAGATCATTTTATAATGCCCTCGGCTCACAACTCCAGCATGGACTACAAGTCTCTGGACGTTCATCTGAAAATCATCAGCCTGGGCTTCATCTTCTACACCTTCATCTTCCTGCTGTCTCACAGCATATCAAAGCTGCTGTTTCAGACCTACTGTTCTCTGACAGACAAAGAAAAGGTGATGTTAATATCCCAATATGATAATATGTTTTAATAATATTATTTTTATGTGGATGTTGTTGTCTGTTCAAATGTAAACATTGGCGCCTCAAATCACCCAAACTGCTTTTAACCTTCACGTTTTATCAGTATTTTGACTATTTCAGAAATCTGTACATTTTTTGGTTCAGAGTTACTTTTTTCTTATTTCTTATTGCTCTTTTCTTGTTTTGATAGTATTCACATTGTCCATCTTTTCACCTTTCCTTGAAGGTCTTTTGGGATTTGACTGCAACGCGGGCTGTGTTTGGCATCCAGAGCATCGTGGCAGGGCTTCGCGCCCTCATGGGAGACTCTGCCCTATCTTCAGATAAGATTCTCGGACAGGAGGACTGGTCTTGGTTCAATGTGCTGACTGCTACTGGATTCTTCCTGTTTGAAAATGTGGCTCTTCACATGTCCAACGTTGTTTTCCGGTCGTTTGACTTGCCGTTGGCTGTTCATCACTTCTTTGCATTGGCGGGGTTTGTAGGAGCGGTTGTTTGGAGCTGGGTGGGCCATTTCCTTCCCATGGTCACTCTGCTGCTAGAAATGAGCACACCCTTCACTTGCATTTCCTGGATGCTACTTAAGGTGAGAAACAAAATTCAAGGGGAAACACATGCTGCAAAATGAGTATTCTGTTTTAAATTTGATGTGTAGATAAAATAGGGCTGCATGATTAATAAGATCAAAGTCGTGATATCAACAGCAAAACAAAATTTTCTGATGTTTTGTGTCACCTTTGGTACAAGTGGGGCCAGTGTGAGATGGATGCCGAAAGCAGTGATCACATGATATTTTGGGTATTTAAGAACGGGCTACATCACATTGAAAGGCAACAAATTTGTTTCAGCATTTAAAATGGCACACTGGACAAGAGCTACTTTAGTTGCCTTCAATCTGAAAGAATAATTATAAATTTGATATTTAATTTATCAAAAGTTCAGTTTTCATCCTTCAAAAACTCACACTGCGTGTCTCAGGCGGTCACTTTATGTTAAAATCCACCTCAGACGAAATATAGTGTGAAAAAATCTCCAAAAACAAACAACATCTTTGTATTCTTGTTGCAAAGCAAACGTGCCATGTTAGGTTTATTAGCCTGTCTCCGAAAACTGTCTTGCTTCGGTTTGTATAATCTCACAAATAAGCTTCTCAAATGGTTCAAGCGGAGACATTTTCTACTTGGAAATACCACCAGCCAGGAGAGGCTTTCAATAGAATGTTAGTGTCAATTCGAGCATTTGATTTATTACTGCACACACGGGGAATAAACAAATATTTTAAAATGCAAAAGCACAACATTTTCTCATTTGACAGTATTGACATGCATTTCTCATTGACATGCATTTTCATATTGTTTTGCATTCAATATAACATAAAAACAAGAATATTGGGCCAACTGAATGAAGGCAAGTAATGTAATGCAAAGTAGTGTGGTGTAGAGTGAGAACCACAAAAAATAGAAGTTCCACTTCTTGTTTTGGTAGCATAATCACATGTGATTGTTCATCTGTTCACATTTTCCCATGCTTTATTGCTTTATTGGCATGTGGACTGATTTTGGACAGGAGCGGCTTGTCATTTGTCCTAAATCATTTTTGTCTTAATAAATGATGCAACATTTCTGAACTGATGTTACAAAATGAACAGCTACTAAACCCCATTATTTTTTTTCCCAAGGCTGGCTGGTCCAGGACTACCTTCTGGAAAGCAAACCAGTGGATGATGATCCACATGTTCCACTGCCGCATGGTTCTCTGTTATTACATGTGGTGGGTGTGCTGGAATCAATGGGAGGAGATGAACACCCACATCCCATTGCTCCAAAGACTGCTCTTCTTCATCGGCCTCCTCCTCCTCACATTCTTCCTCAACCCTGTTTGGACACACAAGAAAACACTGCAGCTTCTCAATCCAGTGGACTGGAACTTTGACAACAAACCTCAACCAGAGAATGGGCCACTTCCTGGCAGCGAAGGACAAAAGCCTCATGCAAGCTGATTAATGCCTGAATCTGGCTGGAGTAGATCTTTAGGTTTAGCACTTACTACTAACATTTGCTTGAACACAAGGAACCCTCAGTTCCTGATTTAGTTTGTATCGTGGAACTTTCGTGCAAACAATGAAAGTCAGTGTTGCATTTTATGCAGAAGAACCATTTGAGCTTGCAAGACGTAATGCAGCATATCAAAGACATACATATCTGGAATGACTTGAAAGAAAGTGAATAATACGTTTGCATTTAAATTATTGCTATAGTTTTTGGAAGAAACGGATATCCAAGAAAAAGGCATGTGTATTGTGCATGATTGCCTTCACCTGAGAAGTGTTTGCTTTTTGCTTTGTTTGCGATGGTGAGTTTTCTCTTAGAGGATCATGAGAAAGATGATCCATCGCTCGAACTGTATTCTAAAACATTTCTTAGGGTCTTCTTTACAAGACGTAAAGATCTCGCTCATGGTTTCTTTTATATTATATTTTATTTAACAGTTTTCTGTTGTAGAGATTGTGCATTGTATTTCAGCAGCTCTAGATTGGACTGAAAGACTTTCTGTGGATATTGTGCTACACTCTTTGTGTTCTGCATGAAAAGGGGGTTTTGTGACTGACGTAGAGTTGTATTGGTGGAAAAGAGCTTGATTGTGGCCGTGCCAGGAAGAGATGGGAAATGGAAAAGAAGATTATTAAAATCTTGAAATTGTCATTTGATGTAGTATATGTAAGATTTTGTAGATTGCACCAGAGTCCTATATTCCTTGCTCTCATACTTTTTTTCTTGGGATTCCAAGAGCTACTTATAAAGGAAAGAGTTTGTATGTCATTCTTTAGCAAATACACTGCAGTCAATAAAAAGTGTTAGCTTGTCAAATTGACAGATGGAATGAAACTGAAGGAAAAACTGGAAGTGTATATCAAAGTTTAGGGTGTAGTCAGACCTGCACAGACTAGGTGCTGTATTGTCTAGAGCAGGAGCAATATTTCAGTTGTGAGGGTCCAGATACTGCGATGGACTGGTGACCTGTCCAGGGTGTACCCCCGCCTCTTGCCCAGTGTGCCCTGGAGACCCTGGGAAGCAGACCCCGGGAATAAACGGGTTGGAAAATGAAAGAATGAGGATCCAGATAGTAAAAAAATGTTGAATTACAAACCTGACATTGATTCTACATCTTTTTTTCACCTCATTGTAAAGGCATGGATTTACGGTAATATCAGAAAGGCGAGTTTAACGTGAGAGTTTAAAGTCTCTGAAAAAATTCTATTTTGTCGATATACCTACTATTAACTGGCTTTTAATTATTGAATTGGAATTAAAATTGCTCAAAAGTAAAGCTAAAACTCTCCCAAATTTTATTTAATGCACTGAAATCAAGATTTATCATTTAATCAAGACAGAAAGGTGAGACAAAATTTACTGCAAATACAAAAATATGTCAAGCAAATTAAGTAGTAGTGCTGTGAGATCCAGATTTAATAGCTTGTATGACTTCCATGAGCTTGAAGGACTGAATCCATGATTTATACCATTTATTTTGATAAAAGGTATCGGTAATAACAAAGAAAGCAGTCTTGCATAGCTCCCATAGTTCATTAATATTGATCTATTAGTTACAGGTGAAGTTCATATGACAAGGTGACAACACATGACTCAATGGGCTTCACCAAACTGTGAATATTATTTTACACTAAAGCATTATTACAAAAGCTGTTGGGATTAAAATGAGCCATTTCTTGTAAAAAATGTTTGATTGGTAATATATATTTAGTGCCGCTCCAGGTCAGTTTGTACACAAGACTTTTGTCAGGGACTGTAGACTGTTTCAAATTTATATAAACAAAACGACTATCTTCTCATGTTTAATAGGGCTTCCTGTTGTTGAATCAGTATTATTTCAATGTTCGCTTGCTATATGTGGAGTTATTTTATTTTATTTTTTTAAATGTAGGTGTTAATCGAACTCTTGCAATGTTCATTTTTTTTTATTAAATTATAGATTTTAGTATATCATCAGCTATTAACAATACCTGTCCATTTTTTCCCACAGATTTTTAAACCTGACCTTTTAAAATGAGTCGGATCTACTAAGTGGTTCTGATGTGAGAGATGTTGAATGTATGATGTTTGAGAGCTACTTGACACAAAATATACTTCTTTTTTTTCAGCATACCTTTTCATTTGATGTAAATTTTCCTATTACATTTCTTTAACAACCTAATAAATATACAAGCTTTAACAACAGATTATTCATGCTTCCACTGGACGTGTGTTTAATTATTAATTTGTGCTTTACTTGGAATTACAACTAGCAAGAAAAGGCATTCGATTTAAAGTGAAGTTAATGCATTTTTACAATAAATAAATCTATTCCACACAAAAATATTTATTCAGATGATTGAATTAATTTATTACTTATTTAAATATCCTCATGTTGTGCTATTTTGATGATTTAGTTTTATACTTTTATATTTGTACCTTGAATGTTTCTGGTTTGATGATTTATAGTGTTAACGTAAAACATTTGTGAACGGAAATCAACAGAAGTTTCTTGACAGAAGGGAAAAGGTCTGAAGGCGCATCTGTGTGTGTGCGTGTGCGTGTGCGTGTGTGTGCGTGTGCGTGTGTGTGCGTGTGTGTGTGACCGCTAGAGTGCAGGGCAATGCCACGATCCATGTGATTTTTTTTACTGCAAATTATGTTCAACGAATCTGATATTATTTTTGCCGTTGTTTTGGCTCATTGGTCTGTCTTTTTTCATCAGTTGTAGGATCCATTTAGAAACGATACTCATCAACAGGAAAATAACACCGCAAACAAAACAATTAAATGTAAAATTTCAATGACTCAAACAACTCGAGTCCAGTAGCAACGGAAGATGCATCAGAGCAAGTTACACACGTCACGTGACACGAATGGAACGCGTGGGTCAATCAACACAGAGAAACGCCGATATTTGATTGACACGTCTCACAACCAATTGGAAAATAACAACTATATTCTTCACCAATTATGTCACGGTGAGGGCGGGTCCACGAATTGGTCGGCTTTGGTTTGGGAAAAAGAGTAGAGGAAAAGTTTCCTATCGTCTTTAAATTATTTTGTTGTTGGGTTCACTAGGATTCAACAATAGATACAACGGTTATGTGGTGTAACGGGTTTAAACTTCACCTCTTCCAGAAAATGGTAAGTAGATGAACTACCGTCTTGATGTTAAATTATTTTTCCAATCTTTGGAAATTCCACGAGTCTATAATGTGTATTAGTCCGTCCACGCATTTTCTTCGGCGGCCAGTGGAAGTCTTTGGTGCGGTTTGAACAGTTTTGTCTATTGCATTTATAGTCTTTAAACGTCTTAAGAAGTTTTCATTTCGAGGCAGCTGCAGTTTTCCTGTTGGAGTCTGTTTTACGTGGCAAGTGACAACAGCTTGAGTTGTCAGAGTTTTTTAACGGTGTTTAGTAAAATTAGAATTTTCACACAGATTTTAACGCTAATTTTCATATTATAGGATAGCCTGAATATGTTCTTATATAAATAAGTCAAAACATAGCTTTGTTTAAATGAAAGAATGTTTCAAATATTACATTAAAGTACGTTCTTCATGGCAGAACAGAAATGTTTTAGTCTACAATCAATATCAAACTTCTTGAAAATGATCAAAGAATCAAAATGAGCGGTGGTCACATGAACCTTGCCAGTGTAATTTTTATAAAAAAGATTAAATATGAAATGTGACCAATAAATCATCTGTAGTGCCAGATCCTTATCAGGGTGTCCTTCAGTATGAAATATTAATTACAAATTTGATCACTAATTTTTCAAAAGTTCAGTTCTTGTCCTTCAAAGTAAAAACACTCTGTACTAGAACTTCTTTTGACCCTTTTTGAGTGTTAAAGCTTTTTTAAATATTGCTGAGCTCATACACCCTTGTCTATCTATCAAAATATTTGAAACGTTTTAGGAATGCTATTTTAATTAATTAAACTTTTCTATTCCTGCAAATTTCCTTTCCCTGGAGCATTGGTGCTTTCAGGAATCCAAGGCCCTCAGATAAGGGGGAAGAGCTCTTTCATGTGCGACTGCATTGTTTGACTCCATGCTTGTCTGACTCACTTTGCATCAGAGCTCAGGATCTCCTCACATTGCTGGTAATTTGCTTAGCAAATAGCCACACCACAGGAGCAGAGGGGCTTCTCCACCCAGTGATCTGCCCTGGAAATAAAGGCAGCAGTGGATCACAAGCTTTCAAGCATAACCTCAAGATCACAGCTTAAATCAACATCCAAGCAAACTATTATTTGCTAACGATCAACATGTCATTGAGGGGATTCTTCTTGCAGCCAGATGTGATGTTGGAGAGGTTTGGGGGACAAATCTGGTTTTAGATTCCTTGTATAATTGACTGTAAATTCTGACCTATGATTTTGTTGGATATACATTGCGTTCCATTGTTTGTTAAAGTCGTGACATTGAGGCTTTTTCTTTATCTGATGCAATGTTGTAGATACAAGACATTTGGGATCCAGGCTTGTTCACTGTTAAAACTCCAGTGTGTGACAAATGAGCTTGTGGTCTCCGTGGAGGATCTGCAGAGAGAGATGCCAAACAAACCAATTCTGCAATGTTCAGTTAAAAGATTTTTCTAAAAAACATTGCTTTTCTTTGTGAGTTAGTAAATCCATTCTGTACACAGGAACTTTTCTATATAACTTTTATATAACTCTATTGGTTGGATGATTGCAGTGCTCTATTTCTAAAGAAACACATTTATAATGAGGTATTTCACTGGTACTCACTCACACATTCATGTGTCTCAGCGAAGGTGATTTCATATTTGTTCATAAGCAGATGAGTCCATTGAAAATCTATTGTTGAGTAATTATTCTGATTATAGTGTAACTAAACGATACATATTGTGTTATTATGTTACATAATAACAATTATAAGAACCATAATCCACTTGATTAATTTAGGCCATTTTATAATATTCTCTTGTGTAGTTGCATCGATTGTTTTTTTTTTTTTTTCCGGAGAATTCATTTATTTAGTTAACATCAAAAAAATTTATGTTATTGATGAAGGCAGCTTACAATACAGGAAAAAGGGTTTGGATGGAATACAATTCCTAGCCTGAAAAATCACCCCAATCTGCCCCCAGTCACCTATACTTTCTTACCTTTCATTTATGCACTAATAAAAGCATTTTGAGGAGACAGAAAGTAAGAGATTGTTCAAAGGAAGGCCAAAGCTGAATTTTACATTCAAACTCC
The DNA here is from genome assembly GCA_007224835.1 of Danionella cerebrum. Lineage (NCBI taxonomy): Eukaryota > Metazoa > Chordata > Actinopteri > Cypriniformes > Danionidae > Danionella > Danionella cerebrum. The sequence continues at coordinate 205,866 of SRMA01024035.1, forward strand.
TTGGCTAATATCGGTGTTGAGACGAGGTGTTTTATATATAAACGTCTAGATAATTAAATCTTTATCTAATCTGTTTTTGATAAATATCTGTGATTTTTTTTTTTTTTTTTTTTTTTTTTTTTTAAATATGAACTACTAATTGAGAAGGATCCAACATTCAGGCTTTGAAAAAGGCATAATAAAGCTACTTTAATAATTGAAGGTGTCTAAAGGCACATTGCTTTGTGTTGCATTTTCCCAAACATGTCAGAATTGTTAGAGGAAACAGCAGGCTGTTGGAAGCCCTGCAGACTCATTTACACAGTAGGAGGGGTTTTCTCTCACACAGCCAGTTTCCCATCCATTTCCACAGCCAGAAGTCAAGCTCAAGCTAAATATTGATCTGTTCATCATTCATTGATTACAAAGACACATGCACAGCTTGCATTTTGCACAAGCTTTGAATAATCCTTTAATATAAGATATTCAATTTTATCAGATCCTTGACAAAAATGAGAAAGCTTAGTCGAGTTAGCTAATAGATGGCTGTTGGAGTGGACGATTTTTTTTGCAGCACTGTGGTTTGTGTTGTTCAGTAATGTTGATGGAGGAAGCAGGAATGAATCGATCTGGCTTTTTCATAAGCTGCAGACCTCTGAAACATGGAATTGTCATGTCATGGGTAACTCCTGTGGGAGATCATTTGATCTTTGTGCTGTGAAAACAAATGTTCTGTGTTGTGGTTGATCCAGAAATTAGTGTTTCTGTGCACACGCCGCTGTGAAGTTTGGTAGTGCTGCATAGGTGAGTTGTTGTTACCAATATCACCTGCACTGTCATTTTATCTTTGTCCGTGTGTTTCAATGCTTTTTTTTCATTGGTTTCAAACAAATTGATGTTGCAAACCATAATTGTTTCAATGAAGTGTAAGGTATGTCAGTATTTTTAGAATCTCCTTGAATGCTGGCTGGGTTGAAAAATATTACAATAAATATTTAGAATCTTCCTGCCAATCGGAACCAGTTAGTATGATTGTTATCGTTCCTGTAGTGTTTTTGTATGTGTGATGTTCTAAATTCCAAATACAGCTGATTTTTTTTTTTTTTTTAACAAAATAAATAGTTTGGAGAAGGAGAAGCTCCAAAGACTGTTGACTAAGCAAGCAGCGAGCATCCTGTCTCCTGTTTTTTTTTTTTTGCCTCAATTACCACTTTTTTGCAGGAATTTAGTAAATGAGCAGGAGTCTATGTACTCCCTGTTTGAATATTTGGAGATCGGACATTACTAGTTATAGTTGTGCTTATAAGTAAAAAAAAAATTCTTGGCCATTTTTCAGAAAATATTAATTATAACAGACAACAGAAACGTTATAAACAGCCTTGATCAAAATTTTTATCTTTATCTTTTGTATTACCCCCTTTAATCAATGACCACTGAAGTGTCTCGAGGTAGTTCTTTATCTTCTCTGTTCCTAAAGCAGCCCAATCTTCTTGGCAATTGGGTTCCAATTGAAAATTCTTGGGCTGTCTTGCATGATCTGCACGTTTGAGTGTTCATCAGAGAGGTTCAATGATATTGAGGTGAGGAGACTGAGATCCCACTCCAGAACCTTCACTTTGTTCTGGTTTAACCAATTACAAGTTGACTTGTCCTTGTGTTTTGCATCATTGTCATGTTGGAATGTTTGCGTAACGTCCCATGCGCAGCTTCCAGGCTGATGAGTGCATATTTCCCTCTAGTATCTTTTGATAACATGCTGCATTCATATTTCATAAATTTTGACCAAGGTCCCTGTGCCTTTGGAGCTCACACGTCCCCAAAACATCAGTGACACTTCTTTGTGTTTCACAGTGGGAATTGTGTTCAGTTCATCATAGGTCTTGTTGACTCCAATGAAGCATTTATGCTTAACTTTGTTCCAGAAGCTTTAAAGTACAAACTATTAAACTTTTCATCAGGGTTTTTGGGAAAGTTTCTGTTGTCATTTTAGAGAGAAGTGTATTAAGATAATTTTTTCTAAACTGGAGCTTTTTAAAAGTCATCTTTATAAATGATACCAGATTATGTTTAATGGAGGCTATTTGTTTGTGTTTTCACTACAGCACAGTACATGTGATCCAAAGGACAAAACAGATTTATTTTCCTCTTGTCATGTTTGTCAGTGTCTTGTGAGTTACTTGTAGAGTTTGCGGAGTACAGTGTGGGTGAGAGAACAGCTTGTGTGTCTGTCTGTGCCAGGATCTTATTTTGTGTTTGGTAATAATACAGTTATGTGTCAGTCAGTTCGCCTTGTCTCTCGCTCACCCCGAAGGTCTTACAGACAACAGCCTAATGAGAAAACCTCTATCTCATTGAAAGCCTGCACTGTTTCCCTGTCTAAGAGAGAAAAGCTCTGTGTTGCGTGTAATACACTGCTTGTGTGTGTGTGAGAAAGAGCGATACAGACAAAAAGATAAAAGGTTTTCTTTCTCTGTCACACAGAGAGCTGTGGGGAAAGTCTTGCCTGTGCATGTTAGTACCTTCAGTTTGAATGATGGAGTTTGGCTAGTAGTGAAAAATCTCTTATTGCTGTGTCATGTGACTGGTTATGACATATCTGTCTGATGCATGATGAAGCAAAAAATCAGAAGAACCAAGTCAATATTATCAAACAAGCTCTTCTTATTTTGGCTGTGGTTAGTGACGTCTCCAAGATTCTCGCCCATGACTCATGACCCACCCTCAACAGATAGTTATGTCCGCTACTTTTACTCAAAGTTGTGCAGCCTGTTGTGTTTTTTATTCAATGTTGTTAGGCTTTTTCTGGGTGTAATGATTAATATTTTCACACAACAACTCACAAAGGACTATTAGCCAGGCTCTGTACTGGGCCATTTAGAATGAAGTAGTTTGGATGGAGTAACAAGGAAGTGAACTCAAATTATCAACTGGTGAGAAATAGACCATTTCAGTGCAAAAGTACATTGACTATATTCATTTGTCTTGTTAACATTGATGATAAGTGTTGCTTTATTGTTTCTCTGCAACTGACATCTATCTTTCTGCTCCTGTAGGTTTGTTGTAGTTCAGGGATCTTTGTCTGATCTCTGAGTGTATTCATCATGGACGTGGAGGATTTCCCCCCTCCTCCACCTGACTGTAAGCAGCTCGCAGCACACAGACATTGTTTGCTTTGATAACCAGATAGTGTTTAAATGCAGATGTTACTATCTAAATGTAATTTTTACAAAATCATTTCAAAGCTTGAGGAGTTTCACTCTCGGTTGTCAGTGTAGTATCGATTTGCTACGTGAGTACATCTGGGAGACAGAGAGGAGAGAAGAGCAGTGTAAACACATTCCATGGCTCAGCCACTAAGAAGAGTGTGGGTTGAAGTGCGGAGGAATGGTAGAACCAATGCAGAATGCTAGGAAGCATCCAGAAAACTGCTCAGACAGTGGAGTGAAATGTAACTCAGTGTGGTTGATTCAAACTTTATAGTGCTCTTATATTTCTGCTCTATGTCTTTCCTTTTTCTCAAAACTACCACAGGATACAACAAACTCCTCCAAGAGATTTCATGTGAGCACCATCTCTCTGATAGTCTCTAAAAATTGGTACTTTTGCATTTGTCATACTTTAATGAACTAATCCTAGAGATCAGTTTACCTCCAAACTCCATCAGTCAAACTTAAGGCAAATGGGATGTTGGACAGAAAACGAAAGTTCCCCCTTAACAGGAAGTTATTTTATTCCAACCAAGTATGTTACCAGTCCATGTCTAGTCTATGATTTTTTTTAAATGCTTTTAGAGAATCATTAAGCTTTATTACTGTTTGAAACAGAAACTACTAGTTTTCACGCAAACACTTATTTTTTTCCCTCAATTTAACATGGTTTGATTTATGGCATTTTGGAGCCAAACTCATGACCAAATGGCAATTGTGGACTTTCCTCTTTTTTTGAGTGCATATTTTGGATTGAATTTGGCACTTCTTTTAATTTGGCTTGGAATTTGCTCTTCTGTGACCTCTCTCTGTATCAATTCATCTTGGGGACACTTTTTCCTGTGTCTTAAGCTCTCACTCCATGAATATTCACTTTCAGTCATCGACAGATGGGAATGGAAACTCCTCTGTGCTTTATCTTCCTTTTACTCCATTCATTAACACAGAAAGCTGATAAAGCCACTTTCCAGGTTCTCTTTCTTTTGAAGCCTCACGGACCCTTCACATTTGTTTTTCCTATCGTGCAGGTTAGTGTAAATTTAGAAAGCAACATAATCTGGAACTCAACCCCCCATTTACGACCTTTTTCCTTATTTCCAAACCTTTAACTTTACCTTCCCAGATGTTTTAACTTAGTCTTTACTGTGCAGTTCTCTTGTGTTAAGAAAACAGGTGCTCACTGTCATACCATCACAAATCACAAGTGTCAAAAGGTCTTATTTGATCCCAGAGATTTTTAAATTAACCCCTTGTTGTGTAAGATGCAATGACAAATGTGGTTTTGATGGAAACACACACGTGGAGTGTCTTTTTCTTAGTTTATTTGTGTAGCGGTCAGACATTCCAGGATTTAGTTTGTGCTTGCCTACCCTGAATCTATTTATCAAAACATTTGTCAGATCAGTCGTCAGTCATTTTGACATACTATGCCTTTAAGTCCACTCTATTGGGTCCTGAAAAATAAGAAGATATCAAAACAAATGTCACAAATGACAAAGGAAATACTCGTGGTATCATTCATCCTGAATTTTTATTATTTGGCTTGTCACCAAACTTTGACAAGACATCTAAAGGGGTCTGACGCGGGTTACTCTATCTTTTAAGAGTAAATTCTGGAAATTCACTGACAATGTTTTGAACTTCTCCATTGACCTGACATGGGGTCAAACTTTGAGAAACTGAACATAATAGAAACTTCAAACTGACCAAACATGTAGATGTTATTAGTCTTTCCAAGAACCTACTATGCACTCTGCTAAATTATTTAAGCCTGGGGTTAACGGTCTTTGAAAAAATGCAATAAAGCAAAGAAAATGTATTCAAGATGAAACATCATAGAGAAATGGAGGAATAGAGAAACATCATAGAGAAACAACCCCCCTGCCTCCTACTTTTAAACGGCATTAAAGTTTAATCAAACATCAAAGTTTGTGTACAAACTTCAGCCATCTAGTTACTTTTTATGCATTGTAAGAATTTCAAGAATCTTGGGTTATTTCTGTTTGTACATGTTTTGGCTAGAATCCATTATGCATGGACTTTTACATGACATTACCAGTATATGTTAAATAGTGAACTGTTAAATAGTTAATACAAATACCAGTTTTAAAGTAGGGGCGACACAGTTATAGCATATGATGATGAAATTTGTTCTACCTCTTCAAAGGTTGTCTTGTGCCAGTAAAGTGAGGCGTGTGCTCCTGGCTTTGAGAAGCTTTCTGGGAGAAATCTTTTGACTTATTGGAGTCAGGAGAGGAAATTGCTCTTAGGTTGGTTTTGGACAGTCCAGCCTAGAGTGGGAGTATGACATCATTTAGCTATGTTTGGAATCTCTGCTATCTGAGTGGGCAGACGTAAACCAGTGCACCAAAATGGATTTATCAGCGTAAAGAGGATGCATGGCTTCCTGAGCCCTGTTTCAGCATCTTTCAGTATTACCAGACCTTTCATTATGCTTGTCAAATCAATTTTCATCTTTTTTTTAAAGCTTGGTGATTCTACGTCCACAAATAAAAAATGTCTTTACTGTGACTTGGCTTCTATTTCACTTGGTTATTTCATGTCTGCTATGTAGCACTTTCTGAATCTCTACTAAGTATCATTGCTGCAGTCTAGTATAATAGGCGCTGTGTGTGCTTCAGCCCTGAGAGGGAGGCTGATTGGACTGGGTCTTTAAAGCTGAATAAACCTCTCACATTACTCACATTTCTAAAGAGTGAGTCACTGGGTCAAGAGAATCCATGAAGTGCTAAGTCTTCGCTTCATAATAACCTCATATCTTCAGAACCGCCCTGAATTAAGATCCTTTTGCTCTCCACTTCTTTCGACCACACTGTAATGCAGAGGTCGGGAAGTTCTCTACTTTTTATTTGGCGAGTTTGTTGTATGAAGTGACGTGTGTGGTCTTCTTCCATTGAGTTATCACATAAAATAACTGCCTAGTGCTTAAACATTTTAGGATGAAATTGGAAAGGACTTAATTGAACTGATAACCAACAGGTAAATGCTTACTTTTTTGATTTCACACTGTGACTCAGACAAATGAGAATCACTCAGGATTTTGAGAAACTTTCACTCGACAAACTTCTAACTTCTTGGTTTATTTTTCTTTCATAATACTTCTCTCTGGGGTTTGATTATGCTGATCTCAAGCTTGTAGTCATGCATTTAAGATAGTCATTAAGTATTGGAATCTTGTTAAAATAAGTTTTTTTTTCTTTACTTCCCTTTGTTCTGAGATCCCAGTAGATGTGCTTCCTCTTTAGCTTCTCTACCCTGTATAAATAAGCAGGGTGCTGTTTTGACCTCATTTCCTTTTAGCACAAGTGTGCTTCCTGCTTCTTTTTTTACAATTTCTATCATGTAATAAAGCTTAGACACAAAGTGTTCTTTGGTACAGAGGTTTCTTTTACGTTCCCTAAAATTAGAGTTTTACTGTAAAATCAGAGCATGTGTGGTGGAAAGGAGGGCGCCACAAAATTTAACCACATGACTTTTCTGGACAATTTAGCGTACTATTTACTAGAGCATGTTTAAATATATTTTCAGCATATATTGTACATCAGACAAGTCACAGATTACCTCCAGCTCTTCTTAAACCAACATAGACTTCGAGTAAGCTTACAAGTAAACTGTGTAGGACTGTGGTTCTCCTGGAAGAGATGGTTAACTAGACTCTTGTTGATTACTGAATACAGTTGACAAACCATCTTTTATCTTTTTTTAAGTGTTAGATGATGGAGATGAAGGGGAGAGGTTTGAGTTTGATGACAGTGGTAATGAAGCCCCTGAGGCAGATCGTCCTCCCCCTGAACCTGAGGGAATCTCTTCACCTCCACCCTGCTCCTCAACAGTGCAGGCCCCACCCATCAATGGAACAAGTCCAAACCCAGAGAACGGATTCAATGCGGAGTCTGATCTGCCTCTTCCACCTCAGGATTGCCCTAGTAATTACAGCTCTTTGGATCTGCCCCCTCCCCCATCTGAACTGTGTGCTGCTCTAGCAGAGGGACAGGAACCCAACCCTAACTCAACCCAAGAGGACGCTGATTCCTGCAGCCTGCAGAATGGTGAGTAGGTAGTGTTAAAGGCTTCAAGGAAAGTCCTCAATTACACATCTATATTTTTTGTAAAACATGTCACACATAATACACATCTGTACCATTTACTGCTACTTTCGATTGGAAATCTTCTCTTGAGGCATTTGGTGGTAGTTATTGTTTTAATCTGCCTCTTTTCTTATCTTTCAGTGTGTTTCTATTTTTCATTTAAAATTTCTCTGTGTTTTCTGATCACTAGAGAACACAGATGCCAGTGGGGTGAACATCTACAAGCCTAAAGTCAGCCCATACTCTGTGATTGACATCGGGACTGTCCACCAACAGCTAGAACAGAGCTGCTCAACCTCTTCTCCCTCTACCAGTGAGGATGCGGGAGACTTCCAGTTTGCACCCAGTAGCCCTTGTTTACCCTCTGGGTATTCTGTGCCTGTGCCATATGGTTATGCAACATCCTCAAATGTGCCAGTGATCCCACCAACCTACACCACTCCAGTCATCATTCGACATTTCTCCGTGGATGAAGATGGTAATTAGACAAATACAGTTGATAGATGACAGTTTGATGTAAATGGGGCTTCAATACCACTTTATATTTTGCCCTTTTTGCCTTCTCTTCATGCTCTCTTCCTTTGCTGAAAAATCTATATTTCTTCCGTGACAGTTTTACAGTTGTGCTCATAAGTTTACACACCCTGGCCAAAGGTTCTTTATCTTCTCTGTTGGTGAAGATGCCCATTCTTCTTGGCAAAAAGCCTCCAACTCTTATAAATTCTTGGGCTGTCTGGCATGAACTGCATGTTTGAGTTCTCCCCAGAGTGGTTCAATGTTATTGAGGTCAGAAGACTGAGATGCCACTCCAGAACCTTCACTTTGTTATGCTGAGTAAACCATATATTTTGAACAGTTATTACTGGGTTAAAACATTTTGAAATTTGTAATTGGTCATGAGTAAATTTCTTTGACAATATTTTTTAACTTGATTAACTTTTTCTGAGATTCATTATCCTGAGATTCATTTTTATGCTTTGAGATCCTCTAAAAGATCCCCATTTTTGCTGTTGAAATGTTTTAGATTCCAAAAGATTGTTTTGTTTTCTTGGTATTTGCTTGGTTCTGAGCTAACGGATGGTCTTTCTTTATGCTCCCTGTCTTGCAGTGAACGTAACAGGGACAGGAAGTGCTCCAGTAGACAGGTGAGAGAAAAAAAAAGGAAAAAATTCACTAAAACACTTGAATACAATTACAAATAATACTGAACACACTACGGACATATTGATTATCCTTAGATATCCATGTCCACAGATTTTCCTGATATGTTCTGCTAATTCATCCATCAGCGACCATGTTGAATGCTTATGAGTGACATAGCTGCAAGTGTTTCTGGCTATAAGTAAATGCTACTTTTTTGTTTAGTAAAACTCAATTGTTGATGTGAATGAGTTCTTAAGCTTGTTGTTGTTTAAAAAAGAAACATTTAGTTTTTGCAACAAATCACACTTTAAAATGGTGCCTTATTGTTTGTAGAGAAGCACTTGTGAGTTGCCTTGCTGTAAAATGGAGATTGTTTTCGCCAAATCCAGACTTGATGGGCGGCTGTACTAATGTTGAGCACTTTCAAAGCTTACTCTGAAAATGTTTTGATAAACCTTGGAGCCATCTTTAGAAGCAGATCTCAGCATGGTTGCTGCATCTTTGTCTGTATTTGTTTTACAAGCGACGTGTGACGGATTCATTGTAGATGGGCCTAACACATAGTTACAGCATAGTTGCTACATTTTGGCTCTGAATGTGGGTTCCATCAGCTGTGACATGAATATTTTTGAATCTCAGAAGTGTTCTGTTTAATTGCTGAAACCATTTGTGCAGTGTTTTTAATGAAGTCTGTCAAGTCATTAAAGAGGAGGATGCACTGACAAAGTGGGTATCGGACCCGGCCAACACTGCCTGGATGGACAGTAAGATCTTTAATTTTACTTAGCTGATCAAGTTTAAATGCATACATCGTGTCTTCTTTCCCTTCTTCCTCTTTTCTGAAGAGAATCTCAGGCATTTCCTTCCTTCCTTGCCCAAGCTCTCTCAGAGTATTCTTTAGGGCTGTAAACCACACACTTAGCTCAGTGTTGCATGGAGTGAGTATTGCATTCTTAGAGTTGGTTTCTTTTAGGTCCAGATGAAGTGATCTATGATGATGTCCCAAGAGAAAACTCCGGATCTACTACAGGTGTGTTTTCACTTCTACTTTTCTCCACAGTGGTTTGCAAAAGTTTGGGCACCCCTGTTAATGGTCTTGGTTTTTTTTGTTGTTTAGATAAGAAATGTCAGTGAAATATATCATATAAGAGACAAACACAGTGATCTCTGAGAAGTGAAATAAAGTTAATGTGATTTCAAAGTGTGCAAGAGATATCCATATTTAAGGATGTGCATAAATGTAGGCAACTTTGTCATTTTACTGATTTCAATACCTTTAGCACTAAATATTAAAATTCAAAATTGGTTTCATGACCCTTGACCTCCATATACAGGTGAATCCAATCCTAAATAAATTCTTAAAGGAGGCCAATTGTAAGTCTTTGCATCTCCTCTAAAGAGTGGCTACATAGGAGCCTCAAAACAACTCTCAGATGAGCTGAAAACAAATTTGTGAGGAATTGGAAGACCAGAAGCACAGTTTTAGTTGAGGAATGAAGTGTTCAAATAAGCAGTGGTGCAGGATAGTGAGAATAGTCACAGTCAACCCACAGACCAGCTGTACATCGTTCAACTTTTCATAGCACTTTACACAAGGAGATGCTATATGAACGGGTAAAGCCACAAGCAGTTTTGCTGTGTTGGTAACTGAAATTGGTTATCAAGACAACCAATGATTTATTAAGAAAAATCATAAAAACTTAAAGGGGTGCCCAAACTTTTGCATACCACTGTAATACAAAGCATTTATTAATGTCATATTTGAGATGTACGCACAATGTAGTATTCCTGTTTTACAAGCTGAAGAGAGTATCCAAGTGATTTACTGATGTGGTCGCTCTGCTTTGTCAGACCCTGATGAAATGATCTATGATGATGTTGAGTTCGGAGATGAGGGTGGGAGTAGTTCACTGGACAACGGCTGGAGCTCCAGTGAATTTGAGAGTTATGAAGAAACCAGTGATGCAGAGAATGGCCATTCTGAGAACGGCCTACCGGATGCTTTCGTCAGGGCCCGAGCAGCCACCAAGAAAACACACGTTTGTATTTATAGTCACTTTTTTTTTCCCCACATCTGCAACTTTTTCTTTGGTTTCTCACAGCAGAGATGAAGTGCTGTAGAAGTTTAAAGACGCATGTGAGCGTAGGCTGCTCTGATGTCTGGATCTTCAGTTTGCACATGTGCCTGACGCTGTAATATTTAGAAACCTCTTTCATGTACTTGTAATGGGCTTGGTTTTGTTTGTGTGTGCTGGTTCTGATTCGTTAGCTGAGGTTTGTTTGAGGGTGTGAGGGTGTTGGCACAAGGAATTGGTTTATTTTTCAGTTGGCAGAACAATTTCAAGGGAGGTTATTTCCAAGTGTTTGTTGAAACGTTTTTTTTTGTGCATGTGTGTGAAGTCTAGGTTTAGTGGATAACATTAAACATTGTGAACTTTAAGCATCATTGTGAACTTATCCCTCAAGGCTCTGTGAATTCATAGAACTTATGCCAAAAATTTGCTGATGAAATATGGAATCTGGTTAAAAACTCTCAGTATTTTTCTTTGGAATGGAGTCAGGGGATGAAGGAGAGTGATTGTGGCTGTGTGCAGTAACTGGTTCTCTGCCCCCTGTCCAGCTGTCTGAAGATCTGGCGCGTTTGAAAGAGCATTATGAGAGAAAGATGCGCGATCTCATGGCAAGCACTGTTGGAACTGTGGAGCTTCAGCAGCTCAAACACAAACATGAGCAGAAGGTAAAAGATCAGGAGCTTGTTCTTACTGTGTTCCTCAACCTGGTGGTGGTCTTCCTTTCATCATCCCTCACACCCATCATCCCTATCAGTTTGTACTGTTTCTGTTGTCATGTTTGCTCAGTGAACTTATTGCAAAACATTTAGTATGTTGCATTATGTGTGACTACTGTTGAAAGTTGGGTCCTCCTGAAATGATTGGCACCGGTGTTTCCCTCAATCCCTTGTTGTTTCTTTTCCTTGTGTTTGACATTTTCACGTTATGTTATTTCCCCCACAACGTATTCTTATAACAGCAGATGGCATCTTGCAGAATCCTGTTATCACCCACAAAATGAACAATAATGAAAACTATGTGCTAAGGTTTATACACAAACTTTGCTGCTTGATTGTAAGAAAAGATTGAGTAAAAATGTCACTAATAGTAACAATTTGCTATGATCTTCATAAGCTATTGGTTGCTATAGTAAACTGTCTGGTTGTTATGGAAGGGTCAGTGACCAAACATAATATTCCCCATATCAAACCAACCCATGTGTCTCTATCATTCTCTAAAGCTGAGAAAGAAATATGCCAAATTGGTTGCTATGGGAAACAGCCTGGTTGCTAGGGTAAAGTCAGTCCAATGCCACTCCAATGTCTATAATTTCCCAAAGCAATTATGTTACCAAGGTTTACATTTTGGTTGCTAAGGAGCTGGCCTCTCAGTGATGTCTTAAAAATATAAGTTGTACCCTTTTCTTTAAATATGTTCTTTAAGATTTTTTCATTGCCCTTTCTCAATTGTTCTCTATACTAAGTCAATGGTAAATATTTAACCCCTTCTAGAGCCTGTGGGTTCAAATGCATTTGCACAGTACTTGGTATGTTATTGCTCAGGCTTGTAATCTCTACAAGTGTGGTCCGTTTCTATGAGGTTTGAGTTACAATTTTCCAAAGTTTGAATTCAAGTCTGGGAAATGGAAAATTTCCCAGGATTATTTAGTGGTACCAGTATGAAAGGATATAGCTACCCAAAACAGACGTAACGAAGGGAAACATTAGATAATTTTTATCTGAAGGAAAAGTCTAAAAAATATGTTTGCTTTTACAAGGCAACAAAATAAATGTATGGAAAATGGTTTATTGTATTTCAGATGAATACGTTTGAATTCACTGATTAGATATTGTAGAAGTTTATCGCCCTGAGGACATATGCTGATTGCCTTTATATTGTGCTACAAGACAAGCAGAGAAAACGATTCACAACAATAGAAGTAGTCTTCCATTTTTAACCAGCAACATATCTGGCATCGGAAGATCATATGAATCCACTACTTGATTATATTATAGATTGTTTTTAAACTTAATTTTTCTTGGTGTTTTAATTTGTAGATATTATTTCTCTGTTCAGATGCAACGTCTTGTAAAAGCAGCCAAAGATGGAACTAAAGATGGCTTACAGAAAACCAAAGCTGCAGTGAGAAAGGGACGGTCATTCATCCGTACCAGATCTCTCTGTCAGGGTAAGAATATTTATCATTTTTTAATAATAATAATAATAATAATAATAATCCATTTTGAATCATTTTAAGACACCATACAACTGTTGTAACAAATTAATAAGTAAATAAAACTCAATAAAAGGAGAAAAGTGCAGACAGTTCTATTTCTATATGGTATGGTTTTTAGTGTAGACTTAAACTTCTCAAGGTCAAAGCCATTGCTCAAAGTGAGGACTGTGAATTCTCACGGGAAGCAGAAAGTCATTTAGCTACTTCTTGCTTACTGCTTTCGAATTATAAGAATGTAGTACTCAGTTCACCTGCTGATTAGTGTGCCAGTGTTCTGTTTTAAATCCACTCATAGTTATGTAGATGTTGTTACGAAAAAAAAATGTTCACACCTTCCCTCCAGAAACATCTTTCAAGAAAGGTTCCTACTGTTATCCAAAAATACCAAATGTGACCTTAGTGCCACCTTTTGGATATTTTAAATATAACAACCCAAACCATGGTTGGTTTGTATGGTTGACATTCCAGTGGCACATGATCTATGTACAATTCTGTCTCCAGAAAAGAAACCTGGCTGTTTAGAAGAAGAGTCAGATTTATTCATTGAAGTGGAGTGTTTTAATGTGGACCCAATCCTTGAGCCGGCACTGGACGGCCTTTCTCAACACCAGGTACTGTCCAACACAGCCTTTGATATATATATTGTTGACCATTTTATTATATATCAGTAATATTAGTGCAATATTATATAGCATAGGTATTATATATTATATATTGTTGGTAGAATAAAAAAATTTTAGATAAAAAAAAAGTTTGTGATCTCTTTTCCTTTAAGAGAGAATTAGTTGTTTGCTAAGGTATCATGAGCTGGATTTTTTTTTTACGGTTCATGGCTGTCCAATTATAGTGATTTCTATATCCTAGTGATTGACAAAACATTGTTGATGGGAATAAATACATCGCCCAGGATCTGGAAGTTGGCATCTAACTCACCCATAACTTGACAGCTTCAGAGAGAGTAACAATGTCGTGTCCCTTTGTTTGCATCTGACACCATTCTGCCGCACACACTAAGCTCATAAATCTCAACAAAACTGTCTGTTTGGCTTCAAATATGATTGGTTAATTGCGTTTGCCATGTGGCGTACATTATTTAAAAATGACCGGAAACAGAGCGTCTCCCTGTAATCCTCATGTTTATCTTAAAAAAAAATTCAGCTCCTGGGTGTCTAGTACTGGCTTTGCCTTTATGTGACTGACGAGGTGAAGCTGGAGCTGTGTGTATAGCATGTGTGAAGGACATTGGGAGATCCCCATGTGAGGTTTATCTGTAACTCAGGATTCATTCAAACTAGAGTTTAGTTGGATTCATTCCAACTAGAGTTTGTTTTCACTTTTAGTTCAAATTGTTTGGTCAGGTGAGAAAGCAACAAATGAACTAAAATCAGACCAAAAGCTAAATTTAAAAACAGTCCGAGCCCTGCTTGACGAGGTGGTTTTGGTACAAATCCAAACGAACTCTAGAGGGGTCTGTATGCGGTGAGAACATGACCGAACTCAAATCCAAACTAAACACAAACGAAGACGACAAATGAATGCTTTTTGAACAACAAAAAAAGCATGTTTGCGTGTGGCACTATGGGTTGACATGTCTGTTTCTAAAGTTTTGGGATCATGGGAGTTTGTGGTCAAACTTGGATTAATTTGTAATCCGAGTATCATTTGCATCATTAGCAAATAACACTATGATATAGTAAAAGAAGCCAAGCCAAGTCTGTCCATTTCGATCATGTTGTCCCAGTCGAAATTTTGGATTGCTCTTGAGGCCTTTAAACTGAGAATGATTGTATTAGCGGTTCCTTTTGGTCTGGACCAAATTAAATGAGAAGTGTGGGAAATCACCCTCAGATCACATTAGAGTCTGGTCTCTTGCTCTAATAAAAGCAGTTTTTTTAATAAAGCAAAAAGCTGAGACCCGCAACTCAACACTGAAGCTTTGTTATTCCATCCCTACTTGTGTGAAAATATAGCATATTTTGGTTTTTCAGTTTAGGACCACTTTAAACTAAATAAAATCCAGGTTCACAGCATGCTGCATTCTCCTAATGGTTATGAGTAAAATAATTACATAGTACCTTTGGTGACAGAAAACATCTGTCTCGTCTCTGTCCCACTGACCATATAAACTCTTGTAAAGAGGTGTCCTATAGTGGTTCAATATAACATTTAAATTTTATAGCATTCAAAAACTTCTTTGGCTTCCCTGTTTATGGAGTGTGACTGCTCTGCAGGTGTTGGTTACAACAGTGCTTCAAGCCTTGGGCTCCAAAATTTAAAGCTAATCTTTGATTAATGGTTATTGCTGTTTTTGTGGTACCTATAGGTTTTGGTCAAAACTTGGTGGAGATTGCTTCAGATTTGGTCAGCCAGTTTCACAACCGTTTGTTAGTTCAATGTTTTGTGAATATTGATTTTATGTGGACAGGTAATGAGGAGATGCATTCTGGAGACCATTTTGGAAAGCGAGAAGAACTACTTGGAAGCCCTGAAGAGAATTTTAGAGGTTTTTGTCTGTTTAGTCTTTACTATTTTGACGTTATGTTTTGTTTATGAACAAAATGTTACTTTCATTTGGCTCTTTTGTGTACATCAGCAGTATGAGAAGCCATTGGCAGAGATAGAGCCTCGGCTGCTCAGTGACCGGAAGCGTAAGGTGCTGTTTTACCGTATTCGGGAGATCCTGCAATGTCATGCCCTTTTTCAGATGGCGCTGGCCAGCCGTGTTTCTGATTGGAACAAGGTGGACATGATCGGAGATGTGTTTGTTGCATCGGTGAGATGAGGAATCTGTTCTAAATCTTGGATGTGTGCATGAGTGCTTGATTATTTTTTTTCTTGTGCAGTTCTCAAAGTCTATGGTGTTGGACGCTTACAGCGAATATGTGAATAACTTTAGCTTGGCGATGGAAGTGGTGCGGAAAGCATGTGCTGCTAAACCCTGTTTCCTGGACTTCCTCAAGGTTGGACATCCCAGAATAATCCTGTTGTGTGCTGTTGCTGTTCTGAACTGTATTTCGTGTTCACAGCACCGTCAGGAAACAAATAAAGACCAGCTGACTCTTTATGGACTGATGATGAAGCCAATTCAACGGTTCCCTCGGTTTATACTCCTCTTACAAGTGAGAATGACTCAACGGTTCATTCCCAAATAAGATATGCTTCCTATTAAATATTCATTACTTAAAAAGATCTTGGAATGTCCATAAGAGGGCGCCTCTCGCTTTCTTATCATGAGTCAATTTCATGTAGTTCACTTTAAAAAGCAAAGGTGAAATGAGGCAAATTGTGTAAATAGTGTTTACACATCCGTTATATTTTCTCTCTTCAGGACATGCTCAAAAACACACCCGTGGGTCACGCTGACCGTCTGCCTCTTCAGATGGCTCTCACTGAACTGGAAACACTAGCAGAGAAATTGAACGAGAGGAAAAGAGAAGCTGACCAGCGCTGTGAAATCAGACACATTGCTAAGGCCATGAATGAACATTACCTCAACAAGGTAATGAGGTTCACCTCAAATACGATGGTTCTTTGTTGCACTAGTGTGGGGTGTTTAAAGAAACCTCTTTTTTAAATAAACCCATTTATCCATATTGTAGCGTTTTGTGAACAGTTCAGTTATTCTTCAGATCTGGCACTTAAAGCATCGCTTAGCATAATGCTATTTAAAACTTGACTCATTTAGTCAAGAGTCGTTTAATATCATTTTGTAATACTAGCGGAAAATGATACGTTGATGCGTTATAGGTTTGTTTTGTTTGGTACTATAGCCAACTCCAGCATAATAATCAATTAAATCACAAAATTTACATTCATACCAACAACCTTCGCATTGATTGACAACACAATGCTAAAAGAGACAATATATTAATAGGAATGTGTGATGTGTACAGGGGTATAGAAAAGTTTGGGCACCCCTGTAAATTTTCTTGATTTTCTTTCATAAATAATTGGTAGTTTTCTGTTCAATATATTAAAACAGAGTTTATATGATTCATGGAAAGATTTCTCACCATTTTGTGCTTATCTGAGGTTTATTGCCACTTAAGCTTGGAATAAACTCATCAAAACTTAACTTGGTTAAAAAGAAGGATCTGTTCCAAACAGCTTATAGCAGCTCATGACCTCTTTGAGCTAATTATAGAATATTATACATATTTTATACATGTTTTCTGAGCGAAGGATTTTAGCTTATTTTTCTCTTCTCAAATTCTGTCTCACACTGTTATTACAGTGTGCGTGTGCGTGTGTGTGTGTGTGTGTGTGTGTGTGTGTGTGGGCGTCAGGTTCATCTGACTTTGACAAGTAGGAGCCTTAAATATTTAATTTCTCGCTCAATCCTTTTATTGCTGTTTCTGCTTCTCTGTCCATTTGTCTCTCTCAGCTGCTGAGCTGTGGCAGCCGTTATCTGATTCGTTCTGATGACATGGTGGAAACGGTTTATAATGATCGAGGGGAGATCATTAAGACTAAAGAACGACGAGTCTTTCTTCTCAACGATGTGCTCATGTGTGCCACCCCCAATCAGCGGTATGTCTGTCGGCATAAAAATAGTGATTCCTGAAAAAAACAATCCCCATGTCTGAGTAGAGCTCTGATTCTCACCCCCAGACCCTCTCAAGAAGGGCTGAGTGTTGGAGCTGGAGGGGAAGGTGTACCTTCAGGACAGAGCTTCCTGCTCAAGTGGAGTGTGCCATTGAGTTTAGTGGAGATTGTGGAGTTTGGCTCTAGTGAGGAGATGGGAGACTCTCGATTTACCCCGTTGCACTCTGGAGAAAAAGTCGTCATTAATGCTAAACCTAGTAAGTTCCTGTTCTAGTCACAATGATACGGTTCTATATGCATGTGCTGATTCTCGCATAGCAAATGTGGGGTTGCATACTGATAACCATTCATCATGTTTTTTGTATCACACTTTCCACCTCTGTATAGATTATATCAAATTTTGACAAAAGTCGCATTCTTGGAGTTCTTGTAAATCCATCTCTTGTCACTGGAAATAATCAACAAGTCATTCGCCACATTTAAGTTTCACCGCAGAGGCCTATGCTCTCCTAACAGCTTTAGAATACATAGATGTGATGGGGATAGGCAGGCCTTGGAATCTGAGAGTACAATAAACTTTTGTGAATCGGATCTATCATGGAAAAAGTAAATCAACTCTTACTAAAAGGAATCCAATAATGTTACCCTAAAGGAATGGGATCAACAGCACAGAAACAAGCTCCATGAAGTACCAGTACACCCAGAAATAAATGCACCATGCCACAAACCAGAAACATGGAAAGAAGAAATTATACTTTTAAATTATAGTTTTGAATCGTTTTTTTAATCATTCCACGAAGATGGAAAGGAATCAGGCCTTGTTTTAGATTAAACACAGTACATAAAGTCCAGCGGAGACATCCAAAAGTCACTGGCGTGCGAAAGGAGAGACTGCGGCATGCGTCTCACTTGACTGGGCAGTGGATAATTCTGTGGTTTTTAAGCAGTGCGGGTTCTGACACTGTTTAACCACTGTTTATCTATTCTGGAACCAGCCACTTGATTCAATATCTATGTTGTTTGAACAGTTTCATAAAAAAAAAAAATCTATTGATGCCTTGTATTTATCTCACTTTGGGGAAAAAATGGCTTATTTTAAAATAAATTATCATTCTTCTTATAAACTGCTTATTCCCTTTTCAGAGTCACAGGGGTCTCCAAGGCGAGAGGAATGAATGAATGAATGTTTGTAAGACTTTGAGGTGCTTTATGACAGAATTTTTTGTTTTCCTCAAACCACTTTTGTGGTAAAGAAAACCAATTTTTACTCAAATTCATCAAAATGGATTTTAAGAAAAAAACTTGGAGTTCACACACTTGGAGTTCTTCAGATTTTTTACAGGTCAAGGTCAAATGGTGGCGCAGTTTAAAATCCAATATTTTTTTTTACATACTGGAGAGCCACGAACTCCACGATTGGGTCTTTTGTGAAGAAATTTGATGCACACCATTCCATCTACGCTAAAAGCTGTTATTGGCTATCGAATATGAAAAGAGCCCCCTATTTGGCACCATGTTTCTTTTCATAACTTACCATTAAGATGTTGAGATCTTCTCTTCCTTTCTCAGAGCTAGTGCTCTTTGTTTTTGTACTGACTCGTGGTGCTAATTAAAAGAGTAAGGACTACTTTTCCTGTTTCATCACATGTGCTCATTCTGCCCAGTTGTGGTGACGATAGAAAGGACTCCAACTGCATTTTACAAGGCATTATGCTAATCACAAAGACTGAAGAAATAGTACACTGTACTCCGAGCCTCATGCAGACGTTCACATTTCAGCTAGGGATAACATATGCAGAACTTGCTGTGCTACATGGCATTTGAGGCCAGAAAAGAGGTTTCTGAGGCAAAGAAAGGTGTTGTCATGGTTACTGAGAACGCTGTGAGTGTGTGTGTGTGTGTGTGTGTGTGCAGGAGCTTCTCTGACTCAAACCAGGGGAGCACTGACTGAAGAACTTTTGTTTTGTCTATACAAGTTTGGTTTTGTATTTTGGAAGCTTGGTTAGTAGGTTGTTGCTTCCAGGCTGGCTGTTCTGAGTGTAGTTGAGTGCATTTTCTCCCAATACACACAATTCATTTAGTCACCCACACTCCTCCTGGGAGTGTATGCATGTGTTCATGTGGCTTAATCTGGGTGCTTTCAATCAAGGAAACATAGTTGTAATAGACTCGGACTAGGTGTGATCACAGACTATGGGTGAACTTGTACTCATCAAATACAGTGCTATGCAAAAGATTGGGCACAGAGAAAGCTGTCTCAGAGATTTAAGAACTCTGTTTCAATTGTGAGGAATTGGAAGACCAGAAACAGTTGTAGTTATGGCCTGCAGAGGCAGACTGAGAAAGATCAGAAGAGTAGCAAAATGGTGAGAACAGTCACAGTCAACCCACAGACCGGCTCCAAAGATCTACATCATCTTGCTGTTGCCTTTTCTCTGCACATGCCACAAATGATGACATTTGAGTTCTACAAAAGCACATTTGGACACTCCAGCTTCGTTTTGAAATGAGGAGCTTTGGACTGATGAAACTAAGTTTACAGGGATGCTCAATTTTTTGCTTACAGCTGTACAATACAAATATAAAACTGTTGAAAATATAACAGGTATGAGTATGTAAATATATCGGGAAAATCTGTAGCTTTTTTGAGTCCAATTACAACTTCAAATATATTGTCTTTCAGCATAACTCAACTTCAACTGGGGCATCTTCATTGACATAAAGAATACAAACAACATCGAAAGTGTTCAGTTATTAAATCTTCCATATCTTAAACCTAAAATGTGTGTCTAAAATGAGGTTTTTTTGTGGCAATTTAGTTAGATTATTGTAGTGAGTCAAAAATATAAAATTGATATACAGTATTTCTATAGAGACCTAATGTTAAATCTAACAAGTTAATGTTAAAACTTTGCCTGTGTTTTATTTGCAGATAAGTTGTATATGGGTCCAGGACAGCTGTACCAAGACCTACAGAACCTGATCCATGACCTGAGTTTGGTGAATCAGATCTCCACCATGATCAGCAGTTTGAAAGGGAATTATCAGGCAAGTTTAAATCCTGAGGAAATGTGGTGAACAAAATGTAACCCAATCAATACACACTATCCTTACCACTAAAAAGCGAATTTGCTTTTATATTTCTCTTTGTCTTTCTTCAGAATGTCAATGGTACTGTTGCTCAGGATTGGGTGTCAGGTCTCCAGCGGCTCATTTTAAAGAAAGAGGAAGAGATTAGGGCGGCGGATCGCTGTCGGATACAACTACAGTTACCAGGGAAACATGACAAGTATGTGTGACCTCGGTCCCTAGTCCGCTAACAATGCAATGTCCATGTACACCTTTGGTATTTTTTTACTATGTGTTATTTACCTGTCTGTCTGTGTTCAATTAGGCTTTAAAATGTCCTGTAGTTCCTAATAAATGTGCTGTTGTGCTGTTATTATCCTTCCCCTCTGGATCAGGGGCTTTGGAGTCTGTGGCTGGAATAAACGTTCACATTGCAATTATTTGTAACTGTATGTTTGGATTTAAATATCTGGATTATAAGTGTATCTTTAGACTCCCAGCTGTCTGACTAATCTCTCAGATAGTACAGAGCTCACACTCTAACTGCTGGAAAATGTGAGCTTTATTAAGTCAGTGGTGGGAGTCGTTTGGATTTCATGACCTCATAGTTGTGGTTCTGGACAGTGGTCATTACTTGAGTGGATTGAATCCTTTGAAAGCCATTTGAAATAAAACGTTTACTAGTTATGGTGGCTTATGGTCCAATAGTAAGATCATATTCTGGAGTTTCAGCACTAAACAGAAAATGATTGGTGTGTTTCTCCAGCTGTCTGACTGAACGCCAAAGACTCCCCTAGAGATGAGAGTTCCCCGCTTGGGGCTTTTGTGTCTATTTTGAAAATTTTGTTTTTATTTCAGATTTGGGCGGCCCACTTTCTTCACTGCAGTATTCAATACTTTCAGTCCATCCATCAAACAAGCTTGGATCAGTAGTCTGCAGATGGCCAAACTAGCTCTACGTATGTGCCATTTCCTCTTCCCCTGTCTCCACATCCTGTCTTTGTGTATAACTCTTATTTTTAAAACCTTGTGCTTCTTCTTCACTGCTTTTAAAGTGATGCACATAATCATACGTTTATATAACATCCCCAGTCCACTTTCTTAATAAAACTGGCCCTGAGAAGCAGAAATGTTTGCACCAGCTGTAGCATGAATCATATTTCAGCGTAGCCAGAGCAGACGTTCAATTCAGACAAAGGATTTTAAAACTGGAAACGCATATGATAACATCATTCATTTTGTAGAATCATTGAATCAGAAGAATTGTTCTATAAAGTGGTAGATTTTTTTTTTTTTTACAGAGGAAGACAACATCCAAGGCTGGTTTTATGCGGAGGATGATGGTAATCAGATGAAGAAGCAGAACCATCCTCTCTTACTCACACACATGGCTGTGGTCATGTCTAAACTGCAGGAGTTCAAGGTGAAAATCACAAAATTGTACAGTCCCTTTCAAAGGTCTTTTCAGTTGTCTGTTTTCTTGAGACTCCCGCCCTTAACCCATTAATTGGTGTTACAAATTCCCAAATTATGTTAAATGCACTGAAATCAATTAGTTTCACTGAAAAGATTAGAAGAAAGGTCAAATTTTGGAAAGACAAAAGTTTTTTGCCTATAAAGAAATTGAACAAATTTACTGCAAATACAGAAATATGTCAGTAGTGGTGCTGTGAGATCCTTATTTAATATCTTGCATGACTTCCATGAGCTTATTGATGAAGTCATCAGAAATAGCAAAGAAAGCAGTCTTGCATGCCTCCCAGAGTTCATGAAGTCATGCTCAGTAATGTTCATGTCTGGTGACTGGGCTGGGCAATCCTGGAGCATCTTTATCTTCTTCTCCTTGAGGAACTTTGATGTGTAGCTCAGGGCCTTGGCAAATGCCACACAGTTTTTAATTGTCTTTTTTTTATTTCTGGCATCTGGGCATTGATTCCACCATGGAGGCCATTTCGTGACTGGTTGAGACAGGGACTTCAGGTGACCAGGTCTCGTTGACCTTTGCTGCAGTAGAAAATAAGTTCTTTTTATACACCCCTTATACCTTATTGATCCATTATTAGTTACAAGAGAAGTTCTAATGACAAGTCAACAACTCTTGGGTCTGCAAAAGGTGTATTACCAAGCTGTGAATATTAAAATACTTTTTGACTGTCTCGTTTTGCACTTAAGCATTATTACAAAAGCTCTAGAGATAACAATGAGCCATTTTTTATAAAAAAAAAATGTTGATTAGTAATGTATTTCAATGTCATTTTGTACACAAGTGACAAGACTTTTGTCAGAGATTGTACATTATCCTTAATTCGAAAAGAAACGGTTTTCACTAACGTGTGAATGTTTCAGGTGGAGTGTGCAGTTCACAATCCTGAGCCGCATGTGAACACAGACAGCACCGCAGATCTGCCTGTTATGGGTCACGGATGTGTCTGGGTGAGTCTAGGCATAATTTACAACCTAAACAGCAAAGTGGTGTGCACTTGTCAAATTATAGTGACACATTTATCATTTTAATGTTGTTTTGAACTTTAAAAGCACCATTAATCACTTCTATAAGAGTTTACGGTTCCATTAATGCGGATTCTACTGTGTAGAAGGTAATAAACCATTCTTTGGTGCATCTGCAAGACTCTTTTAAGAGCACTCAGCATGTGTCTCGTCAATCTGAGAAGGGCCTTTTGTACTCAAAAATGTTTGTTCTGACCATCCACTGTTTGAAAATGTAGTTTTATACAAACACATTAACCTTTTCTTTTTTTTAAGGTGGCAAGTTGCACCAATCACATGGGTCAAGTCTCCATTGTGGCACTGCAGAACTCGAATCCTAAAGTGACTGAGTGTTTTAATGTGGAGTCACGTATTCTGTGTATGACCTATGTGCCACTGGGTGAACCATTAGAAAATGGTCAGGCAAAGCCAGAGAACCGGAACGCCAATGATACTCCGACCGTGTGCCTGGGAATGGAGGAGGGCAGGTTTGTGCAACACTTTTACTTCTACAAAGTAAAGTAGTTAAGTAGCTGTTTTGTTTATTCTGATGAACTGATTCTCTCCCCCCCTTCAGTATATCTGTGTATAAGAGCAGTCAGCGCTCCAAGAAGATTCGGCTCCAGCACTTCTTCTCTCCTGATAAATCTAGCGTCACATGTCTTGTGTACAAGAGTGGATTTCTGTATGCAGGCCTGGTCAGCGGTTCAGTGGTCGTCTTCTCCAGGGCTGAGGGTAAAGTGCTTCTTTATAGATTGGGTTTGATGAACAGTTTGGTCTGGGGCCTCTAAGCTTGTGATTATGGTACTCAAATGTAGTTAGTCAATCAGCAAGACTTCTAGCTCAAGCTGATTGTAGCTGGGAATGCTCTGGAAAGGGCTTAAGGAAAGTTATACGGCTTGAAATATTTTCCCTAGGATCCAATAATTCTTCCACTTCAGTTTTTTTTATATTCTCGTATTCCATTCCTCTCTCACTTTAGGGTTTTGTTTTCTGAAATATTGACTCCTTTGAATATTCAAAAGATTGACGAAACCGTTATTAACACTTATAAAATGCATAAAGTAATATTTGCTGTCTTTTGGGAGCTAAAATCCTTTTTTTTTTCCATTTATTGTTCAAAATTTTTTATAAACTGGTTATCTATTGCAATTTCTTTGTTCATTTTGCATTTTATTTTATTTTCAATTTGCCCAGTTCCATACAACATGACAGCAGCAGCATTTTTATCCATGTTTGCAGACATACTAAGAAAGCATTAAAGCTGCAGTTTTATACACGTCTTAAGATGCTAAGGTACATTTTCACTTTTACATTTTTTACCCAGTTCTTTCAGTGAGTTTAATCTCCATTAAGAATAATTCTATTATCTGATGTTCTGAAAAGAAAAAAAAAATATTCACCTTTAAAAATAGTGGATAATACTGACCTGTGTCTTATCTGTCATTATGGAAATAAAATATAGAAATAAATTAAATGATTACATGTATTCAGTAACGTGTTCTTTATAATAATTTACCATTTAAACTCATTTTGGATGTTTTCCCATCTTGGATGTTTTTTTTTTCCATAAGTAAGCTATCAAAAGTTCAGCTTTCAAAAGGAGATCTGCAGAGGTAGGTTTGTTCAGCCTCATTTTCAAATTGGACTTTCAATCGAGGCAGGAGATGATTATTGAAGGAAGACAAATGCCGGAATCAGGTATGCAACAGACAGGGGCTCCAGGACAGAGAGAGAAGCTTTTAAAACTGAAGAAAGAACAGAACACTTCTACAAACAAGTCATTGTTTGTTTGTTTTTCTTCAGACAGAGCGGAGTGATAGTTGGAATAATTTTCAATTCCCAACAGCGACAGGCTCAACTTCAAAAACAAATAGAAGTGTCTGCTAAATACATAAATGTAAAAGTTTCTTTGTGAATTATATTATGGATATTATCAGCTCCCCACTTAACCACTGACTCGTAGGAGTCGCTCTCTTTTTTTTTTTTGTTCCAAAACACAAACTGAACAAACATCAACATTTCTCAGCTTAGCATCAACATGATTGAATGCTACATTTATACAGAACCAGTAAGTTCAGTGTGTTTGTAAAGGTTACTGGCCTTTTCATATGGCTCCAGTTTGCTTTCATTCAGCTGAAACTCTTCTGATTCAGATTCCATTATGTAGAATATTATCAAATAATTTATGTTGTTAAATGCAATATTTAAAAAAAGATTCTCTTTTATTCCTTGAGAGGAACCGGACTCAAAAGGGGAACCCATCCTCATTTGGGCGACAACAGCAGTGTGATTTACATAAAATATAGTATAAACAGATGATTTGGTAGCTTAAAGAGATAATATAGTATAAACAGATGATGACTGTGTTAGGTGTAGGTCCAGGGGCGCCGGAACATCTCCTGGTAAATCCGGTTGTTAGTTGAGCTGGTGGGCGAGCCTCTGGGGCGCCGGAACATCTCCAGATGAATCTGGTTGTTAGGGTGAGAAGCACCCTAATAATTATTGAATGACTTCTTATTTTTGTTTTCCACAAAATGTGCCGTTTACCCTCATTCCTCCAATGCTTTCACCATGCTCCCTGCACGAGCAAAAAGAGAACAAAGAAACTCTAGAAAGTTCCGCAGCCTGGATTAAAACTTGGAAACCTCTCACTGAGAAGCACTATCGTGAACCCCTAAGCCACAGTCTCAGTACGGCACACTACCAATCGTAGTACAAATCTACTCTAACAGTATCAATAACGAGTAACAAACAATGTAATTTTTAAAATAGAGCATTGCATCACAGTTGTCTGTTGAATGAAAGCAGGAGACTGATGGAGGGTCTGGAAATTGTGTAGGTGGTGGTGGTGTTATGAAATCAAACTGCATCGAGATTTGCTCCGGAAAACAGTATGGTTCAGAATATAGAGGACAAAACACATAACATGGTGGTTCTCGGTGATCTGGTTTATGTTTTATTGATCAAAGTAAAGATTAAAGGATTCAGTTTACGATTCAAATGGAATTGTGGCATTGGGGTGTTTTTAGAGTAAGAGAGGTTTCTTTTACTTCAAGAGCGTCTCTTCAATAGTGCCTTTGTGTATGCTCCACACGCCACTATTCTGAGCTTGCTTTTACACATTCTTTTTCTACAGGAAACCCTCACAAATCAAGGATTGTAAGTGTAGTATATGTCCTTGTCTGAATAATGTTTTATTTTTATACTTGTTCTCAAGCCTTTATCTAATCTCTGCTTTTTAAGACTTTTGAGAATGTGCTCTTGTGTTTTCTTACCTTCGTAGATGGTTCCTGGGTCGAGTTCGGGGCACTTGTGTTGAAATTGGGGGTTTTGCCAGTTAAAGCGCTGCTGGCAGTGGGAGATCACATCTGGGCTTCCTCGGGGGGACAGATTTTTATCATCAGTGCACAGTCTCACACTGTGGAGGTACGATAGCAAAACACCATTGCAATAAAAAAAGACAAGGATTTAGTTTAGCAAACCATGTAACAACCTAGCTTTGAACGATTGAAGCTATACAATGTATAAATACTTTCAAAGTTCATTTATTTAAAAAAACTGGTGATACAGCACCACTTAAAACTCGTGGTTTAACTGTAGGGTGTCTAAGAAGCATATCTTTATTTTTCGATTGATTTTATGTAGACCTATAATGTAGCCCCTTGCTCTAGTCTAACCAAAACCTCTGTTACCTGTGTTCTCTGTGCTACATGTTCTCTTTTTATGAAAATGTTTAGGTCTTTTCGAATGACTTTTGATGTTTTTATGTTTAATTTCGTTTATGCTCAAACAAAAAAAAATCCTCTATGTCGCAGATAACACTATAAACATTTCCTCATTCTTTTATATTGGTTGCTCTGGAGGGGTCAGTGACGTAATAAATATAATGGATCCCATGTAAGTATGAGAGTAAAAGGAACCATCCCCCATGTCTCTATGATTTTCTTAAGCTGAGATAGAGATGTGCCAAATTGGTTGCTATGGTAAACAGTCTGGTTGCTAATGAGGCGTCAGTGATGTAATGCTCCTCATGAAAATGTGAGTAAAATTCATGTCCCTATGATTCTTCTAAGCTGAGCTAGCTATATGCCAAATTTTCCAATGCTGAGATTTTAGTTGCTAGGTTAAACAGTTTGGTTGCTAGGGAGGAATCTGCGATGTCATAAAAAATGTAAGTTGTTTCTATGATTAACAGCGGCAGTTCGAAGCCCATCAGGAAGAGGGGATGATCGTGTCCCACATGGTTGTGGCTGGAGTGGGGATCTGGATTTCTTTCAGCAGTGGCTCAACCCTCAGACTCTTCCACACCGAGACTCTCGACCACCTGCAAGACATCAACATAGCCACAACAGTCAACAACACTCTGCCAGGTACTCTACACTCTAGAGCATAATGGAAAACATAACATTGATTTTTGGATTAGAATTCTTTAAAAACTGTCTTTTATCGCTTCTTCTGTAACTATTCCCTGATGCAGTCATTCTTAAAAGGAAGCCCTCGGAGAAGCTCCCTGTCATTTCTAGCCCTCAGATGGATGTAAATTACAGGTCTCTCAGCTGATTTACAGCTTTGTGTGTACATAATGGCATGACATCATAAGTGGGTGTGTCTAGTCACATGACTCCCTTTCATGTGGAAGAGCCAAATTACAGTTTTCTCTAGAATCACAGACAAACCTCTCATTTAACATTTGAAAACCAGAACTTGATCATTCTTTCAAAGCAAAATGTGCATCAAGGTGTGTTTAATAGTTTTGTCCAATTAGTGAGAAACTGCATCTAGATTAAAATCAGATTTTTAAACAAATCTTGAAACAGCTGTTTTTGGCAAATGTGAACCTTTCGGTTGCAGGGGCCTGTTCCTGAGAACACTGACAGGTGGTTTGGGAAACAATTCACGAAGTCTTGGGGAGGGAAGTGTGAGTGGCATAATAGAATAAAACTCTACATATTTCCGATGACGTAAATACACAAGTGTTTCTGAAAGAGATCAGAAGTTGCCATGTGAACATAAAACTGGGCACCGTTTTTGGATGGTTCCCAGTCTGAAAGAGCCCTCATGTTCTGTTTTTATTCCATGACACCAGCCAATGTGTTCAGATGGTTTGCTTTTCTGGTTTCTTCATAATGCAGTGGGATTAATGCAGAATGTGTGGTTATGTAAATACTCTGATGTTATGGTCAGTTCAAGCTTTAATAAACCTCTCTTAATATCTTCTAAATAACCTCAGCGTATGTCCGTCAGAGATGGTGGCTGCTCTAACTTGAGCTGGCTTTTAGATTGCAATCTGTTGGATCCATAATCTCTTTTCAAGAAAACTTACAGCAGAAAAAAGCATAAGTACTTGTTTCCTTGTACAAACTATTTATTCTTCAGGTTTTACGCACAGTTTATTTATTAATTTTAAATGTTTTTGCAGTTTACTAGTAGATTTTCATTCCAAATTTTCCAAAATTATAAAATGTTTATTTTTAATAACCCAATAATTTTTTTCAATTACCTTTTCCTCAAAACAAAATATCTTTTTTTTTTGTTTAAAAGTATAATCAACTGCACAGACATTAATAGAAAGAGGATTTTTGTTTTACTAATTACATTTTCTTTGCTCTGGAATTGATTGAAACTGTGAACATTTGAATTATTATGGACTTTGCAACAATGCTTTCTTCTTCAATAGAGCATTAGACAGGGGGGGTGGGGTGCAGTAGCAGGAAAAAAGTAGCTACATGTTGCTCCCTGCAGTCTTGGGACTTAAACAAATAAGCTGGGCGTAGAAATGAAATTAGATTTATTTAGAAGAAAAAAAAGTCAAAAGAAAAGTTGCATGTGGGTGATCGGCAGTGGTGCGGCGTCATCACACCTCTGTCTGTATCTATGAGCATTTGAAAATCTCCCTGGACCTTTTGCCTCGCGCAGCACAAAAACATTGTTTTCTTTATCCACTTGTGATCTTGAGGATTTGTTCCTGACACGCCAGGCTAATAACACTCTCTGTGACCTTCATTAGGAAAGGAAACTGCTCCGTCAGCTCCACTACTGTTTTGTTTGAAAGGGGTTTTTTTCCCGTTACGATCAAATGTTTAAAGAAAAATCCAGTGAGGTTGAGCAGAGTTCACCAATCCCTCACCAGTTTGCCACATAGAAAGTGGTCTACATAGAAACCAGCCACAAGAAGGACTTCCTCTAAGTGAGGACCAGGGTGCGTCTCTGACCACAGATCCTGCAAAGTCAAGCGTGCCAGGGTTCTCTCAAACGTTTGCATATTTATTTAAAGGTTGTGGAAGTTTATGAGGACACCTATTATGCCAGGTTGTTTTCTTAACTCCTTGTTGTGATTTTAAATGTCCAATAATGTTCCAGTCTGCACATGATGAGTGCTGAGGTGGTTTTCTTTGATCTGATTGGTCAGATCTCTGTATTCTCTTGCCAAATCTCACTCCTACTACTGTTACAAGAGAAGCTTCCTAGGTTTCCTGCAAATAATAAAAGCTATGTTCGTCTTCATCATCTTCAGCCGGCAATGAAAGGTTTAATTGAAAACATGCCGAAAACACATTCCGAACATCTGGATCTACCTTAGTTTTCTTTTAATAAATTAAAAACACATGTCAGAAATATGATCAAACCAAGAATAACTCTGGATTGACTACAACCAGGATGGTGTTGTATCATTAAACGCATAGATTTCAAAGGGATGGAGCTGTTGGAACTTTTCTCAATTCTCAGTTGGCATCTAAAGTGCAGGACATGGTCTTGGAAAGCAGCAGCAGCAGCATTATGGCTCCACCCAAACTTAGCATGGTTGATTGTGTTGGGTCTTGCCCGGCTATTCTCTAAGCTATGGGGCTTAAATTTGTCAGTGGAGGGCTTCGAGCCAGCTCTGTTAGCTCATGTGCAGAGTTGTGTCTTAACTTGTCTCCAGGCTTTGCTTGTGCTTTCAGTTTTCTTTTCCTAATTGTAACGGTTCATCGGTGGAATGTGGGAGCAGAATTAAAACAAATGTATGTTGCTTTCGTCCACCTGAGAAATAAACACCTGTCAAGAATATAGGAGTTTGGTTCCCAAATGTGTATTTTCTTTCATATTTGAAGTCCCATAGTCATTTTTCTAAAGAATACAGCACTTACCGCGTAATGCAGTTCCGGTTTGTTTTGTTTTTTTTCCAAACCACGATAAATGTCAATTGAGTTTTTTTCTCAAAACACCATAAGTCCACTAAGCCAAGCACAGTGCAAAAAAGATGAGGTGCTGAGAAGGTGGGAAAGTGCTGGTTGTCATGCTCTGCAAAAGTTTTGAATAGTTTTATAAACATTCCACGAAAATGAAACAGAATCCGACGACTTTCCAGCTAATCATAGTCAATAATGTTTAGCGGAGACCTCCAAAAGGAGAGACTGCAGGACGTGGGCTTACTTCGGGTTCCGACACTTTTTAACCAATCTATTCTGGGACCAAAAACTTGATTCAATATCCATGTTGTATCATTTTATTTTTAAATACAGTTATACTGATGCCTGGTATTTATAGCGTTTTGTGAAAAATGGGCCATGGAATTCTCATTTTGGTGAATTTTTTTTTTAAGTAAATCTTTAAATTTTAAATTATGATTTTACATTTTTTGTGCTAAAGAAAATACATTTCAAATTATTTATAGTATTTAAAAAATGTTTCCACTTGCAATTGATAAGAAAAGGGTGTATAAGCAGTGGTTTACAAACTTTCAAAACCAGAGATCAAGGTCAAAGGTCTGGAATGATAACAATTTAAAACTGAGTTTAATTTAATTGTAATTAAAACAATGGCTGTTTAATATTCATCACTTGCATGTTAACAGTCAAACATCAAAGGTGTCAAATAACAAAATACAAATACTGTATTATCTTATTAAAGCAGACATTTTGGGTCTTTTCTATTTACATTTACTCAATAATGTGTTCAATCAACTGCGGTTCTCATCCCTCACCTTGATAGTTCTTCACACCTCCCACACAGCTGTTTCTGTATCAGTTCATGACTGGATTTAACTGACATCCATTAGCACCTGTTTAAATATATGTATATTTCCATTACTGTTGTTGCTTTAAGTCAGATGATCCATGAAGGAAAGCAGTTGATTCCCCGCTAGATTGTAATTGGTCTCCACAACAGGATTAAAGCAGATGTGAAGCAGAATTGTGCAAAAACACCAGATTATTTAAGAGGTTGGTTTCACAACTGCAGTGATTGTATTGAAATAAATGAACAGTTACTAAAACTTTACTTTAAGGCGATTCTTTGTGAGCGCAGCTATTGAAAATTAAAGAAATGGGTCAAACATGCAATAAACAGAACATGAAAGGATTATTATGTGAAGTAACTGTAAAACAGGAATATATTTAGCCTGAGATTGCAATATTATTGTGTCCTGTCCTTGCAGAGATGTCCCATAATGACCTGCAGCTAATATCACACATCACTCTGCCTGTAATCTATGAAACAGACAGGGTCATGATCTCCTCGTCTGGTCAGGGATGAAGCTGGATTCCGGAAGTGCTGCTGTTTGCCTGTAAAAGATTATGAACAGTCCATCAGACATGGAGAGATGATCTTAACACGTATTACAGTCTTTATGGGATCAGTGTTGATGCTATAGGATGTGGTCTTTGTCTCCCGTGACCCAAATACTCACTGATGTGTGTAGTAATGACACAGCAGCAACTGTTACAAGAGCTGCATTGACTGAGATTTTCATTGGCGCATTGTTTATGAATGAAAAACATGTTGCATTTTCTTAATGTTAATTTTTATTTCTAAACAAAATGCTGCATTGCAACCCCAGCCCCTCACAATAGTGGCCTCCTTCCTCTAATAATGAGGCTTCTTTAAAAGATTTGCTCATGTACAAGACTTGTTTTATGGTGGAACAAAGACATTAACTGCGACGTCTACCTCATGATGAACAGCTTAGCCAGCTTGTATTTCTTTGATGTCGATGGAAGTTGTTGTATGATCAGAACTGCTTTGTTTCTGAAGGTCTTGTCTTAATCTTTCCATCCCTGCTCAGAATGTCAGGCTGGAGATGCTCACAAGCGCGGAGAGCCCAGAGCTACTTCTATTCTTAGATGTGGTCCATGTGCATCTACACCACAGCAGTCATCTGAGGGAAATGTTCCACAGGTTCTTTTCTCATAATGTGTACATTAGTGAGATTCCACTACTTTTAGGTTCAAGTTAAAGTCGTCCTTGAACATTTGAATTTTTTGTATAATCTGGTGTAAAGTTTTTGAAGGTTTGGCGTCAGAGCTGTTTGACGGGTGGGTGTTGACTTAAGCAATGGGTGTGATATTGTTTCGTTAGGGTCCGGTTTTATTGTGTTGTGTTTGCTCTGTGCTTGATGGCGTTTCACCTCTTTGTCTTAGTGTTGAAAATAATGCACTTTAATCATGCTTATCACTAGAACAGGACCATGAGTTTAATGTTGTCATTTGTGTGCTTTGATTCCATTGGCTGAGTGTTTTTTTTACCAGTATGCAGTGTTTGTTTTGGTCCAGTCATTTTTAAACAGATATTCTTTCATCTTCAAATAATATATGAGTATTGTACCTGCTTTTAAATCGTTGAGGAGAAAATGATCTCTATGGTTTTCAATGCTGGTTAAAACGGCTTGTGTGTAAATATAAAATTTATTCTCTTGAAGTTAAAGCAACTTTGTACAGACGTATGCGCAGTTGCACAGACCGACATGGGTTCAAATCCTGAACCCATCATCATTTGCCATCTCTACATATATGTGTGTGTATATTTAAATTATTTTAAAGGTTCTGAAACTTTTGCATGGGTTAACAGTTTGAAGATGGTAAGTACATTATATTTATATTTACATATATTATTTAAAACAGTGCTTCCAGTTTGGTGATAGTTTTTTTTGTTTGTTTGTTTTTTCACAGAAAATGAAGACTTGCTAGCATTTTATTGTCCATATATAGCTTTTATCCAACTTTTCAGCATAATTTATGGAATTTCTTTCATCAGTTTTACATTGTAGACATTAATTCATTTAACAAAGGTGGGGTTGATTTGACATTTAGGGCTGAAATTTGCTGAAACAAATAACTAAATGTTTGCCTCTAATGAGACCTCCTTTTCATTGCAAAGAGGGCATTGTGTCAGGTTTCCTCGGAAACCAACTGCTGTTCAGCATCATCCCCATAGTAACCTGCCCACACATGCTGTCGAGCTGCGTCCCACTCAGTCGGGCATGAGTGCATGATGTTATCATGGAATACTGGATGAAGTCTCCAGTGTTTTCATGCTGTATGTTTTCTTCTTCAGGACAGCAGAGAGTTTCTGTCAGCAGTCTGCTGGTCTGTCACGGCCTGCTACTGGTGGGCACCAACCTTGGGGTAACTGTGGCTCTGTCTGTACCCAGGCTGCAAGGCATTCCCAAAGTCACAGGTGTGTAAAGTGCAATGTGTCCCTTTTTTGTCTTTTTGGAATAATAAATACATTTTCTTGAATTCTATTTAGTCTAAAATGGATTTAATGCTTAGTGGCGGGCTTTACATGTGCTCTAACATTGTGATCCTGCTTGAGCATAGGAACAATACCCACAATTTTAAAAGCCTTTTTTTAGTATTTACTTGAAATTTCAAGCTATGACTGGCAACATGTGTACAAAGTGTATGTGATCTCCCTGAGATTAAAATTTTACAATAGAACAATAGTACCAATATTTAATAGAAGAGAAATATGGGGTATACACGTCTAGTACTGTACTTTCGTATGATGCTGTACCATACTGTACTATATGCACCAAAGTGCTTCTATAGTGAGAAGATATCTGGTTTGAATCCCAGCGAGGCTTCTTTCAGGCTTATTTTGTAGGCTCTTTGTACAAACGGTTGCATGACTTGTGATTTCCCCTGGAAGAGTACATATCTGGCTTTTTAAACTAGCTTCTGCGGGGTGTGTGTACCCATGTAGTCTCCAACATTCCCCCATAAGGCTGAGGGATCTAATGGCCAAGCTCCTCCCCACTCGCTAACCATTGCAGACTCGCACAACAAGAGACCCTTGTTTTCAAAGACTTTTTTTGGAAACCAAGGGGCCATACAACTCTAATCATGCAAATACAGCAACTTTTGGTTTTACATGTGTAAAGAGTTTATAATAGAATTAAAATATGTGTATATATTTCACCAAAAGTTCCCAAATTTGTCTCCCTTAACAATGTTGATAATTCAACCAATTGAATCCACAAGTGGCTAGCATGGAGTTTTAATAAGCTCATGCTAATGTGAGCAACGACATGGTGATCAATTTTAAAAACATAGCCTTAGAGCAGGGGTGGGCTAAGTCATTCCTGGAAGGCCGGTTTACCTCCAGCCCTGCTTCAGTACAAACACTAGCAGCTTTAAACAAACCAGGTAGAGCTTAATTAGTAGAATCAAGTGTGTTTCATGAAAGTTGCAGCTAAACTGTGCACGGCTGCAGCCCTCCTTGCCCACCTCTGCCTTAGAACAATGTTTATATTTTTGTTGATCTCCTGGATGTTAAATTATCTGTGT
This sequence comes from Danionella cerebrum, assembly GCA_007224835.1. Taxonomy (NCBI): domain Eukaryota; kingdom Metazoa; phylum Chordata; class Actinopteri; order Cypriniformes; family Danionidae; genus Danionella; species Danionella cerebrum. The sequence continues at coordinate 240,240 of SRMA01024035.1, forward strand.
AGATCCCACAGTTTATTACTGTTTCTGAGCATTTATTTGTAAATGCATTTACAGATATTTTAACTCTATTTTATTACAAATACAAATTAATGAAATAGAGTTGATCAAATGCAAGTAAATAAATGAGAGAAACTATACATTGAATTACTATGTTGATGAGTTTTCGGACGTACTGTACATTACATTTAATGTATCTCAATTCATCAAATAATTTCCCAAAATGTGGGGAAACTTTTTTCCTAAAATGATTGTATCTCTAAGGTCTAAACAACTATGATTGTTGTTTTTGCGATTCACAATATTTAACATTTAGCGTGGAATTTGTTGGAATTTATTTGATTTCCAATCCAGGAAGTGAATTGGTATTTACAATTAAATTCATTCTCAATTCATAAATGGCTCCAACCCTGTTGTAGACCACCTCACAACTTCCAAAGAAGACTTTCAACTTCCTATGATGCTTTTCTTTTTGTTTTGAAAATGGAATAAAAATAAACTGCTAAATCTATTCCATAGGTCTTCAAACTACCCTGTTAAAACACGCCCTTAACCTTAATGCTCTACTGTTCAAGTGCTATAATAAATCTGAGTGGATGCTCTCTTTTCAGCTGTGATTGGTTAAAAGATGGGTCAATTATTATTTCAAAAGAAATTACATTTTGACATTCTTAATTGACATTCTCATTTAAACTCTTCAATATCTCTAGTTTTAGTCCTCATGAATTATTCAATATTGTTTATGTTGAGGAAATTTTGATTTTTTTCACAATCAAATCATCGTGTAATACATTCAATCGGTGAGTTTGTCGCATTCAAATGCTAGTTTCTAGAAGCACCTTTTAGAATCCCTTTCATTGTTTTTCTCCAGGTCGTGGAATGGTCTCTTTTCATGCACACCATGGCCCAGTCAAGTTCCTCACCATGGCAACCGCAGTGTGTAACGTCTCCCAAGCAACAATGGCAACTCTCACCTCAAGCTCCACTAGCTGGTGCCAGCCCGGGGCCCAGGGAACGGAGGAGGAGGATGAATCGGTCCATTTGCAGCAGAGCGACTCAGGCCTTGAACCCTGCAGCTCCAGCGAATCCTCCTTCTGTAGTTCTGCAGAGCACAGCCCAGAAGAGTCGTCTCTCTACGACCTCCTGAAGGAACGAGCACACTCCCCAAAGAGCAAGCAGACCAACAGACTGAACCCCAGCTCTCTGCTGGTGCTGTCAGGAGGCCTCGGTCACCGCAGAATCAGTCGGAAAACGAAACAGACCAAGCATGACGAGATGGTCTCCACCATTATGGTGTGGCAAATACCACTGCAAAGCCTGTGAGGAAGGAAAGATTGAGGGTTTTACTTTAAAATAATCTACTTTCATTCCCTTTTTATGTAACGGCATTTCACATTTACTGAACGCAGTTCCTGAGACTGACTGTGTTCTCCCGGATGGGCTAGGGAGGATTAAAAAAAGAGAAGGGAAATAAGATTCAGGAACAAGCTCATTAGAGAAATAAAGAGGTGAAGATGTGCCCATATCACTGCAGTGTGATAATATTCAGGTCTAGTATACCTGCTTTTCTGAAAATTCTTAACTAGATCCACAGTTCTTCATTTTATGATCATTGTGTCTTGAAGTTTTCAGTAATGGTGCTTGTGTGGATGTTGCTGATTCTGGAGCTTGTGGCGTCTGTGTTTCACTGAAAGGACCTGTATTGAAAGGACTCTGGCAGGCCCAGGTGTCTTCGGAGTCTTTTCGTGAAGCTGGTTTCCACTATCGGTTGTTAAAGAGACATGACATTCCTACTTAATTGTAATTTAACGTTGCTTGTTGCTATTTAAAGGAAAAGAACTAAACTTTATATTGCAAGACTGTGATGTGTATATCTCACGTGTGTATTAACAAATACAAAGCATTATTATAACCAGCTTCTTTTGTGAGTCTGTGCAAAAACTTAATTTGTGTTGTGTTTTCTAAGCGTCCTTTCCCACAATTTTTCTTCAGTGGCCAAAAATTGCTGTCGCAAACTACAGAAACTGAAAGCCACTTAAAGGAGCACAATACAGTGCCACTTGAACAAAAAATGTGTTGTGTGGTAGAAGGCTATTATCATGGAAAACGAACGGCCAGGGAACTTAGAGACTAGACTTAAAGTTTTTGGATTTAAAGTTATTTGGAGCGATATGACCAAAATTGGAACATTTTGTCCACAACCATAAATGCTACATTTGGAGAGGAGTCAACATGAACAGAACTCTATCCCCACTGTGAAGCATGGAGGCGGGTCACTGATGTTTTGGGATTGCCTGAGCTCCAAGGCACAGGAAACTTGGTCAAAATCGATGTGCGCTTGCTCATCAGCCCAAAGCTGCATGTTTGACATTACTGGACATTATATTTTCTAAAGAAATTACCAAAAATCAATCAAAAAAGAAATGTATGTACCATTTAAAACATTCCTTTAAAAGGAATACAACTGTAAACTTCAGTTTTAAATAAACATAACAGAAAAGAAACTTTTATGCTGATCATTCTTCTTCAATGTTTTATTTTACACAAAATCTAGCTAATAAAATAATATACTAGGGATATTATACATATTTGTCTCTCATAGACGAAAACAACTTAAAGAAATGTAATAAACAATTAGAAGATTTCTCTTCAACATGCACCAGCTGCTTTTTCTGTGTTAAAATGACCTCTCTTGTTTTTTATCGTTGTTCTTTTGGTGTTGGGAGTGTAAATCCTAGATAATCACAGTAACTCTGTGAGGTGTAATGTTGCATTTTTGTATTGTGCAATATTGTTACACCTCTAATAATGGTTTGGAGCTTACAAATTATTCTCAAATTTCCAATACATTCCCAAAAAGTGGGTTGCACTCATCAAATGATGATATTTTAGCCAATTACTTTCAGAAACGTTTGTTGAATCATCTAATTCTTTTGTTAATAAAAGCATTCGATTACTCTCATCAAATAACCTGATGCTTGCAATTCAGTTGTTCTGGTGATGGCCTCTGCTCTCCCTCACTGGCTTGGCTTCCAAAACAGATGTTTACTCGATGTGATGCTTTCAGCTTTTGCAAGCTCAGGGTTCTTTGTCCCTCCCCTCAGACCAAGAACAGCTGATGTGTGTGTGTTTAGAGGCTAATAGTTACATCTCACTCAGACTGACAGACTGTTTCAGTTCAGAAATGTTGCTCTCTGTTATCGAGAAGTTACTTATAATGAGGTTCGTATATGGTCCCAATGACCTGGAAGTGCAGAGAGGTGCATACGGTGGTCTTTGCATGTTTTTGCCAGGTGTAGCAACTCCAAGCGAAAGGACTAGGTGCTGGACAATCCATAATCCAGTTCCTTAGTTTCCTGCAGAGGAAACTCCTCCCTTACAAACTTTCACCTGCTCTCTCTTCACATTGACTCCTCTAGTGACGCGGAATCTCCTTTTGTAGCTTTGCTAGCTATTGCTCCAACACCAGCTTGTTTGTTGGTACCATCCCACCTCTGAACCTATGTAATGACCCATGGAATGGATTAAAATCTTTCTTAACAAAGACGCTGATGACAGCTTGGTTTTACAACTTTCAACACCCAGTGGGTGATGGGACTACAGCTAAAGCTACTCCAGCCGCAATGACAATCTGTCCATTAACAGTAGCCAACCGTAATGAGGTACATACATGGTCCCCATGAGCTGTGATGTCACACAGCATCATTGAATGATCTAAGTTCCCCTTAGGTGTGAATGGACTGGCGACCTGTCCAGGGTTTATCCCTCCCTGCCTCTCCCCCAATATGCGCTGAAGATAGTGGTGGTAGGTGTGGGGGTGTCTACCACCAAAAAGGGAATAAGCGGGTCGGAAAATAAGTTAATTAATGAATGAATGTTATGGTTGGAAAATGACCATGTCTTAAATGGGTTAACAGCCAGCTGTACATTAACAGTTCTAACAACAGTTTGTATTGTGCATTTTAAATGGTTGAATGGACACAGCTGACTGTTGTTTAGACTTTAAATGTTGCAAAGTGCTGTTATCCCATCTCTACAAAAATTGACAATTTTTATAAACATGTATTTTTGTAAAAATTATCATTAATACACGTTTCAAATTGGTATAGGAAAATCATCTGTGGTGGTACGTTTTTCTTAAACAAAGCTATTCTCTGGTGATCTTAACTGCAATTGGAAATGAAATCATTTATAAATTATAAAGCAGGACGCTGGGAGTCCCCGTTGAGCGTTGCGCAACACTCTTCATTTGGGCCGCGCGCGCGACATGGAATGGAACGGATTGGATCAAATGTGTAGTAGAGGGTGAACCACATAAACGGGGGTGTGGTTTAAATCACAACCTCATATCAGCTTACAATTAAACCCAGTATTCAGTATTCGAGACTCGAGGGCGAGGAGTAGTCAGTGGCACACGGAGAACAGTTAGTGGCATTTTTCCATTACATTGTTTTCAATGAGATTAGGTATTTTGTGGACACCAGGCGAGGCTCTCAAACGCGTTCAGCTTGTTGAGGAGGAAGACCAGTTCCCGATGAACTGCCGCTTTATTACAGCATGGGCTGCTGCTTGATATATTTACGGGGATGGTTAGGCGAAAAAACGGACACCAATTTCGGATTTCACACAGAAGAGTCCCGGCTGAGATCAAGGTTTACGTCTGTTCTGAAGAAGAACGCTTTGCGGCAAGGAAATTCTGCAGCTTAACTCGTAAGTACTATATGAGCTTTATTGTATGATTCATTTGTCTCTCTGACATTAAACGCATCGTTCTAACATTTTTAACCCACTTCTCATTCAAAATGTCTTACTACAATGACAGAAGCCCAACCAAATGGAACAAACGAATCTTTTGTTCCCCGTGTCTACAAGATTGAATCCTTAAAGGTGTCAGTAGGTTTGCTGGGAATGCGCATGCGCATAAACGTGACCCAAGTAATCCATTCTTCATTGACGTGAAGGGTTTTTTGACCAAGAACATACTTTGTGCCATGATTATAGCTAGTGCAAACTTACAATTTCACACGAAGAAAGACTTGAATAATACAGAAGCATCGCTAAAACGTGGTGCAATCCATGTTTTAGAAAAGTCTCCTAATAAGTATTATGTAATGTAATGATAACTGTGTAAATTAATAACAGTTTTATCTTGTTTCAAGGTTTGGACACAAACTGGAAAGCCAAGTACTTCTCTTTACAAAGGGCTGTTTACTTAAATGAAACATACACAGATGGAACAAATATATCTGGCTTGCACTATGTTTGAAACTTCGTCCCACATGTGTCATTAGCACAATAATAAGGACCTGTTGGTCATTCCAGACGGATTCATTTATTTGAAGTACCGGCATAATCTGTACGGAACCTTCACCAACATGAATAACCCTTTGCCAGATGGAAACCGGTTTACAGTACAAGCAGATGTTATCTTCCATGCTGGAAACCCAGACACTCCAGAATCACCCATCAGTCTTGAAGGGAACAACAATATTTCCGATATGGGAAAAACAGGAGTCCCCAGCATGGAAGTGCTCCAGGGTCTCCAAAATACACAGGATACATGGGATACATTAGAATCTAAACAACTTGCTGACTACAGAAGTGCTGGACATTATAGTGGGGTAACCAGTGCCGACTATGCACAAGACGCAGTCTCAAGTGATAGTGGCTTTCAAGAGCACATTCCGCCAGTCGACTCAAACCGAGCACAGAATCTGGACCTAGGTTTTAGGAACTTGCGTGAAGATTCCAGCCATGTGAATGTAAGAGATGAAACAAATGGAACTAAAGCAACTTGTGGTTTTGCACAATCTTTATGCTTCAGACCAAACAAAGAGCAAACAGATAAATTGTTCCAAGTTCTAAGAGATAGTGAAAACGTTCGAAGTCAGATTGACAACAAAAATCAATCATATTCAAGCACCCAAGAAATTAGCTCTTTTGATAAGACCTTCAGATGTTTTACAGAGCCTTCTGTCAGAGGAGATCTGAAAGCACATGGAGCTTCATTTGGATACAGTGGAATGGAAGGGCCAAAGCTAAGTGGATCTGCAGTAAGAGAAGCCCTCTCTGCAAAAGAAGAGGCAAATTTAGTTATTGAGGTGGGTGGGCAGAAAATACATGCACACAAGTCTGTGTTAGCTGAGAAAAGTGACTACTTCAAGGCCAGGGTTTCTCGAGACATACTCAAGGTTAAAGGAATGAGCTACAAGACTCTTTCAGTGCTGGTGGATTATATGTATTCCTCACAGATGAACGTGAACAAAGATAATGTTGTGGATGTCATCACTGGGGCAAAGATTCTCCAGATGCCTTGTGCTGTCCAGGCTGCCATTGATACCATGTCCACACAGATTACACCTGAGAACTGCTATGAAATCTTAACAATCTCCAAAAAGCAGAGATTAAATGAACTCAAGGAGACAGCCTATCGATTCATGAGCGACAACTTCCTCCAGGTTCTGAAAGATCCAGCAGTCTATGGGCGTCTAACGGGCTCAGAGAGAGATCTTATCCTGCGCAAGCGGATGGAAAGCCGCAAGAGTTTGATGGTGGCAGAAATTAACGATGTGTTTGAGCGTGTCGGAAGTAGACCCCCTAGCAGAAACAGCAGTCGTCCACAGAGTCCTCTTTCCATAACATCTTTTGAGGACAATCACTTGATCTACTACTACAACCAGAGCAGTAAAGACTGGCACACCCTAACTGTTATGCCTGATGAAATCAACACCAAAGGCTGTGGTATCTGTACCATGTACAACTACTTGTTTGTGGCTGGTGGGATCAGGGGAACTGGGGAGAAAAGCAAAGTTTCAGATAAAGTGTTCTGCTACAATCCCATCACAGATCGCTGGGGCGAAGTTAGACCCATGAACCAAGCACGGTCGCAGCTCAAACTCGTTTCCATGGACGGGAACCTGTATGCTATTGGTGGAGAATGTCTTTTCACGGTGGAGAAGTATGACCCGCGAATGGACAGATGGACATCTGTGGCACCTCTACCTAAAGGAGCATTTGCTGTGGCTCATGAAGCCACTACTTGCAATGGCGAGCTCTACGTCTCTGGAGGATCTCTGTTCTATCGGTTGTTGAAATATGACCCTAAGAGGGATGAATGGCAGGAATGCCCATACAACAACAGCAGGAAAAAATCCACAGACATGGTGGCACACAAGAGTTTCATTTACAGGTTTGATGTTAACCGGGAACAGGGCATCAGTGTCTTTAAATACAACACCATTGTGAAGATGTGGCATGACTGTGCCTCCCAGCAACAGGGCTGCACCCTCCCATTTCGATGTGCCCTAATCGATAATTCCATCTACTGCGTGAACAAATCTCAGACTCTTCAGTTCATTGTGGAAGACGATGGCAGTCGATTCAAAGAAGAGTCTCTGAAAGCACCCGTGGAGGCCAAAGGGATCTTATTCCCCTTCGTTCTCAGTCTGCCTGAGAGAGGTGGAAGAATTGCATGAGTAGGATATTTCATCTTTTGGATGACCCTTCAGAATCAGTCCAAAAAGAGGAGGCCTGGTCAACATTTATAGATTAAACAATCTCGTGGGAGGTGCAACATGGAGCCAGCACATAGTGGTTGAAACTGGAATGTGATTCGTTGCATGGTAAGAAAAACAAATTGTGTATTTCCTACTTCCATCTTTGGAACATGTATAAAAAAAACTCAAATGTTACCTTTTCCATTTGTGTTGAGCACTTTTAGTTCGATAAAAGAGCAGCCATTGCCCATGGCATATTACAATTCAAGATTAAAAACAAAAACTGAATTGATAAACTCAATTTGCGTTGGTTGCTATCAGTGCCTTGTGAATTAACCACGAAGAGCACAAAGGATCTGCTGAAGTATTTACTATTTAAAGCAATGCAGTTACAGATTTATGCAAAGATATTTTGAATGGATCTTTGATAAAGCCAATCTATGAAACTAATTTATTTACAATAACTTTGTAACATATAACAGCACAAAGCACTTGTCCGCTATAGCTACTGCACCTCAGATATTAATGATTAAAAAGGTTACATTTCAATAAATTCATAAAGGAAAAAAATCGTTCTGTTGCTTTAATTGCCAAAGATAAAGGTAATTTGACTGAAGGCAAGCAATATAGCATACAAATGCACTCTGTATTCACATAATACTTTTGTTTTTAAGAACAAATACATCAGAAGAAGTGAGAAACACATAAATGATGGATGGGAGTATTCTTTTCTTTCCTTTGGGTAATAAATTATACCCATTAAAGTGAAACGTCTCGGAAGGTTTAATGTGAACAGTTTGTAAGAAGGCATCACTGTTTCACTTGAATGTTGCAACCTGTTAAAGCGTATAATAGTCAACAGCCTTTTCTGCAATAATCTTGTTTATGCTTCAGTATTCCTCTTGGTGTTTCTGGAGATGTGAGCTTATTTAGTTGAAATAAAGAAGGAATCTGAATGAAAGCACAACTGCGGATGTGATTTTGAACTTGAATGTTATCATTTTTACATCATTTTGACTAACCCTGAGGAACACAAGCGACAGACCACAGGGGAACCGTTTGAATGCCATGTTTTTGTAACCTATTGCCTGTGAACTGGAAATCATGCTGTTAGCAGCCGCTAAAGCTAACAAGCTTGCAAACATGGATTGTTGGCTTACAAGTTGATGTATTTATCATCTCGCAAACTAATGTTTATGTGTTTACAAATAAAAGACCTTCTGGATTCTACAATGATTACCTGTCTTTTTTTTTCTTTAACACAGACTAAAATATACTTATACACTAAGAAACATTTTTAGTTTTGTTCATAAAGCAGTTAGAAAACAAGTGAAATCGAAATGTGTTCTGGACAAATGCTGCCATCTGGTGGATTGAGTTGTATTCTCGCTCAGCCTCAAATTTTGAAGCATAGGAAAACAAATTGAGAAGATCACGTATAAAAAGTTTTATTTCCATATTTACAAACTGCTAAACAAACCGGTTGTCAAGATTTTCTTCACATCAATCACAAGTCTTACACATACTCTCCACAGTTGGAGATGATGACTTTCTGTTTGGGTTTACCATCTTTGGTTCCCTGAGCCTGGGGAAACAGACATAGAACCATAAGAACGTTACATATTTTAATTACTTTAAACATTTATCTTTTTACTTTCATGAAGCCTCTGATTAATACGTAAACCACTTTGCCAAAAGTAGTCAAGTGAGATCCCCTGCCCCACGTCATGATCATGTCTACTAACTAAATGCATAGAGTTTGTGCCATGTGACTGGCTAAATAAATATTTGCATTGGCGAGCAGATGGACAGGTGTACCTAATAAAGTGGCCAGTGAGTGAAAAAAAAACGTGTATGTGTGTGTGTGTGTATGTATATATACGCACGCACACACACACACACACACACACAAACACACACTTTTTTGGGCTTGTGTGACCAGATCTCAAGTTTCTGAACCACTGATCAGCTAAGAAGAAATAGGACATTTAAAGATAAGATGTTCTCTCTTTGGTAAACAGCAAAGTTGTGATTATTGATAAGTAAGAACCGATTCAAACCAACCTCCATTGAGCGGAGAACATCCATGCCCTCAACGAGCTCACCAAATACCACATGCTTTCCATCCAGCCAGTCTGTCTTATCCACTGTGATGAAGAACTGTGAGCCGTTGCTATTCGCTCCAGAGTTTGCCATTGACAGCTGACCTGTGAGCATGTAGTATGGACCATTATCACATTATAAACCCATACACCTGCAGACATAATAATGCTTCATTTCATCCCGTCTCACCTGCGTGGGTATGTTTGAGGACAAAGTTCTCATCGTCAAACTTGCCTCCGTATATGGACTTCCCTCCAGTGCCATTGTGGTTGGTGAAATCTCCTCCCTGGCACATGAACTGAGGGATGATTCGGTGGAAGCTGCTGCCCTTGAAGCCGAAGCCCTTCTCGTGTGTGCAGAGACAACGAAAATTTTCTGCAGGCAAGCGAATCAACAATGCAGAAGGGTTCTTTTGAGGAAAGACAATAAACTACAAATTTTTAAATGGTCTAACATTACATTCTGACAGCTCTGAATGTAAAAACATATCAAAAGTTATCTAAAACTTCTATTTAGTTTTCTCTTAATGAAGGATTCTTACCTGCAGTCATAGGCACAACATCTGCTCGCAGGAGGAAGCGCAGTCGGCCGGCAGGTTTGTTACCAATCTTGACATCCATGTAAACCTGAGGGTTTGTTCTGCCTTTTTTGGCTGGAGGTTCCCCCTGTTCAAGAGCGAAAATGATTGATGAAACGATGATAAATCTCTAAAACTTTTAACCAAACACCCCTAAAAGTAGGGCTGCTCCATTATGGAAAAACATAATCAGGATCATTTTAGTCATTATTGAAATCACGATTATTTTAGACGTTTACTAATTGGATTTGGAAACACAACAGAACAGCAAATTGCCCTTAGTGATAGTTTTAAGGCTGGCACAACATGGCATGAAACTAATACAAGTATAACTCCATTAGCCTAAATAAACTTGTAATAAAAAACAGCCGAAATGCCTAGAATCTGAAGTGTAGCGTGTGCATGTCAGAATCATATGGCAGCCCAAAAGGGTCACAAACGCGAACACAGGCCAAATAAAAAACTAAAAAATGTGTTTGATTAATTGCTCAGTACTACCTAAAACTCCATGTTTTAGGCATCAAAGGAAAAAAGTAAAGTACATTTTCTGACCTCCTGCGTCTCTGTACTAGCGGAATTTGCAGCCGACTCGGCCTCTTCTGTCTCCTCAGCCTTCTTCCCAGAGAACTTCTTCAGCCAGTCATCTTCAGACCACACTAGCAGCAGAAACAAGAGGAAAAAAAACTCAGTCACACTCCATTTTTAAGGGATGGACGTTTTTTTGCTGTACATTGATTCGTACAGTACACTCCTTGAACAATTAACATTTTTAATATTTTAATTACAAAAAGAGAATCTGGATAACCACGAGAAAGCCGAGTGTATCAAGTACTGTGAAAAGCTTCCAAAATATGAAAGGAAGTGTTATATTGATAAATTGATGTTACTTAGCCATCGTGATCCCGATGAGGGAAAACTTTGGAGCGCAGATCCCATATGTTCTGCTTTTAAAACATTCCGGGACTTTGTGAACTGTCTTGTTTACACGATAAGTGCACATCAGAACAATTTTAAAAATACAAATCGCTTGAAGCCCATGGCCATTTCACTAATGACTGGGTACAGGATTTGTTTTCATTACAACACCGTGGTAAAATCAAAGGTAATGTGTATTCTTACCATTACACCTCTACAAAAAGTTTTTTTCCTACTGTAAACATAGTATTATTGTGTACCCACAATGCCCTTTGGTTTTCAGTCGTGCAACGTCACCAGCCAATGACCAATTGCATTTGATTGAGATATTTGACTTTTTTTGGGGTGAAAAAAATAATGAAAACATTTGAATAAATTAATTTAATAGGGCAAGTTTTTTTGCAATCTGAATATTACAACTTTTAATGTTAATTCAATAATTTTGCATTGAATTAACTTGTATGTTAAACTGGCACCAAATGGTTGTGCTAATCAAAGGTAAAGCTATCAACCTCTCAGACCGAGCAAGAGAGTAGAGAATCAATCACTGGATATCCACAATTATTTTACTCAAAATAAATCTTCAAGCTCAACTCTTCACGAATGTATGCATTAATACATGCATAATAATTAATCTTACAGAATATTCTGGAGTGGGAATTTTTATCATAATATAAACATAATTCGCTGTGGCGACCCCTAAACTGGGAACAGCTGAAAGGAAAAGAAGAAGAAACATAATAGCTACAAATTAGATCTTAGATGGTAGAAACTGAATAACAAAGGTGTATTGAATGTTTAAAAGCGCTCACCTGGTCGAGATGAGCCCTCTTTGATTCTCATGGGTTTAGCAATGTTGACTCTGATTGTTCTTCCGAACAGCTCTGACTCATTCTGAAAGGACAAACTGGTATCAATCTCTTATTTTATGATATTGTGATGTATTAAAAGCAAATAATCTGACTTTGTAAACTAACCATGTTATCGATTGCAGCTGCTGCATCCTAAGTATGAAAACGTGCGGAATCTTTAATTTCAGCAAATGTAATATAATTTTGAAAATGTGCAAAAATAATCAAAATAATACCAGGGATGAGAACAATCTCTAGGGTTAAATTATTAGGTTCTCACCTCTGCAAACTCAAACTCGATGAATGCAAATCCTCTGTGTTTCTCTGTGGACAAAACGAACAATTAACAAACAGTGTTATTCAAGTCGTGGTATTTTTTTAATTCCCTGTGTCTCGACGTCTCACCTGTCTCATAATCTAATGGGATCTGAATGTCTGTGACGTCTCCGAAAGGAATAAACGCTGCATGTAAGACTTTTTCATCCACCTCCTCCGCAAGACCACCTGATAATAGACAAGCGTTGTATTTCAGTTCATCTGCAACTAAACAGGCGCTACTTTCATACGGGGTTTTCCTAGATTCCTATTTTCCCTAGTTAACACCAGTTAATATGTATGTAAATATTAGACAACAAAGCCTACAACCATATCAAAGCGCTCATTGCTTCACTTTTAATTTTAACTTTTCTTACCAACATAAAGCACACGTTTGCTCGTCGCCATCTTGCTTGTGGCCAGGCTCGACGAAGTTCCGTGGTTGCTGTGTCGCCCTCTGGTGTTGCGGAGCTCCACACAAATATTTGACAAACGTTTTTATTTGTACATGAGTAAATATTTGATGCCACTGTTATGTCTTTGGTTCAGAATTTATATACATCATCTATTTATATACGCATCTCTGTTTGAAAGCCAAAAAAGTTCTTCTTCACATCCGACAACCATTACCTCGCATACTTTTGCTGAAGTGTGAATCGGAGGGGTCCGAAAACCTGATACAGCGCCTATATAAACATTTAAACCTCAATAATACATCACATCACATTCAGGTGGCTACGTGTTCGCATTATTAACATCATATTTGTAAAATAAACTATGTTTAAAAAAGCTACTATCACTAGTAGCATTTAAAGATTTAACTTCAATTGTGACTACTTTGTATTATTAAAAAAAATAGTATGTCATATTCACTTCTTCACTTTTTGTTTCAACTAAAAGTTTCTTTTTTATCTTTACACGTATGTCAGCATCACTAAAAATAAAGAATAATCCAAGAGTATTGCTTTGAAAAAAATTGTTAATAAAAAGCTTGGGGCTAAAAGCCTTGGAAAAATTCCTGGAATTAAAAAAAAGAATGAGGACACTGTTTATTTAATTTTAAATAATCATCCCTTTATTTAGAGTGCCACACCACTCAGGTTATTGTCATGGGACAATCAAGCAGCAAACACACAGCTCACAGAACCTCCTCATAGAAAAAAAGTCAGTCCTGGCCTCAAAACAAAGGCTCATCCTTGGCAGAAATACCTCTTTCTAAATAAAATTTGGGTGATAAAAATTTATTACAGAGTTAAAAATATAAGCCCTGCAATAAAACTATTTTCTTTATGTTAGTTTCTTGTTTGTTTTTCTCTTTTTTTGTATTTTCAGTTCGTATTCTTTTTGGTTGCTCCAGGCGACACCAGACAGAGGGAGTCTCTCTCATCAGTCTTTCCAGCGTCATTCTAGTAAAAAAAGAAAATCTTTGATACATTTTTCAATTACTGGAATCATACTTCATATTTGCAACTAATAATCAATGTAGTCACTGGTCAGGATGTAGCTGCTGCAGGGGCTGCAGTTACTCCCACTTTCTGCGTGGCATCTTTCTTGGCCTGATGAGCCTGAAGCACGGCTACAGCTTCCTCCACCTGAAATGCAATATTTGAGACAAAATTATTGTCTGTTTCATTTTATTTTGGGGGAAACTGGGTATTTGCTATCTTTTATTTGCTATTATTGACTTCCCTGATATTTTTTGCTTTTTACCAATCCATTCCGATAAAGTCTCTGTACTTATAATCATCTGTGATTAAATATTGGTGTCTAATACATTGAAACTCTTGATTTGTATCAAGCATTTCTCTCCTGGGAGAAACCTATGAGCAGTTTTTCCAGTTCTGGAAGATTTCTATATCACCTCAGTGCAGGTTAGTGTGCGTTTTATCGGCTCTTCATTTTCCTGGTGGATGTTAGCAGTTTGAAAAGCTAATGAAGAGCATGAGCATGTCTCTGTTTAGGCCAGATACTTTAGTAGAACCCTGCAAACTGCTATTTCTGCTTTAGCGGGAGTAACCATGACTTGTCGGGAAGCTTGTCTCCTGAAGGAGGGGTAAATGCCAAGGTTGAAGCCCTAGTTGCTCTGGAAGAGTACACTGGCTTTAGTTACAGGGACGTAGCTCACACTCACACTCAGGAAAGACCATGTTGGTGGAAACCCTGGTTTGTGAGGATCATCAGAGATCAATCATGCCATCTAGTGGTGAAAAGGGGGGATAACCATCGGAAGTACAAGACCTGTTAGATAGCTTGTTTTTCAAAAAATGCATGATGATATAGTGTTTGGAGAGGTTTTTGATACCATTTTTATTTTACAAATTCAAGCACTCCCACTAAAAATTGTTTTAAATGTTATTTATTAGAGCAAATATTAAAGTAGCAAAACACGCTCAAAAAGGCCCAGGACTTCTAAGGGTTAGTTACTGATTTATTGAAAGCTTCACATAATTTCACTTGATTTATCTTGGAACGGTACAGGAAGTACATCATAAAAAAAGCTCTTATAAAAGACCCAAACCAAAGACATTTGCCTTGTTTCCCTTTCTACACTGCACGGACACCCATCTCTTATCATCTTCCTACTTCCTCGCTCTTTTTCTTTCTCCCCAAAGCACACATTAGCTTAGCTTAGTCATGTCTGCATGTTTAAGTTTAAAAAAGCCACATTTCTGTTATAATCTGCTCCAATCTTGTTTCCAGAATCTTCATTACCGGTATTTGATTTAGAACAAATATTCAGCAGGGAATATGTGAATTAATATGTTCATCAATGAGGTTTGTTCTGGGTTTTAAATATAAAATATTCATTCAACCATCCCAGCCGACAGAGTGTTTCTAAAGTTAATGTTTGAACAATATATATATACAAAAATAATACAAAATAAATCAGTTATATTACAATCATATCTTTAAGAGAACCAGTGAGTGAATGTTGAGTGAGTGAGTGAATGTTGACTTGCGATGGACTGGCGACCTATCCACGGAGTACCCCCCTGAGATGGAGTGCCACCGTGACCCCAAAAAGGGAATAACCGGGTTGCAAAATGAATGAATGAATTTTCCATGTTGAATACCCAGAAAAATACCAATGAAAACCAAATGATTAGATAAGTGTTAAATAAATATAAAAAGCAACATATCAACATGATCCTGATGCAGGCAACAGTTAAAACCGTATCAAATGTCCTAGATCAAATCTACAGTGGCTCGCTCTTCCATTATTAGCACATCACCTTGGAGCGCAGAGACTCATGGGACTCCAGCATGTGCAGCAGCTCAGAGTTGTCGATCTCCAGCAACATTCCTGTGATCTTTCCAGCCAGACTGGGATGCATGGCCTGGATGAGAGGGAACAGCCTCTCACCTGGGGGAAATAACGTAGAGATGAGAATAAACAAGACAAAAATAAAACAACAATAAGATGCTGCTGGACGACGTTTCACAAGTGTCTACATAAAAGAAGGAAGGCTGAGCATGCTTACAGCCTCCTCATCTCACCAAGCATCTGTTTCTGTTCCTGAGGAGGAGCTGCAGCTAGCATGGAGGCAGTCAGAGGCTCCTGACCCTGGACATGAACAGCTGGTTGAGCCTGCACAGTACAGTCAAACAATTAAATAATCGAATATAGAGAAAAAAATCAAATATTTTCTTCTCTTTATTACTTATTTGAGCAGTCTTCAGGTCATTTAACACTGAAACACATGTAATAAGTGTTTCATAAAGTTAATTGTTTGTTTTACAGACAAACTATTTTCAAACGAAATCAAAATTAAGCTAATATTACATGTTTGATGCAAATGTAATCCATTAAAACATGCAAGTCACTTAGAAATGAAATGAAATTAGAAATGAAACACCTTTTCAGCAGTAGGCTCTTCATTGGTTGCCTGGGTAAGAAATATATCATATAGGAGACACGCACACAGATATTTAAGAAGTGAAATAAAGTTAATATGCTTCGTGCAAAATTAGGCATGTGTATAAATTTAAGCACCACGATGAACTCAATATTTTCTGCATCCTCCTTTTGCAGAAATAACAGAGTGTAAACACGTTCTACAGAATCTGGCAGAAGGTATTTCAGACTATTCCTCCTCACAAAACACCTCCAGTTCAGTCAGGTTTGATGTTTTCTGAGCATGGACAGCCCAAATTTTCATTAATATTTTGGTCTGGAGATTGAAATTCCAGAATGTTGTACTTCTGCATGAATGCATCAGCAGATTTCGAGACATGTTAAGGGTCATTGTCTTGTTGAAAGATCCAGCCTTGGCACAACTTCAGCTTTGTCGCTGACTCTTGGAAATTATTCTCCAAAATCTGCTGATATTGAGTTGAATGCATGAGACCCTCATTTTTAACAAGATTCCCAGTCCCCGCACTGGCTACGCCACCGAATTTGATTGGAATTTTTCCAGCATGCATACCTCCTGTCGCTTTGCCCAAATAACTATTTTAGTTTCATCAGTCCACACCACAATAATCCAAAATGAAGCTTGTCCAATAAGATCCATACACCATCACCTTGTATAAAGTTGAACAATGCACACTGACACCATCTGCAGCAAGATGATGTTGTAGGTCTTTGCAGCTGGTCTGTGGGTTGACTGTGACTGTTTTCACCATCCTGCACTTGTACTTATCTGAGATTTTTCTTGGTTTGTCACTTCAGGCCTTAACTAGAAATGTGCTTCTGGTCTTCCAATTCCTCACAATGTTCCTCACAGTTGAAACTCAGAGCTTAAATCTCTGAGACAGCTTTCTGTATCCTTCCCCTAAATGATTATGTTCAACAATCGTTGTTTTAACATGCTGCCACTCTTTAGTGGAGATGCAAAGAGGAGACACACTTACAATTGTCCTCCTTTGAATACTTTCTCATGAATGGATTCACCAGTGTTTGGAGGTCAATTGACGTTATCAAAACAAAAGTCTAAAAATTGATAAAAAAAAAAGTATTTAATTATCCTAAATTGAAGCACATCCCTAGATTTGTTTAAATAATTCTTGCACTAAATACATAAACTTCATTTCATTTCTCAAATATCACTGTGTTTCTCTCCAATATGATATATTTATGTAAAAACTTTTGCAGAACTCTGTATTAGTGAACATTCTAACAGACATGTTTTTTATTTCCATGAAGTGTGGGAGGGAAAGTTACCTGTTGCATAGCGATTGGCTGCACTACCTGTGGCTGGGTGTTTCGAATGGTGGTCGCGTACTTGTATGGTGGCATGGCACGGGGGCTTGTTACCCCCATGGCAGTGCGGGGACCCATTTGCTGACCAGAACCTCCTTTATGTGCAAACAGGAAAGCAGCTATGATCAGGATAGAATGTACTCAAAACACTTTAAAAAATAAATGCAGATCCAAAAGCCATTATAGGTTTAGAAACATCAAAGCGAAAACAATTGTGCATTTATTGAATTAACCTTTTGCTAAACCTAAACATTTATTCTGTTGTTTTGAAAACCAATAGTCAAAACCAATAGTTCTCTTGCCAGTTTAGTATTAGTTGACACCGGAGTCCTATAAACAGTTCAAAAGGGTCATTAGATCACCAGTGAGTGGGTTTTCTCACCCACTCTCTGTGCACCTGTTGGTATTCCGCGAGGGCCTTGGCTGGAAGCACTGGGTCCCAGATGGCGAATACTGGCACGGGGTCCTGGCTGTCGAAGGGAGCTGGGTATGCCCTGGAATGCCCCCTGACCCCCTCTGCCACCCTGCTGCTGCCAGCGTGGGTTCGGTCGCATCTGATTCAGCTGGTTTGGTGCATAGTATGTAGTTCTGTTCTGGGCCTGTAGAGGATAAAACATGATCATGAGATGATTAAGGAGAAATATTTTTATTTATTTAATCAAGAAGTATGTTTTAGTTACTAGGTTTTTATTTTTGTTCTGCATTTTAATTATATAAGCAAGTATTAGTGGTCAACCTTTAACACAGAATAAACAAAGAATAGTTTACTCTAATATACTGTTAACCCTTACATGGTGGTTTTTAGAGAAACAACCTATTTTTTGTTGTCAAGCTGGTTTATTTGTCACATTTAAATAAGACTTAAATATATCTTCACCCACCTGTGGCACAGCGGGCATGAAGTATCCTCCAGCTGGCTGAAACTGGTTGATGATGGCATTGGCAGGCATGGCCCTCATGCCTGCGATACGCTGCATGTACTGATTGGTCAAATGAGCTTTGCGTTCTTCTTTACGTTGAGCGAGAGCGACATACAGGGGTTTGGAGCCCACAATACGCCCATTCATCTCAGTCACAGCCTTTGTGGCCTCCTCAGGTGAAGAGAAACACACAAAGCCAAAACCTTTGGACCTGCTGTCCTCCAGCATCACCTGCAGCAAGACAAAGAGGGTTTCAGATCTAAAGAACCACAGTTAAAGATGAAAAATAAAGGTACAAGACCAATTACAAAGTCTTTGTGTTTTCAGTTCAAATGTATTTTATCATTTTGTTAAGATTGACAAATGTGAAATCACATAATAAAGTAGGGTTTGTATCATATTTGAATCTTACATCACTTGATGTAACTTCAAAAGACTCTTGTTTTAAATAAAAAAATTGTTTATAATTCGTTTAAGCAATCAGAACACTCCACCCATCCATCTCCCACAAGTAAAAGGCTCATCCATGCGCCTTCTCAATTGTCAGATGTACGGTTCACACCCCCTGACTCTCTATGATTGCTTCCTGCTTTCTTGGATTCAATCATAGAGCAATCCATGTTCCAAAAAGTAAAAGGCTCATCCATGCGCCTTCTCAATTGTCAGATCTACGGTTCACACCCCCTGACTCTCTATAATAGCTTCCCGCCTTCTTGGATTCCTCTGGTTACTCACCTGCTACTCGCCTCTATTACAGTCATCCACTCTGAAGATAAAGTAGGAGGCAACTGGATCAGCACTGAGCTCTGTTCCCTTATAGGAGCATCTGTCTTCTGTACAGCTGTTTAAGCGTGTAAGTAACCATTGTATATGGTATTTGACTGCTTTCTCCTTCTATCTAGCCACCACGACACATGGTGCATATATGGAAACACTTTCATCATTATACACTGAAAGGTTACTGGTCTAATTGAATTCAATGATCTAGGCTGTTATGCTAGCAGTGCTATCGCCAGACTTGAAAAAAAGGTTAATTTAAGGCCTTCATGAAAGTTTATCATTTGTCAACTTCTCCACTTGTGGAATTTAGCTGTGAAAAGTGGCCTTTTGACCCACCTTGGCACTTGTAATAGAGCCAAAAGGAGAGAACTCTTTACGAAGCTTCTCATCATCAATGGTGTCATCAAGATTCTTGATATACAAATTCACACCCTGTCAACACAAGGTAATAATAATAAATGTGTTGTTACAAGCAAACAACCAACGCAAAGACCCCGCAGAGCAGTTCTTATACCTGATATCTACTGATCCTCTCCTGTTTGAGCTGTTCAAACTTCCTCTTGAGCTCTGCTTGTCTCTCCATCTTCTTCTGAGCGCGGCCAACAAACACTGTTTTCCCGTTTAGCTCTGAACCGTTCATTTCTTCAACGGCCTGAGACAGATTAGCACTTTCCTCACTCATCCATTAATTCAAAGCAGACAATACCAGCTCATTTAGTGGTACTTTTTGGATTAATTTGCTTTATTCCATCTGGAATGGGATCTCTTCTGAAACAAATTCTCAGTACCTTGTTAGCATCTTCATGTTTCTCGTAGCTGATAAAGCCAAATCCCCGAGATTTGCCTGTGTGGTCAGTCATGACTTTCACACTCAGTGTTTTACCTGCAGGAACAAACTAAACATTCAGATAAAGTGTCAATCGGAAAGCTACTTTCTCAAATATGCGTGTTGGTCCTCCCACCGTATTTGTCAAAGAGCTCCTTCAGTCGCTCATCATCCATGTCCTCGCCGAAGTTCTTGATGTAAACATTGGTGAATTCTTTGGCTTTAGCCCCCATCTCCGCTTCCCTCTCTTTCCTGGACTTGAAGCGCCCCACAAACCTTTAATAAAGCATGGAGAAAGAAATGTGACTCATTCAACAATGGTATCCATACAGCAACAAATTCTTAACCCAGCTGCTACATCCGAAGAGTACTTTCAGACTCTCTGTGAAAGTTTCACGAGAGAAGCTCACTGGAATCCAAATCTGCCATTCATATAGTAACATAATTTAAGCATCTAGAACAGGGGTCTCAAACTGAGTTCCTGGAGGGCCACAGCCCTGCACAGATTAGCTCCAACCTCAACTAAACACACCTGATGGAGCTCGTTAAGACCCTTTAGGCTTGTTTGTAAGCTTCAGGTCTGGGTCTCTCTGAGCAGGGTTGGAAGAAAACTCTGTAGGGCTGCGGCCCTCCAGGAACTGAGTTTGACACCCCTGATCTAGAACGTGAATCTTAACCTTAAACTCTGATTGGTCAGAGCTTCTCTGCAGCCAATCATCAAATACCTACTTCTTCTTCCTGTCACATGACTGGTCAAACACTCACACCTTGCGGTCGTTCAGCAGCATGCCATTCATCTTCTCAATGGCGCGATCAGCAGCATCCTGAGTTTCAAAATGCACAAAGGCATAGCCTTTAGATCCGTTCTCGTCACACACCACCTGCCAACCAGACACAGAAAGAAACACACAGAAAGTCAGACAGTTATCCTCTCCAACTCTGTGATCTCCAGCTAAACTTTCAGGAATTATTTTTCAACTATATTGCATAACATGTGCATATTCAACTAAATTATCCAAAAAAGTTGGTTACAAACTGAACCTGGACTTTAAACATATGTGCCTGGATAACAGAACTTTTGAAAGATGTTTTTTTCCAATAATAAACAATATTGCATTATTTCTTCTAAGTGACTTGCAGCACACTTAGAACTACAGTCCATGACAAAAGTCTTGTCGCTTATCTATTTTGTATAAACATCTGCTTAAGTTATCAACCAGTGTTACAAATAGTTAGCATTAAAAGGTAAAACCCTCCCAAATGACGTTTAATGCACTGAAATTAATTAGTTTAAATGAAAAAAGATTTATCATTCAATCAAGACAGAAAGGTAGGAATTTGGCCAGACAAGAGTTTTGTCACCTATATAGAAATTGAAATTTTACAAAACTACGTCAGCAAATTAAGTAGCGGTGCTGAGAGATCCAAATTTAATGTCTTTTGTGACTTCCATGATCTTGAAGGACTGCATCCATGCGATTTAATAAGGATTCATACAATTCTCCAGGAATAGCAAAGAAAGCAGTCTTGAGAGCCTCCCAGAGTTCAACATTATTTGGTTTCATCTTCCATGCTTCCTCTTTCATCCTACCCCAGACATACTCAATGATGTTCATGTCTGGTGACTTGGTTTGTCAATCCTGGAGCATCTTGATCTTCTTCACCTTGAGGAACTTTGGTGTCTTTTATGGTTGGAATAGTTAGGATTTCTTGATATTTTAGACTATAGATGTTGCCTTTCCCATTGCAGCTTTCTCACACACCCCCATTCATGATGTAACCCCAGACTATGTTTTATCCACCAACAAAATGCACTGTTTTCTCCTGCAATATTCATAAATCTACCTTTTTACTACTACTCCTGGTCAGTTTATACACAAGCGACAAGACTTTTGTCAGGGACAGTTGTCCTCTCACAAAAATATCTGACTGAAACTAGTGCATATGAAGCAGTCTAGCATTAGCTGTAAGTAATTCTATCCCAGTATGCAAAGACTAAATAATTTTGAAAGCTCCTTACATCAGACATATCCAAAGTCATGAACACGATTTTAGTTCCAACCTTCCTTCAGTGCACACACATGCCACCCTAGGATGAATGCTTAACAGTCTGTTCCTTTTGTACAAATATGTGCAGCACTTAGAATAAAAATGGCTTAAACTGATAAACAGCGGTATAAGAATGCCAGGCTGAATTGCCCAGTTGAAAATATTTTGTTCAGCTTCACATCTGTGTGCTTAGAATGATGCGGCACTGTAACTGGGACATGGGTTACTTGACAAGTCATGCATTTGCTGTGTATTACCCTCAGAGGGCAGCACAAATGGGAGGAGGGGAGTTCAAATAAACATTTCAATTACCCACAAGAGTTATATAAATGAGTTATTTCACAGGTCACTCCTCACCTTGCAGGACAGAATGTTTCCAAAAGCAGAGAAAGTGTCATAGAGGGCTTTGTTGTCAATGGACTTGTCCAGATTCTTGATGAAGACGTTTCCAACTCCAGATTTCCTTAGTGATGGATCTCTTTGTGACCACATTATTCTGATTGGCTTTCCTTTGACCACATCAAAGTTCATTGTGTCCAAAGCTCTCTCCGCTACAAGCACAAAAGACATGAGACATAAGACCAAAGCCCCTTGCAGACTACTGTTGAAAAACATGGTAACAATAAAATGTCCAAAGCAATACTTTAAGTTATTTGGGTGACGGTTGAAGTGTCTTGAACCTGTGTACCCCCACCTCTGTGTCTAATGTTGAAGCCCTGCTCCAAAACAAACCAGATAATATAATATTGTGGATTTTAAAGATGTGTTCTTTTACCTAAACAATAGCAACCACTAATTTTGTCATATTTTAGATACAGATTTATTAAAACCAAGCTCTTCTCTTCAAGATCATGGACAGGTCACCACAAGTCTATCCACTAAACAAACAATTTGGATGCAATTTATCGAGGACATCTCTGAACATTGAGTCCATTACAGTTAATGGCATGTTTGTATTTTTATTTAATGTTACAGTCAGAAACCTCATGGGAACCTAGACAGCAGTTAAAGTAAATATTATTGTTATGGGGCTGCAAGTGGCATAGTGGTGGAGTTGGTTGTCTTGTATGCGAAGGGTTGGCTGTTCGGTCCCCACCAGGTCCTTTCTGCCGTTGTGGGCGTGGGCAAGCCACTTCACCCACATTGCTCTATGAGGATGTGTGTGACTGGTGGGGTGTGCTTGCCCAGGCAGACTTGCCCCGGGCAGCTGAGGGTTTCCAATGTCACTTATCACCACCAGTGTGGGAATGTGGAGTGAATGAATAATGCTCTAAGCCTCTTTGAGCCTCTGCTTAAATAAATTGAAGGCATTATTATCATCTCCAAAACTACTTATTAAAAGTTACGATACAGTTTTGTGACCAAAAGCACAAACTATTATCAATAAAAGCATATGATCCTGTGGAGCAAGAGTTAGGGTTGCTAAGGCAGCAGTGATGGAGTACGTTCCAGCAGCTTACAAGAGAGAACACAGAGTTCACATAAGAATTTGCTATAATTGGTGTCAAAAATCATGTGGTCTCCTCCAGTGACCCCAGGTCAGAAGCTACGGTAACAGGTGGGAATAAGTCAGTGGGTGTTTAAAAACTTTTATTTTCGAATTTTGGAAATTTTATTTGTGTTTTTTTTTGTCGTATTAATTCTAAAGCCTTCTGTTTAGAACAACAGTTTTGTGCAAACGTTTTAGGCAGGTGTGAAAAAATGGTATACACCAAGGCTTTCAGAA
Organism: Danionella cerebrum; assembly: GCA_007224835.1. Classification (NCBI taxonomy): domain Eukaryota; kingdom Metazoa; phylum Chordata; class Actinopteri; order Cypriniformes; family Danionidae; genus Danionella; species Danionella cerebrum. The sequence continues at coordinate 263,998 of SRMA01024035.1, forward strand.
ATAGTTAAGTTGGTGAGTTATCAATATTCTTCTAGCTAGACTTGGTTACATCATTCCAAACATGGTAAACCATTCTAAACAGAGACCTAACCACATATCTAATGTGGATGTAGCTTTCTCACATCCATCTTACTCTTTAACTATGTTGAGACCCCTGCGACCCCGAAAGGGAATCAGCGGGTTGGAAAATGAATGACTGAATGAGCTGTAATTTTGCAACTGCAGGATTGTTCTGGAATTATTGTTTAATGTAATGAAAAATATTTGAAAAAAAAAAGAAGCCGAGGTTTTGCTAAAAAAAATGTTTAAAAGGTTTTTTAGAGCAAACTGTAAAGTAGTAAAAAATGCTCATAAAGGCCTCTGACGTCTTGACAATACCCTTGACAAATCTCCCAACTCCTTTTTTAAAAACTAGCCCCAAATGCTCAAGGAACCTCCACCATGCTTCATCGTTTTACTGCTCTCCGTCCCTTCAACAACTCTTTGACTCACCAGCCCAGAGCCATTTTCATCAATTTCTTTGTTTTTTGTGGATACTTGAGTCGCTTGGCCTTGTTACATCATTGGTGGTATGGCTTGAAGAGTCTTCCATTAACTTCTGCAGACAAAAGATGGGTGTTCCTGGATCCTACTACTCTGCCAGTTCTGAGCTGGTGGCACTGCCTGATATCTTCTGGTCTACAGGGTAATAAGCTCAATGTGTCTTGTTCCTCCTGCACAAGTTTATTTGGCTGACTGCTTCCTAACGTTGCCTGTATTATTGTACTTCTTCAAAAGAGCTTGAAGAGCAAATCTTGAAACCCCAGTCTGCTTTGAGATCTTTGTCTGGGAGAGACTTTAATCTTTTTCTGTGTCAGTTCTTGATTACGGTATTTTGTAACCTATGTGATGATCATTAGCACATGTTTGGTATGAACGATTATTAATACACCTGACTATATTCCTAAAAAAAGCTAGATTTTTCTCCTGTTCGTTCATTTTGTAAATTTACCAAATTAAATTCTTTACACTTTTAATATCTTCACACGCTAATGTAAAAAAATAAACACTTTGACATGTAGTTATACTAAAAGATGGATGTCATTTTAAACATTTGTCACATGTGTGTTTTTTCTGCTTTCTAGACAAACTTTTGGGCCTGTCATCTATTGTAGTTGGTTATGACCTCTTTCTCTGTCTCATTCTGTACCTCACAGCCCTCCCCTGACACACACAAACACTGACACCCGCACACACTACAAATGTCTGGTGAACAGAATGGAGCAGGCTGGTGTCTGCTTCCCTCAGCAGTTTTACAGAGTGATTGTATTGAACATGAAGCTCAGGGCTGGTGGGATCATCCAGAGAGAGACCACATCAAAAAGCAACGTTCAGCCTTTAGAGAACACTGTTATTTTAAAATGAACGTATGGTTTCGGATTTAATGGCAAACTTTCTCTTATCTTTCAGAGGAAGGAATGCTAACGGTGAATAGCTGCCTTTAATCGATGAGATCATCAGTAGCCTCCACCATTTAAAGCTGAATAAACGACATGCCTCTCAGATGAGACAGGCAGAGTGCAGGCAACCCTCCATAGCGCTATATTTAGCCGTGGTGGGTCCTTTGAGCAATGTGCAGGCAGCATGTGTTCAAGGATCTCTGTCCATTGATGGGGCTGGAACACAGGAATGTGTATGGCTGAAGCTTACCAGTGCTGCCAACTGTTTACAAATGGCTCTGTTACATGGTGAAGAGCGAACCATGTGCTTGAGGGCATTTGTTGAACATGTGCTTTTGTAAACCACTATTGCATTCACACATTGTTCTAAAGCATGAAAACTATCATTGGGGGACTTACGGAGATTGTAAGAGACTGCTTTTATTTTGTTAGCATAAACATGTTGACCATCAGCCACCATTCCCAACTTGAGGTGAGTGAGTTCGGTTCTGACCTTTTAACCTTGGTGACAGAGGACAGATGTTTAAGACGCTTTTAGTAGAGGAAACTACTAATTACAAATGCAGACATCATTGTTGACAGAATCGCACAATTAGAAAGTTGTTCAGACTTTTTATATCATTTATATTTGGTATCCTTTTGTATCCTAATTCCAGAAGATACTTAAATGGTGTTTACCGTACACTTTCCCTATTTTAATTTTTAAAATGTGAGATGAAGACCCCCACCTGACACTTCACAGAGCCCAAGTGGGGCATTGAAAATGTAGGCAAGCACAATAGATACGTATGGACCTAGCATAATTCGGAGAGCTGAAACTAAATGAAAATTGAGGTCTGACGTGGCTCCAGAACACATTGCATAGATTAAGCAGAATATGCTCTTCGTTTAGTCATTTATTTAAATCAGTTCATTCATTCATTTTCTCTTTCAGGGTCACAGGGGTTTGCTAGAGTCTATCTCCAGCACACATTGGGCGAGAGGTGGAGGTACACCTTGGACAGGTCGCCAGTTCATCGCAGGTCAACACACACATTCACACCTAAGAGGAATTTTAGATAGTTCAATTAACTTGCCGCATGTTTTGGGGATTGTGGGAGAAACCGGAGTACCCAGAGGAAACCCAAGCAAGCATGGGGAGAACATGTAAACCACCAGCAAGCCTCGAACCTACAACCTTCTAACTGGAAGGCCACAGTGCTTGTAGAAAGATTGTGTGGAATTTTTAACATTGTTTTTATTTCCAGACCCAATGTATATTATGTACATTTATCCATGTTACATTATACAGACAAGTGAACCATTTTACCTAAACTACATTTCTAGCCATTAGCCCTACCTTTTTCTCTTTCCCCAACTTTTGAATGGAATGAGGTGTGTTCCACTCTGAAACTACTCTGAAGACCTTAAGATGGATTCGCAAAGTTCATACAGTTGTTGCTTACCTAAATATTTTGCAGTGCCCATTAGTTAATAAAGTTTTACAACTATGACAACCATTGCTTTATTTTAGGTTCCATGTTTTAATTACCATATATCAGAAAAAGTAATTCAAACAACCAAAAAAATCACTAGTTTTACATAATGTAATTATTCGTCTTATTACATCAATGTTAACACTATAGACTCACATATGACATCACATTTGATTTTGTTTATATGTTCACAACTTTAAAAGCTACCAGGAATGATCCATTTGATATAGAGATCTGAGTGGGCAGCAGTGTTAGAAGGTTGCCAGTTCTTGTGTGCACTTGCGTAGGTTTCTTGCAGATGCTCCGATTTCCCCCACAACATGTGGTAAGGTTAACTGAATAGTGTGTGATCCCTCGGTGGACTGGCGAAATGTCCTGAGTGTACTTACACATCTCTCTTCGAAAGTGAGCTGGAGATAGGCACCAATAGACCCCCTTTACCTCGAAAGGGAACAAGCGATTCACAGGCAATATTCATAGACCCACACTTCAAATTAAGGTGTAAAAGAGAGCTACCAGCATAACTAATGTTACAAGAGCAAGTAATTTGTCTTGTATAAAAGTTTTTAAATGACAAAAAACATCTTATATTTAATGACTCATGTATATAGGTCAGTGAAAGTAATTGTAATCATGTCCTGTGGCACGGGGTAGTGCTAGCGCAGGACATATACACAAAAACATGGTTTTGCAGAGCACCCTGGGTTTGGGTCCCAAGCTTGGCGTCTTTCCCATCCTCAACCCTCTCTCTGTCCTGCTTTCTTGTCAAGCTATACTGGCCTATCATTCAGAATAAAGGCTACAACCACAACAAAATCTTAAAAAATAATAATAATTATTGAAATCATAAAAAATGTTAGTTGTACAGGAGTAATTAGCCATTTTACAATAGTAACATATAGTTATAGTCTTAGTAGCAGTAATGTTATTAAAAAAAACTATTTTCAATTCTGTTGATATTCTTAAGCAACAAGGAGTGGTTCAATTGCCCTCCGAACACTCAGTTTCAAGGGGAATGCTAAGGTGAAGGGCTAAGGGTAAGTGAGAGAAATTGAGTCTTGTTACCATTAAAGCAACGAGTAAAGCCAAAAAAGGAGTTAAACAATAGGATTCCTGAATAAGAATTCTGTAGATTGGTTATTGGAATTTTTGCAAAGTATAAAAAGAACTAATAGGGAATACAGTGTTCAAGACATCAGTATTGCTCGTCATAATGTCTGAGCAGTACGACAAAATAGACAATATTGAGCAATGCAAGTCTATGGACGTCGGTAGAGGATGTGAACAGTCAGAAACACATGTGACAGCGCTCAGGCGGAAGGGGCGCGCGCTCGCTCTACTCGTCACCTCTAATGTCCCTAACATAAAGCATGACATTGACAATCATTAAATAAATCTCGTTTAAAGTCACACACAGGACGACAGGGCGCCGTCCGTCTTGCCTTACCGTCCGCAGGCTGCTGGAAGTTGACGTAGGCATAGCCCAGCGAGCGCCGCGTGATCATATCCCGGCAGACGCGGATGGACAGCACCGGGCCGGCCGGACTGAATTTCTCGTACAGCATCGCCTCCGTTATATCAGGGTGCAGGTCGCCAACATAGAGAGAAGCCATCGGATAACTCCCAGCGGTCGCTGCGTTCATGTCTCGTCGGGTCGTTAACGCCTTTGAGCTCGCGTGATTGTCTAGTGCCGGAATGACAATGCGTAAAGAGTGTCCTGGAACTCGAGAGACAAACGGGTCTCTTAATCCTTTTCTAAACTTTTAACGTTACTCCCAAGCGGAACGAGCTCGGAGGCACAGACAGCTACTGCATGCGGAGTCCGCCCGAGAGACGCTCTGCTTCTGAACAATCACTGGAGAGGTCGAGACAGCCTTTGAAAAGCCAAAAAGTTTGTCCACTGAAGAAGCGTTGGTTGGTTTAGAGTGGTTATTTTTTAAGATTTTCGTTATTTTGTATTTTTTATTTGATTTTTTTTTCTTTTTTTAAAGGTACTGAAGAACAGTGAGTTATACACTCACGGTGTGGTGGCCGGGGAAAGAGGGTGCGTGGGAAAAGGACGGGCACTTTATACTGTAGCTCGAACGGAGAAAATAGCAACCAGGGTCACACTCGGGAGATGAGAGCAAAACACACACACGCACGCACACACACACACGCACGCACGCACACGAGGTGTATGGAACAGCTTTTAACCAACAGCGACATCTGGTGCAGCAATAAGTAGACGAACGAACACCTGCTCTTTCACGGGGCATTGAGGGTGTGCCTAATAAAATGTAGGCACTGATCATTATTTGCATTTTCATCACTCGATGGTAATAACTTTTCATCCAGACAGAAGACTGAACTATATGTTACGGTTCTGAAAAATCAAAAGTACCTACGCGCTTAAGCTTTCAGATTTTGATGTCAGCTCGTAAAATGCCACTTTAAAGTATTTAAATAAATGTTGCCATATAATGTACATATGCTGGTACCAAATATGTTGCTATGGTAACCTGCCTGGCTGCTATGGTGTGTTCAGTAACATAACACCATGTTCCCCCGTCACTGTGAGTGAAATAAACCCCTAAATCTCTGCTTAGCCAAAGCCAAGTTGCCAGTTTGGTTGCCATCATAGCAATTCTGGTTGCTATGGAAAGGTTCATAACATAAGGTACCTAGTCAACGTGATTGAGTTTTTTTTTTTTAACAACGTCTTTGATCTCCAAATCTTTTCCATGATTTTGCTAATTTGGTCGCTATTTAGTAAACAGTCTGGTAATTATGGAAAGGATGCTGACGATACAAGTTCCCTGAGTGACTTCATTAGAATTGCTTACGTATGATTAGGGTCTATTTTCTAGGCAGCAGAAAGTTATGATCAGTCACACTGAAAACATATGTAAATTTGCCAACAAATATATTTTATTTTATCACAAGATAAATACAAAATTGACAGCTCCAGTTAGCAATCTACAGTATATGCACATCCCTGGAGATGCCTGATCACCTGGTCCACAGTCCTCTGCAGAAACACACAGCAGTTACTAATTGGAAGAATAATTAAATAAAATAAAGAAAGAAAAAAAAACACAAACCGTAATAAGTTGAGGAGTGACGAAAGCAGCTCCTTAATTTTAGAGATGGGCTTCACTCCCTCTTCCTTCTGCTTTTCCCTAGGCTCCTCTTGGGCCGTCTTATTTCTCAGTGTACCTGTACCAGGTCTCTTCTCTTCTTCATAATTGAGAGAACTGGATCCATCTGCAGCTTGATTGACACTCAGTTTCGAGAAAAGCACTGGCTCTGACAATTCTGTTCCTTTTGAGTTTTTAAACATCATCTCAGCATGTCTGAAGGAAATCTCACCGTCACCATCAACAACTTCATCTTTTGTTTTTGAGGCATCCTCTGGAGTAGGACTGGCAGCTGGCTGGTCATTCAAAGGAACGTTAAATACAGACTCAAACGTTAGATGAGGCTGCTCTTGAGGACTTGGTTCAGATGTAAACGGTTCATCATGGTACCACATATCCATATCATCCAAAAGAGCGAAATCCACAGTCCCTTCTTTCAGATAATCCACACCTACAACCTCATCTTTCTCAAAGGCGTCTTCATCTGGATCCAGTTTTCTAAGGGGTTCCTCAACTTGCAACTCTAAATGGACTGCAGGATGTTCAAGAGGTCCAGCCAACTGAAGCATAGGATTTGGCTTGAGTCCAAAGATACTTGGAAGCCACATCGATAAATCTCTTCCCTGTGCCTTGCTGATTACCATCACTCCTCCTCCAAAAACAGGTTGAACTGGCCAGGTGGATACACGGCCTAGGTTCTCATTAGAGCTCCCACCAGTCAAAGACATTTTCTCAGGCAGGATTCCAGACTCAAAAGTGTCGTCCGACACCAACCCAGATGTGGCCTTTGGTCTGGATGGTTCGTCTTTAATATATAATGGGCCAATGCTCACCTCTGCGGTCAGGTCCAGAGACTCTAAGACATACATTTCTATTTTAAGTGTTCATGTTAAATGTTTTTTGAAAGCTACATTCTAATAGACATCGTGTTTACAATTTCCAAAATGTTCAGAATTATATGGCTATACCAACCATGTGGTTCAGTGCTCTTCCTTGAGCTTCTGCAAACTTCACTACAACATTGACATATAGAGCTTTCTGCATCTGGCTCAACCCACCTGTAGTACAAGAACAAATTTATAAGGACCCAAGAGAAGGAGGGGAAAAAAAGGTAAACAAAAAAATGGCTTACTTAGCCATGTGCTTATCATAGTTGCAGAATTTGGTGACAGATGTCAGACCAGAGTCCGAAAGCTGGACTTTGCAGTAAAGAAAAACCTTTAAAAGAATTCACACCAAAAATTGTAACTGACTGATGTGTTCGTATACCGGCTGCAGAAGTCATGACCAAGACTGAATGCTTACCTCTGAAGACATTAAACCGGTCGTGTGAACAATCAAGTTGACTCGGTCACTCTGCAGCAACACAAACTCTACTAAGGAATCCTTGGATGCCACACATCTAAAAAAAACACTATTATTCCAGGGTGCAAACTTGAAAAACAAATAAACAGAGAGCGAAAAAAATAGAATATACCCTTTGTTATTTACAAGAGAGACTTCTGCGTTGGCACCTTTGTCTGAAGAAGAAGCATGGCAGGACAGCACATAAAGTTTCTGACCAGGATCAGGCACGGCAGACAGTTGAAGATGCAACAGCTCTCCTTTGTGAAATACATTGGTCTCTGAAAGTCCACTCCACGACGCTAGGAAAACACATTTTAAATGAGGGAACATGTTGGGAAAACGTTTAAAAAAACGTTTAAAAGGGCCTTTAAGAACATACAATTCATGAGTCTCATTGAAAAACCATTCATTCTTTGTGTAAGTGCATCGTCTTGCATTGGAAAACCAGGTCCAAAATCAAAAAAAGGATGAGGAATCGGTTTCAAAAAACGTCCATCTTTAGACGAGGTAGGAAAGTCTGGGGCATCCCAGACATTTTCTATGATTCCAGGTAAGATTGCTGTTAAATGACTATTAAACAAATTGCCATTTGATGTTACAGGAAGCCCCCGGGAGAGCAAAAAGTTGTAAGTAACAACTAAAAAGGACAGCAGCCAAAACATGACACGTGGCACCGAAAGCAATCCAGAAACTAAAGACCATTTACAAATGCCTTTTTTCATCAAATAATGCCCTTGCAACGAAACGCCGTGGAGAGTTTTAATTAGTCAAGGGTTTTCTAATAATGCGTTTCAGGTGGACATGTCCAGGTGTTTGGGTTTACTTGATTTACTAATGCTGACCGACTTTAACCCAAGGGAATGGTGCTAAAACGATGCGGATGTGCATTTGCCCTGGAGGAATTTACGTTTAAGTAAGAAGTTCCACGATTTAATGTCAATAGTCAACTTAGTTACACGAAACTGTGTCATTTGAAATAATTGATGCTCACACAATACATAAAAACAAACCAATTAACTTTGCGTTTCGGTTCCCCTCCTCCTCGCAGAAAGCGCCATCTGCCGGCTGTAGAGGACAGGTGCGTGAGGGGGCGGAGGGCGCGGCTATGCACGCAGGTGAACGGGAAGAAGGAAGTCAGCCCGAGTCTCAGCCTGCTGCGAGGCACGGTAAGCGGAAAAAAACCTTTCAGCAGAATAAATCCTTCATAATGACTTGATCAGAGACAGTTCCTCGAGATGGTGAATTCAGGTGAGTTGTATTTCCTTTGCCTGTATTTCATTTTGCATGTTCGATTTGAGTGAATCAAAGTGGTCTGAGTTATGGGTGTGGTCCCATTTATTTGGAAGGTCGTTGACAGTCGTTTCGGATAACCTTCCTGTGATCAAAATCTGTCTTACCTACAAAATTAAAACGCATATGAAGCCAGCGTTTCAATTTGCAAAGTCTTTCAATGAGTTTAGTTTTTCTCTGAAAGACATAAGTGCTGTATGAATATATTTATTGTTTTTACAACAAATGTATAGGATGCTTTCCAAAAAGTTAAAGTTATATCAACTTTTTAAGACCAAACTTCAACAAATAACTGTGTGTGTGTGTATATATATATATATATATATATATATATATAATCACACAATCACCATAATTTGTCTTCGATGATTATTAAATCCCCAAAGACCTTAAATGATAAAAATCAGATGCATTGATTGTTGATTGGTATGTAACTGCATGCATGATTTATTAAACATTTGTGCAAAATAAACAGAGAATGCATAACTCATGAAAATGTGTGGTAAGATTTGTTTATGAATCTATGGAATAAAGACTGATGAACAAGTGCAGATTAAAAAACTCAATCAACATTTTTAATGGAATTTTTTTTTTCTTCAAAAGGCCTTGTTCTTAGCAATTCACAGTGTGCCAAAAGGATATATTCATTTATCGGGTTAGCTCTTTATTGAAATTCAAGGGGCTTCTGTGCAACCTGTTGGTCACAGACTTGGTACAAACTTAAGAAGCATTCTCTGTCGATAAAAGATGCACTCTTTCTGAAGCAACACTTCTCCCTCTCTCTCTCTCTCTCTCTCTCTCTCTCTCTTTCTCTTTCTCTTTCTCTCTCTATCTATCGCCCTAAAAATCTTTTGCATGTTAATGAAGTCACAAGTGCAATGTGTTTTTGTGAGGGTAACTGAAGGAGAATGTAGCTCGATGATTAATGTGCATTCTGCTGCAGGGATTTGTTGTGGCAGTCTGAAGGATGACAAGATCCTGATGAAGATGGGTCTGGGACTGGTGCTGGTTGGCCATGTGAATTTCCTGTTGGGGGCACTGGTACACGGAGCTGTGCTCAGACATATAAATGTTTTCACTTGGAACCAGAAACTCGTCTATCCCATCTCTAATGTCATCGCTCTTGTGGCAGGCCTCATGGTACTTAAGTGTGGATTTTGATACATGCAGTACTATGCAAAAAATTTAGGCTGGTGTGGCTAAATATGGCAAATAAATATAATTATTGTTTACCTCTGTTACCTTTACAGAATGCAAATTGGCCAAAAAAAGATTAATCTAAATCATCTAAATATTCAGTAATATTTTACCTGCAGAATAAATTGTCAACCAAAATTAGTTTCTATAATCTGAAACAGAAACAGCTGCATAGGAGGCTTAACTGGATGAGAAGCAGGCAAATGTGTAGGTGAGGCTGAGAAAGTTTGCTTCCATACAAAGGTTGAGCACAGCAACATGACGCATGATAATTATCCTGCATCAAGAAGGTCTCTCCCAGACAAATACTTCAAAGCAGACTGTTATTTCAAGATGACTGTTCAAGAAGCACGGCAAAACGTGTCCAGCAGTGCCATCAGTTCCGATCTGACAGGAAACATTGGGAATGCACATTAACATAGGAACTGGGATGCAGGAAAATGGCAGCAGTTGTTCTGGACTGATATATTGACTATGAAATTTTATATGAAATATTTTGCTTTAGCAGAATCCAGTTTAATTAGTGAAGAGCTGTAAAACGGTCAGAAATAATAGTGTTCTCAATGTGGAGAAACGCAGGCAGATAGTTATTCATCATGGAATACAATCAGGAAGGCGTACAATTGGCTCCAAATTTACTCTGCATTTGAACAACAACCCCAGGCATACTGCTGGAGTTATTAAGAGCGAACTCCAGTGTAAAAAGCAAGAAGTACTGGAAGTGATCGGATCATACTATGTGCAAGTGTTGCTAGAAGACAAAGGATGGTCACAACAAATATTGGTGTGATTTACTTTTATTTTTTCGGTGCATTTATCACTTATCAATTAACTAAATGAGGTATACCTTTCACATCTGTATAAAACCTTTGCGAAGTACTTAAAAGTTAAAAGCTCACCTTTATTTTGTTTGGTGATCAGTAATATATTTAAAATTGTGCAGTGCACACTGGTGTTTATAAAGCATTTCTAAACTCATTGTCAACTCGCTGCAGGGGATCATTGGTGGAATTGCAGCTATTGTCCTCTCAAAGAACAAGAAAAACCAGCTGTTGGTGAGTACAGAAGTCAGTGCCATCCTTTTAATTGCATCACTGGCAGTGCTACAATTAAGGACAGCTTTTTACCTGAGGATGACATTTAAGTATTGCTGTATTGCAATGACCGAACACGCTGTTACTGTTGCAGAGTTGGTTTCTTCTAATAGTGAGTATCCTGGGGGTACTCCTGGGTGCAGCCTCTGCAGTCGGAATTAGTGTTGCCACTGTGAGGGCCATCATGCTGGAAGGGCAAAATCTATTCGCCCACTGCAACCTGCCTGCCAACATGAGTTACTACAGCATCACCGTTGAATGCCCCTTTGACCCCACACGCATCTATGTGAGTCAATCTGATGAACTATTGTGCAAATGAATGACTCGAGTAGTGTCGTAAGTTGTTGTAAATAATCTTGGTTACTGCCTTGGCTAAAGGTAAATGGATTTATATGAAACAGAAAATGTTTCAGAAAACCTAAAACCTAAGTGATAACTTTTTGTTTGAGTTTGAAACTTAATCTCTAGACTGCTTTATATTAAGACGGATTACTTATTTACAGATGCACTTACAAGTTTACACACCCTGGCAAATCTGGTTTCTTGACTATTTTTGACCAAATACGAATGGTAACACAAAAGCATTAATCCACTCACTGTTAGTGTGTTGGGTGAAGCCATTTATTGTCAAAAAACTGTGAATATTTTGTATTCCCCTCCTCTAACATCAATGACAGTCTGAAGTCTGTGCAGCCTAGTAACTCAATGAGTGAACGAACGAATGTTGATTCATGTCTACTTTGATTGTGCTTATATACTGTAAAGTAAACAGGTTCTTTTAAAAAATTAAGTTTGTTTGAAATATTAAGGTGGTAATATTTCGAATAAATTTCCCTTCTTTTAAAGGGGACTACATTAATCCTGTGGTTTCCACTGATTCTGATGTCACTGGTGGAGGCAGTGTTCTCCTGTCGCTGCTTCTTGGCTTGCACGTCTTTCTTGCGGATGAGCTGCCCATGGAGGAGAAACATCAATAAGAGGGTAAATAACTTATTACAGGAAGTTGATGTGTTTTTCTAAGTAAATGGAATAAAAACTGAATTAGAATGTTCTAAAAAAATGTAACAAACACTTCAGTTTGATGATGCCCCTATTGTATCAGGGACTTGCTAAACCTCTTGTGGTGTTTAAATGCTTGATTTCAGGTGCGTATGCAGCTGCCAGAAGTAACAGTTCAGTCATCAGATGATCCGATTGAAGAGCAGGCAACAGAACAGCATGACCTTCTCAATGTGGACCGAGTTACTACAGAGACAAGTGAATGGCTGTAATTCATTGGTTTGCATCACTTGTAGTAAATGCTGTAAGAGCGTAAAGCAAAACAAGTCTGTATTATAAACCCTGTGAAAGGGAATCAAGAGAAGTGGGTAGTAGGTAAATGGAGTTCTTGCAGCTTAATGAGGCACGAGTTCTTGAAAGGTCAAATGTGTAACCAAGCCAAGTGAAGTGGTTGTCAACGTATACACCAGTGTTTAAGATTATTGCCATGTGTGTTTATGGATTCATTGTTGCATTTATATATATATATTTTTTTTTTTAAACGAGGTGTACCTTATAAATGGTTCTTGTCTGGAAAGAAAGGTCAAAATATACAGCGCTGCAATTATTTTACTGCTTTTTTTTCTGTTTGTATGTTTAGTGAACTGTCAAAATCTATAGTAAATCTCATGATCCAAAAGATCTCTTAATTTATTTATCAAGCAACTGATGCTTGTGGTAATCCAAAGGTTTACATTACAATAAACAAGCTTAAAGCTGTTTGTCTGAAACAACGTTTATTTTACTATTGTTTTACAATTTTTCAATTGGTACAAAAGAAAAGAACTGTTTGTTTGTTTGTTTGAAGGTGCAGCACTAGTAGGTGGAATCTAATTATGTTTTTTTTAATACATTCGTAAATGTATGAAGCTACTTTTACCTGTTTACATTTCACAGTTTCTAAATGACTAAATAGTTCCATCTTAAACTTTTAAAACAACGGTGCAGAATGCATTGCAATTTATGTTGATTTGATTGTTATGGGCATTTTTGTTACTCTAAATTTCTTTGCAGTACAAATGTTTTCGCTTATTGGAGAAAGCAACAACAAAAATTAGTTTTCTTTACCCTCATTTATAAAGAAATGCAATAGTAACCATGATGATAAAATTATATCATTTATCTATTGTGCTATTAAATGAGTGATGCTAATATCACTAAACATGATTTCTTTCTTTTAAACTCATCTTTGAATAATATAAGTCTTCAATTCATCGTTTTTAAGATGTACTGTGTGGTTAATATATGTGAATTTATTTTTTTAAACCATCTGAGAGTTGTTTGAGGCTCCCATGTTGCCACTTTTTAGAAAATATGCAAAAAGGAGAAACACTTATAATTGGCCCACCTAAAATACTTTCTCATGATTGGATTGACCTGTGGTTGGATGTCAATGGTCACCAAGGTAACCAAACCAATTTTTACTTCTAATTAGGGCTGAAGGTATTGAAATCAATAAAATTATGCCTAAATTTCTAAACAAAGTAAACATATTTTAAATTATTGCACTCTTTCCATGAATCATTAACTTTTTCACTTCTCAAATACCATTGCGTTTGTCTCTTATATGATGTATTTATTCAGACAACTAATGATTTATTAAGGAACATCGTTTAAATGTACAGAGGTGCCCAAACTTCCTCTGTCCCATATCTCTTGAATTTCTATAAACCCATATGTCTAACAGTCAACCAAGTAATTTCAGTTCAATTGGAACATTTTGTTCCCCATCCCTTCATTTAGAAATATTCATAAAACACTCAGCATCAGCATCAGCATATTGGATTGTGATTGAATTTCATATATACAAACAAGATGAGAAACCACAGAGAAAAATTCTATAGTCTGAAACTTAAGGAAAGCTATGATAAAGAGTAAACTACCTGCCAGTATTGTGGTACAGATATCAGCAAAAAGATTATACATGCATCGTAATACAGTGAAAAAAGACTTTTGAAACTCCCTCATAAATGAAACAATTATATCTGTTGATATAAACCACACAGTAAAATATTGCTTCATTTCATGTGTCCGTGGACTATGAGCTCAATTTTAATTAAATGTCAGCCATTTTCAGCAGGGCTGCTCCTGGTACTGTCTCTCAGTGGCATTGAAGAAGTCCTCCAGAACGCTGCGTAGGTACTCAAAGGTTGGCCGGTTTTCTGGATTCTCTGTCCAGCACTGATTCATGATGTCATAGAGACTTTCCGGGCAGTTATCGGGGCAGGGCATGCGGTAGCCTCTCTCAAGGTTTGCGATCACCTCTGGATTGGTCATTCCTAGAAAATAAAATGAGTTTTTGATGCATCTGCACAAAATAATGTTTTCTCAAGAACAAATAGTTACCTGGATATGGGATTCTTCCGTGGGTAACAATCTCTGTCAGCAGGATTCCAAACGACCAGACATCTGATTTGATTGAAAACGTGCCATAGTTGATGGCCTCTGGTGCTGTCCACTTGATGGGAAACTTTGCACCTTTGTGAAAGGCAACTTTTTTTTAGATTTGAAAATCAGAAACCATGCATACTTTTTGAACTTTTACTTATTACTCGTTGGTTTTAAACAATCAATAACAACAATAATAAAGCAATATCACATTTTACCAACTCCATAAAGAAATCAGTCAAACGACTACAACTTGGAGAATTAAAGGGATAAAATTCACTAGGCTCACCTTCTCTGGCAGTGTATTCATTATTTTCAATGAGACGAGCCAAGCCGAAATCAGCAATCTTGCAGATGAGTTCCTCTGACACCAGTATGTTAGCAGCCCTCAGGTCTCGGTGAATGTAATTCTTTTGCTCGATGTAAGCCATTCCCTCTGCAACCTGCAGAGGGCAGCAGAAGAGCGTTTAATTTCACTGTTTCTGTGTTTATCGCTTATGCCAATAGCGAAATTACATACACAATATGTATAACTGTTACACACAAAAACAACACAACATTGTGGTACGCTTTATTTTATATACGTTACATTTATTTATTCCAGTAATGTTAGCATTAGCAAACCAGTGACTGTTGTATGGTGTGTTTACAATGTATTTAATTCCTGCCTGAATCAAAGTTCGCCTTCCTGTATCCTGTATCTAAACAGAATCTAAGGTAAAAACGAAAAAAAAAAAAAACGACAACAGCAAGGTATCGCTTATATCTCTTTAATAACTAAATTAATATTCATCTACCTTGAAAGACACATTTGAGGTTCACGTCTGTAACAACGCAGAAGTTACCTTTTTGGATGGCCCAGTAGAAAGAAAGCAAACTATGTTAATATTGGCTACATAATCATATCTCAAGGTTGACCGATTTATCAATGACTTGATCTTACAATGAATGTTCGCTCCAGTTTTGAGTGGGTTCTTGAGAACAAAAATGTATGGCAAGCCGTTTTATCATTTAAACATTTGACCTGACTATCCGTAAATACATTTTAAGATAGGAATAAATCTTTTGTGACTAGTACTAAATATATTTTGACTAGGCGTAAATACATTTAGAGATATCTCCAATTATATTCCGACTAGTCGAAACTCATTTGAAGACATCCGCAAACTATTTAGAGATATCTCTAAATCATTTACGACTAGTCATTATTGTCCATTGACTTCCATTGAAAATTAATTGCAGATATCTTCAATTGATTTGTGCCTAGTCACAAATGTATTTACAGATATCTCTAAATATATTTTCACTAGGCGTAAATACATGTAGAGATATCTATAATTATGTTTTGACTAGTCAAAATTCATTTGAAGACATCCGCAAACTATTTGGAGATATCTCTAAATCATTTACGACCAGTCATAAATGTATTTGTAGATATCTACGATTATAATTTGACTAGTCACAAATTAATTAGAGATATCTCTAAATGAATTACGGCTAGGTAAAATATAATTGGAGATATCTCAGATTAATTTTATTTAAAGATATCTGCAAAACAGTTAGAGATATCTCTAATTAATTTGTGACTAGTCAAATTATAATCGTAGATATCTCCAAATACATTTATGACTAGTCGTAAATGATTTAGAGATATCTCTAAATAGTTGGCGGATGTCTTCAAATGAGTTTCGACTAGTCGGAATATAATTGGAGATATCTCTAAATGTATTTTCGCCTAGTCAAAATATATTTAGTACTAGTCACAAAAGATTTATTCCTATCTTAAAATGTATTT
Source organism: Danionella cerebrum (assembly GCA_007224835.1). Taxonomy (NCBI): domain Eukaryota; kingdom Metazoa; phylum Chordata; class Actinopteri; order Cypriniformes; family Danionidae; genus Danionella; species Danionella cerebrum. Next base: position 280,180 of record SRMA01024035.1, read on the forward strand.
ACGGATAGTCAGGTCAAATGTTTAAATGATAAAACGGCTTGCCATAAAAATGAGAAGAGAAAAAACGACCCCAACACAGATCACGAGGCAACAAAACGAACACATTGAAGCTAACTAGGGATTTAAATAACGTTTTAAAAGCTACCAACATAATTTGGTTGCCCTACAGCATAAACAAACTTGACTCTCTGTCAAAACCACAAACTTCAGCTAGTATTTATAAACTGGCATGCGTTGGTATATTTTTTAAAAGCCTGGAAAAAATAACTAGTATTGATTATATATTAAATATATTATTAATATGTTCCTCCTATATGTTCATGGACTTTACTTGGAAAGCTATACAGTACTGTGCAAAATTTTAGATGGGTGTAAATATCCTGCGAAGAAATGCTGTGGAATTATTTTGGGGCCAGTCTTTTGTCTCCCTGGTGGTATTTCATGATCTATGTTTATCTGCCTCTATTTCTCAACATTATGAATATTCAAATCTATAAACTCCATTAAAAATAACCATAAACATTTAAGGAACCTCCATCATGACTCACTGTTTCCAGACTTTCATTATTGTTCTGCTCTCCAGTTCTTTGGTGAACAAACAGCCTCCTATTGAAAATTTTGACTCATAAGTCCAGGGCACCTGCTGACATTTTTCTGCATCAAAAGGTAATGAGCTTGATGTATTTATCCATCTGCTGGTCAAGATTTCTTGGCTGAACACTGCGTCTGCGATCCTCAAATACTATTCCTCGCCCTGTTTTAAGCCTTCGACACAGCTGTTTCTGTTTCAAGCTAGTTCATCAATTGACGAACACTGATCATGCACCTGATTATAATCCTACAAATTCACAGACTGTGCAAATGTACCTGCACTGATGCTGCTTTGAAAGCAATAGCTTTATACATGTAATAATGTAAATGTAGGTAATAAATATCTCGATATCTCTTTATTCACCTTCTGAAATAATTCATTGTTTACAGCGTTTGTCCACACCGGTCTAAAATGTAAAATACTCTACATTAAGCATTAATTAGAGACTTCAAAAACATGCATAGAAGACGATTTTGTTAAAAAAAAATGTTTGTTTATTTTTAAACGTAGCGTGGTGACATGCCAGTGATGTTTCAGCAGAAAAACTGATAGAATTAAATTGATTAAAAACGCTAAGAATATAAAGGTATTTTGGAACTTTGACTAGATTAATATAATTTAATTTAGAACATAACCACTGTAACATTTGCAGACAGAGGTCAGTTCCTGTGTCAGGGAGGCTCTTGTGTTAACTTCCCTTGATTTGGCTTTTAACACCTAGTTCTCCACTCCACCCAGTACAAAACCACATTTTCTGCTGGGTTTAATCTTATTTCAGTGTCTATTTTAATTACCTTATCCACCAGAAGAACCAATTGGGAGATTTATTATTCTATTTTCATCCCATACTTGTTCCATATTGCCATTGCATAACAGCTTGTAAAACTAATTAGACTGTGATTACTTGGCCTCTGAATGTGTTGTGTCAGCAGATGTGTGTACAAGGACAGCAATGGGCTTTTTCTTCCCTGGACTTGATGCTAAATGTCAGATTTTATAGAGGATGTTGCACTATGACACTGTGCATGTTTGTTCAATGATGTGTTCTGCACACAAAGCACATGGTGATGAATCAGAAATGTGTCGGTGCGATGCCTGGTGTTTTGTCTCAGACCTGACAACTTAGGAAAACATGTGGACAGTGTTTGTGGATGTTCATACGTGTTCTTGTGTTTCACACCACAGAGGATTTAAAACGATCCCTAAAGCAGAATGCCATTTTTAGACATCTCACCTTTCATTCGTATCCTCTCTCCACTGAAATCTCTTTGTCCATCTTCACACTGACAAAAAGAACATTACCTTACACTGGCCTCTCGTCACATGATCCATGTGAACCTCTGACCCACAACTCTTCTCAATAACATCAGTGTTTCTGCATTTTTACTCTATGATCACATTGAGTGCATCAACCATGCTCACTATTCATGCTACAGGGGATCTAAACCATCTGACAGATAAATGCTTAACCCAATCAGTGGTTTCTCTGAGAAATTTAGATCTGAAATTGCTTCACAAAATGCGTCAATCTAGAAATCTAGTCAATCTGGATGGGCCTCTTCCCAAAACGTGTTTTTCCTTTAGCTACCTAAATTGGAAGTAACATACCATAAAGATTTTACTAAAATGCTTTTAGTTTCAGAATCTAGTGATGCTGAATGACTGCTGACCCTTACTGTAATGTGGAATTTACCACTGAATCCTCAGTAAATATCAAAGATTGTGTTTATTTTTACACGCAACAACACATCACTAAGCAGTAGAGGGAAAAAGAGGAAACACTCATGATACAAAATGATTTGAAGTATTAAACAAAATATCTGAAATTAAATCATAGGCTTTAGAGATTTATGTTGTTACCTGTTCCCAGTTTAGGGGTCGCCACAGCGAATCATCCTTTTCCACCTAACTCTGTCCTCAGTATCCTCTACTCTTGCACCAACTACCTTCATGTCCTTTTTCAGCACATCCATATATCTCGTCTTTGGTCTTCCTCTTGACCTCTTGCCTGGCATCTCCATCTCCAACATCCTTCTACCAATATAACCACTATCCCTCCTCTGCACATGTCCAAACCATCTCAATCTCAAGTTTTAAGAACACCAGAAGCTGGATTTATTTATTTTAAAGAGTATAATATCAACCAAACATCCAACCACTAGAGGACAGCAGTAACGTCTGTGCAGTTGGAGTATATAACAATAGAGAGGAATTCGACTGAGTGCAAAAGAAAGAGAGAGCTCATTTTACACCTAATTTTATACAATTCTTCTGTTTGTCAATAAAATATGAATTCAACCATGTGGCTCCTATAGACCTAGTCACTATCACAAAGTAACTCTGTAATATGGTATTGTGACATTTTTGTATAGCAATATATATGCCAAAATATAGTTTTA